>JAJHSJ010000015.1:27742938-27954133 GCA_021015155.1 Magnolia officinalis
GAAACGGCTGTTACTGACCTGTAACGGCTGTTACGGGCCTTAAAAAATAGGGGGAAAAAAAAAACAAATACTTACCTTTTTTTTCTTTCTTTCTTTCTTCTTCTTCTTCTTCTTCTTCTTCTTCTTCTTCTTCTTCTTCTCGGGAAGCTGCGGCTGCGGCCGCGGTGGCCTGCTGCTGCTGCTGCTTTTTCTTCCCCCCCCCTCTCTCTCTCTCTCTCTCTCTCTCTTCTTTCCCTCTTTTTTCTTTTCGGTTTCCCTCTCTCCCTTCTGTTTTTTTTTTTTTTTTTTTTTTTTCGGAGGTGTACCGCGCACTAGTTGGAGGTACGTGTCATGCTAAGACGAGCGCTGACAATCCTCGAGCTCCGAGTTGTACGAACGGTTCAAAGGAGATCAAAGTTACGTGGGCTCCACAATGATGTATATATTATATCTACACCGTTCATCTATTTTTAAATATCATTTTAGAGCATTAGCCAAAAAATGAATCGTATCCAAAGATCGTCTGGACCACACCAAAAATAGCAGCGAGATGATTATTTTCACCGTTAAAAAATTCGTAGGCCCACCATAACGTTTATTTTCCATCCAATCTGTTCAAAAGGTCAAAAAGACCTGAATGAAGAGGAAAAACAAATTTCATATTGATCCAAAAGTTCTGTGATCCCAAAAAGGGTTTCAATGGTAGGCGTTCAATCCCCCACTACTTTTTGCAGTGTGGTCCACTTGATAATTGGATCTGTATTATTTTTCGTGTCAAGCCTTAAGACTAGCTTGTCAAATGAATGGACGGTTTAGATATAACACATACCTCATGATCAGACCCACAGGACTTGCTTGCGTCAAATGAATGGACTGGTACGCGTTATGCAGCACGTTGCACAATTTAATAAAATGTACACGTGCCACATGGGCCCCACCATGCTGTATGTATTTTTTCCATGCTGTCCATCCATTTTGCCACATCATTTTAGGTTATGATTCAAAAAATTAGTAAGATCCAAATCTCAGGTGGACCACAGCATAGGAAACAGTGATTATAGAATGCTCACCATTAAAAATTTCTTAGGGTCCACTGTAATGTTTATTTTCCATCTAACCTGTTAATAGGGTCACACTAACGTGGATGAAGGGAAAACACACATGTCAGCTTGATCTAAAACTTTTGTAGCCCCGATAATTTTTTAATGATAGTCGTTTAATTATTATTGTTTCTTATGGTGCGGTCCACCTGAGCTTTAGATCTGCCTCATTTTTGGGCTCATGTCCTAAAATTATTTGGCAAAATGGATGGACGGTGTGGATATAACACATTCATCACGAGTGGGGTCTAAAAAACTTTGATACTCGTGTGCTACACTTCACAATCTGAGTCCTACCTAATTCGGGCCCTTAAAAAATTGTACACGAGACATGTATTAACTTAAAATTTACCAATTAAATTATGGACTGTAATTGCTAACTCAAAATGCCAAAATCAAATTGTTTGAATAGTTTTAATTGTTAATTTGTGGACGCTTATTTTTTAAAATAGGGCCTTTTGATTTTTTTTTTTTTTTTTTTTTCATGATTCACTATCCAATAAATGTCCACCAATTCACAAGTGGGATAATGATAATAAATTGCATGAATTTGAGGCTGATTTGGGGTATGGATTGGTCCTCCAAGTCAGCCCCAAATTGGCAACGCGATCTACCTGAATTTAATTTCATTTTTTAAAAGAACTGTTGGGAGAAATGATATCAAATTGTTAAGTATATAAATTAGATATTTAGAAAATTAAATATATGAATTTTGTAGTCAAATTCAGGTTATCTGGTTCATAAATTCATCAGACAGTCCGATACAACTTCTTACCAAAGAGTGGACCGTTACACCACCATAGACATGTTTCAATTTATAAATGGATGCATATTTGAAATGCTTAGAATATTCCGGATTTAATCCATATTTTTTTCATATTTTGTTGACAAAAAAAATAAAAATAAAAAATTGTGCTGTTACAGGCCGTTGCGCCCCCGTATCGCCGTTACGCCCCCGTATCCGTATCGGTTTCAGAGGCACCGTTACGCCAACCGATACCGATACGGGACACCTTGGTCCTTACCTAGATTTTGAGGTTGCTAAGATACGCCATTATATCTATGAGTTGAGGCTGTCATGGAAAGCATATGGATTCACGTTGATGTGAGATGGGTGGACGACACTGATGAAGCTGTCCATCATAATTTTTAAAACACTGCGGGGCTGATGAAGGATGTGATGAAGGAGGTGAGGTGGAAGAATGTAGTACAATTTGTCATAGATAAAGGGTGCACATTTGTGAAGGCGGGGAAATATTTAATAAATTATGACTTGTACTAGACCCTGTGTGTAGCCCATCACATTGATTTGATGGTTGAAGAATTGGCTGCAGTTAAGAGTGTGATTGTTGATGCTTGAGCAATTACAAATTTCATCTACAACCACACCTGGGTTTTAGTTGAGATGCGTGCGAGGTGTCATGGCGCTAGTTCAGCCGAAGGCGACATAGTTTGCCACTAATTTTATTGCCATAGAAAGCCTCTTAAAACACAAGCATGGAGTTAGAAACCTATTTAGAATCAGAGTGGCAATGTTCAGGTAACAGCGATTTGAGGGGATTGTCATGAGCAATTCTTTTTGGGACTGCATACATAGTGTGGTATGTATTATGGATCTGATTTACAGAACGCTAAGGGCAATGGATAACGAGACATTCGTCTATGGGTTCCATGTACAAGTCCTTGGAATGCGATCAAGGCAAAAGCCCTAAAGGCGTATGGATGGGTGCACTCAATCATTAATGACCAATGGGACGTAATCATTGATGACCAATGGGATAGGGCCCTCGAGCACCCACCTCCCATGTTTGGTAAGTGATTAGATATAATTTTCTATATGTTTCAATACTTCAGTAGTTTCTTGCATGATATGGACCTGTGGTTAGAAATTTGCGCATTGTGATGGGATTTGAGCATACTTCTTGAACCCCAAGACCACTACCAGTCGTAGACTCAACAAGGGTAATGACTTGAGGTACGCGAAGTATATGAGAAGTTATTCCTCAATACTCTGGGGAAAGCTTATTTCAGGAACAAGGTAAACTGTTGCATTTAATTCTTAACTAAGTTCCTACCACACATTATCTTGATTTTTTCTAACTTTTTATGATTTTTCTATATTTTCCTAAAATTTTCTGATTCTTTATTTTAATTTTAATTTTAATTAATTTATTTATTTTTGGGTATCTGTTCCCCAATTTGTCCCATTTCGCACGAGTCATATTGGAACTTACGATATAACTCGATTTCATTTCTTTGTCAGTCATTGATTGGTAACAATCTTTTGAACCATAATGGGTACATCATCCTTTGAGATGGTCAGACATCTTCAATAGATGAAAGTTTTAGGGCTCCTGTTTTGGAGTTATTGTTATGGTTTTGGGGTGCTGTTGTCTATGGGACAGCTTGAGGTTATAAACTGGCATTATGATATTTGGAACAGTCATCATGGGAGCCTTTGAACTTCCATTCCACCAGGTTTTTATTTTCTTTTGATTGGTAACATAAATAAGACTGGATTCAGAAATCTAGTACCACTGATTTTTCTAGGTATCAAATGTTACTGAAGAAATATGTTCTAAAGTATGAAATTATGAATTGACAGTAGCAAACATATAGAGCTGTACACGAACCGAGTTAGCTCGATTAACTTGCTCAACTCAACTCGAAAAAGCTCGATTCGACTTGGTTCGAAACTGAGTTTGAGCCAAGCTGAGCTGATTTTTGGAGCTTGAAAAATTTTCAAGCCAAGTTTGAGCTTGGCCGAGCTCGTATCGACTCCGATCGAACCTCAACTCGAATCGAACTCGGATCGAACCAGTTCGGTGACTTGGTTATTTTGATATTGATGTTGCTCACCAAGCGTTTGATGAAATGACTCAACGAAGTGTTGTTTCGGGTGCATACATTTTCTATGGGATCGGTTGGTGGCGAGGAAGGTATGGATATGAAACTAATCACTACCAAAAGAAAAACATTAAATGATAAAACTACCTTTGGATCTTGATTTTGATGCTGCCTACTGAGTGTTTGATGAAATACCTGTAAACTGCTGCTGCTGTTTTGCATACTATGAGAAATTGAAGGTGCACTCCATGTGTACTCGGCTCGAACTGGCCCGAGCTGCTGACCGAACCGAGCCGAGCTGGCCAGTCGGGCTTGAGGACCGAGCTGAGCCGAGTTCGAGTTGGGGTCAGCTAGTGGCCGAGCCGAGTCGAGCTGTGCCAAGCTCAACTCGGTTTGACTCGTGTACAGCTCTACAAACAGATACATGAAGTGACTAATAACAGCATGTAACTCATAACATGATGATTGGCAAAAATTCACAGTTATGAATACTCGGTAGGCCACTATTAAATTATTCATTAGAAGCGCGACCACTTAATTATTCTAGTGGTCACAGAAGAACCCAAAGTAAGTGGCAACACTTCAACTATTTGCTCGTAAAGGGATTTAGATGATTACCAAATGATGATACTCATTTTCTCTTGATTGTCTCTGACATGTCCTGCCTACACCTTTCGTTATAGAAGCTATTTCTCAGTTATAGATGATGTTTCTGACGCCACCATGTTTTCTTTTATTCACAACAGGTCTTTCTATGGTTCTACCACTGTTTTCACCAACCAGCCTCTTGGATCGCCTCTCCTCTATATTTCTTGGTTTCGCTCCACCTTTTCTACTTCTATCTATCGGGTATATTGCCTTGTTAGTTGGTGTCATGGTGTATTTGGCCAATCATATTCAGAGAATAGGTAGATGATAAATGTATGATCAATCTCTTGCAATGAATGTTTTGCAGATACGAAGCTGTCTTCTATAGTGCACTCGCTCTTGTACTTATGGCATGGGTTTTGATTGAATGTGCAGTTCTCCACTTTTCTGAAGTGAAGAACTCACCTGCTTACATAAAAAATGTTGAGGATCAAGTCATCCTTAACCATGATGAAAGATACTTGCAGCTGTCGGACATGAGAGTTCCTTTGATCTTTGTAAGCCAAATTTGCACCATCTCTTCTTTTTCTTGGTATAGTCTTGATTGTGAACATTTAACTATGTGTAACCTTCACATTTTTCTAACCTTTAGTTCACATTAATGTGAATATTGTACACTGCAAATGTTAAACCAGTGTTTTAAATAGCGGTAGCGTGATGTGTAGCGCTCAGCCCTTTATAGCATAAATACGTAGCGTGTAGTGTAAGCGACACGATACTTCTATTTTTTAATTTAAAAATATGACAAATATAATAAATAGTGGAAAAAAGGAAACAAAATATAAAAATCCCTAAAAGAGGATTCATTTTATCAATTATAAGCATGTTCAAACAAGTTATTAGTTATCATTTATCAAAACCCAATCCACATATATAAACCAAATGCAAAACTCGACTGGATGATGCACATACTTAATTTTATGTTTATGCGCGAAACTTGACATAACATATCCTAGATGCATATAATCGAACATGTGATATGCATGAAAGGACTCTTACACTAAACCAGGCTTTGAAACCAAAATATGATGTAGGATGACGTAAAACCGGCTATGTGACCGAGATTTAACTTAAAATCAAAGGAATAAATAAAATCATCAAACTAAAGTGTGATGCACATGCAAACAAAATGAAGTCCAAGAGATGACCGGTATGATTCGAGGCCAAATCACAGTCATTAAGCCCTTTGACCAAATAAAACACTCCGAAAATTGGGCCCAAGGAAGATAAAGATCTTCTGACTAGCATAGGCGTAATTCGAGTTACATAGGTGAAAGTTTGATATTTCCAGGGTTGGACCAAGGTAGTTCCAATGCAAAAATCTTGAGATCTAGGAATATTAAACACAAACGGCCGAAATCGAGTTGCCTAATGTGGACAAAGGAACACACCGACTCAAAATCAAATCAAGCGGGCCCCACACATGCGTGTGGCAGTCACACGGGTGGATGTACGGTCACACGTGTGGGTTGAATGATCGTTTGGTCCACTCATGGGTTGGGTCCGTTAATAATGGAAGATGGGTTTATGTGGCCCGTAGGATCAAGTAAAATCATATCCAAGTGAAAATAAGGAAAAGAGTTTACCTTAGGATTGAAGATTTAAAGAGACCTACCACTTACAATTCATCAAGCATGAAGTGGATGAGTAAGGATCTTAAGGACGAATGATAGAGTAACTTCACTCCCTCTAGGCTTGTATTTAAAGATCTAGCCTTCACAACAATGAAGGAAAAAGAAAGGGACTCCCACAAAGCCTCATCGAGATTTTTTCCAAACTTACATTAGGGCTGGACATCCCCACCCCACTTGCTTTATATTATTCCAAAAAATTGTTGAAATGACAATTCCACCCCTTTAGTAACAAAAGCAAAGTACCCATTATGTCTTAAAAGGTAAAAAGTCTAATCTATCCTCTCAAAAGAAAAAAATGTAACAAATAGATGTCCACTATCCAATCACAAACTAAATTGTCAAAATCATTAAATAACCTAATAGAACTAACTAACAAAAGGGTCCAACATAATCCAACCATCGGATGTCCCAATAATGGGACACAAGATGATCCAATGGATGGACGATCATGTAGACCATGATCAACGGTGGGATGGTCTTCAAATATGATTCAAGCCCTCCATGCTTTTCTTATACTCGCCGATGACCACTGGTGATCACCATCAATCGCCTAGCCAAACTTAACTGCCGATGTAGCCTGTCGACGCTTACGTCTCTGATATGTATGGAGTGGTGGCTGATGCCCGTATCAATTCTCACTAGGTGGGAAGACTCCAATACTGCTCGAGAATGTCTAGATCTATCCATTGTAGCTCAGTCTCTGTAATCCAAGTGCTATTAGATGTAGGTCGATTCTTCTATTTGACTAGAAACTTCTGATATCCACCATAATGCAGGGGCATTTTCACATCGGGCTCGAGTAGGGTAGCCCGTGGGATGCGGGGACACACTCGGGGTGGGTGGCCATGTGATTTGGGGCCCACGAGGGGGGTTCGGTTGAGATCCTAACCCGTGAGATGTGGGGCTTGGGCTATGAGATAAATGGATTAATTCGCCATGTTTTAATAGTTTGAGCTTTTAGAGTAAGTGGTTAATTGTCCTGCATCAAATTAGTATTAGAGCGAGAGGTCTCGTGTTCGAGACTCCTCACCGAGGGTGATTAATGCAGGGGCATTTTGTTGCGCAGCACGCCGACAACGCAGTGAGCCTAGATCCAATCTCAGGCCTCACCCACAAACGATAAACATGAAGAAATATAAACTAGAAAGGAATAAAAGCATTCAAACAAACCACAAGACAAGATATACGTGGAAAAACCCCAAACTAGGGTAAAAAACCACGGATGCAAAATTCCACTGTGAAGAGAAACGAAGATTACAAGGCAATATACTAACCTCTCCCTTGGAAGTACAGAGAAAATCCCTTGCCCATAGCTTAGAAATATTTCCCAATATTCACCTTAACCCTAGAATAACCCTAGGGACCCCAATTTATAGTTTTGGCAACTTCCCTTTCGCATCCCAATTGCGAAAGGACTTGCGACACGAAATCTGCGAAACTCCTTTCGCATCCCAGTTACGAAAGGACTTGCAACACGAAATCCGCGCAACCTCGAATGGTGGTGGGCGGCCCCAGATGTGGCTCCACTTCTCAACAATCTCCCACTTAGAGACACATTGCCATAAACCTTTGTCTTCTTCATCCAGAGTGCACCACCTCCCCGTCTTCAAGCCTGAAGACCAATCAAAGCTGAACAGAGCTTCAGCTTCTCCCTTGTGACCGCCTTGGTCAGCATATCCGCAGGATTCTCATTTGTATGAATTTTCTCCAGAGCAATCGATCCATCTTCCAGTAACGAACGTATGAAGTGATATCTGATGGCAATATGCTTGGTCCTTGAATGAAATGCTGAATTCTTAGCCAAGTGTATTGCACTCTGACTGTCACTGTACAGCTTGCAATCTGCTTGCTTCTTACCCAACTCTTCCATAAAACCTTGCATCCAAACCATCTCCTTGCATGCTTCTGTAGCCGCAACATATTCTGCTTCTGTCGTACTGATAGATACTGTCTTTTGTAACTGAGAGACCCAACTGACTGCAGCACTACCCAGAGTAAAAACATAACCTGTAGTGCTTCTTCTGCTGTTAATATCTCTTGTCAAATTTGAATCCACGTAGCCTAACTTGATTTCTAATCTACCATAACACAGCCCTACGTCCTTAGTACCTACCAAGTACCTAAGGATCCACTTCACAACTTCCCAATGTTCCTTCCCGGGGTTGTTCATGAACCTGCTAACAACTCCCACTGCTTAAGCAATGTCTGGCCTCGTGCTCATCATAGCATACATGAGATTCCCAATAGCTGACGCGTATGGGACTTTAGCCATGTAGTCTTGTTCCTCCTGCGTCTTTGCACCTTTCTCCTTAGATAGCTTAAGTGATTGGCTAATGGAGTGCTAACCGGCTTAGCACCTCCCATATTGAATAGATCAAGTACCTTGGCTATGTACTCTGCCTATGACAACTAATTTCTTGTTTTCCCTATCACGCTTTATCCTCATGCCTAGGATTTGTTTTGCAGCTCCTAAATCCTTCATGGCAAATTCTCTAGACAATTGTCTTTTGAGATCTGAGATGTCCTTCATGCTTGAACTGGCCACAAGCATATCATCAACGTACAGAAGAAGGATGATGTAAGACGTATCAAACTTCTTCAAGTAACAACAGTGGTCTGCATGACATCTCCTAAAACCGTTTTCCGACATGAAACTGTCGAACTTCTTATACCACTGCCTCGGGGCCTGCTTCAAGCCATATAGACTCTTCTTCAGTCTGCATACCTTGTTCTCATTAACTGGTGCCACGTATCCTGTCGGCTGATGCATATATATCTCTTCTTCAAGGTCCCCATGAAGAAAGACTGTCTTAACATCTAGCTGTTCTAGATGTAAGTCCTCTGAAGCCACTATACTCAAGACCATGCGAATCGTAGACATTTTCACTACCGGTGAAAATATTTCAGTGAAATCGATACCCGCCTTTTGTTGAAACCCTTTCACAACCAATCTGGCCTTGTACCGTTTCGAACCATCGTGCTCCTCCTTTAGTCTGTAAACCCACTTGTTATGAAGAGCTTTCTTACCCTTGGGTAGAGTGACTAGCTCCCATGTACGATTAGACTCAAGAGAGTCCATCTCGTCATCCATGGCCTGCTCCCACTTAACCCGTATATCTGACTGTAATGCATCTTCAAAACACTCTGGCTCACCATTATCCGTCAGTAGTAGATAATGTAAGGAGGGTGAGTATCGGACCGTGGGTCTCCTCTCCCGAGTAGACCTCCTCACAACCGGTGTATGCGGCTCTGCCTCATCCTGTGGCGCTGTAACACCCATGTCCGGTAACTCTTCCAACTCTACGAATTCCTTTTTCTTGGCCTTATTTTCCTGCACACTGTCCTTATGCATCACTTTTTCATTGAAGACTACGTCCTTGCTTCTGATGATTTTCCTGTTTTCTGCATCCCAGAACCTGTAGCCAAAATCATGCTGCCCATAGCCTATAAACGTGCACCCCCTGGACTTCGCATCCAGCTTGTTTATGTGCTCTGCATCAATGTGAACATATGAAGTGCAACCGAACACTCTGAGATGTGCAAGGTTCACTTCCTTCCCAGTCCACGCTTCTTCTGGTATCCCACCATCTAATGGTGCTGAGGGACTTCTATTGATGAGATATGCGGCAGTATTCACAGCATCTGCCCAAAAGGTCTTGGGCAACCCTGCATGTAACCTCATGCTCCTGGCGCGCTCAAGGATGGTCCTGTTAATGCGTTCAGCCACACCATTCTGCTGTGGTGTCCCTGGAATCGTTTTCTGATGTTTGATTCCATTTGCTGCACAATACTCCTCAAACCTCTTATCGCAATACTCTCCCCCATTGTCAGATCTGAGACACTTTACTGTTTTACCTGTCTCATTTTCTACCATAACTTTTCACTTCTTAAATACATCAAATACATCAGATTTGTGTTTTAAGAAGTAGACCCACAGTTTTCTACTAGCATCATCAATAAAGGTAACAAAATAACGTGAGCCACCAAGAGATAATACCTGTGCCGGTCCCCACACATCAATGTGTACAAGCTCCAACAGATGTGTCTTTGGAGCGCGTCCCGTCTTCTTGAAGCTTACTCACTTCTGCTTGTCATACACGCAGTCCTCGCAGAATTTCAAGTCAATAGACTTCAGCCCTGGTAGCTTCCCTTTTGACAATAGCACTTTCATCCATTTCTCACTCATATGTCCCAGCCTCTGATGCCATAACTGCCCATTCACTCCAGTTGATGCGACTGCGAGTGAACTATACGATCCTGAAGTCACGTACAAAGTACCTTCCTTTTTGCCTCGAGATATTACCAAGGCACCTTTTGTGATCTTCTAAGAGTCACTGGTGAATGTCGTCACATAACCGGTATCGGCTAACTGTCCCACTGAAATCAGATTACGTTTCAAACTCGGTACATGTCTGACATCCTTCAATTTCAAGACCGTTCCGTCTTTCTGATTTACATGAACATCCCTATTTCCAACAATATTGCACGGCTCATCATCACCCAGGTAGACTCTCCCAAAGTCACCTGACACATAATCACGCAGAACTTCCTTACACGAAGTAGCATGAAATGAAGCACCCGAGTCTATAACCTAAGACTCATTCCTCGCATCAAGAGATAAGATCAACGCCTCTGTGTCGCTCTCCTTAGACAGATTCACTGAATCATTCCCGCCTTGAGAGCTTCCTTCTTGTTTCTTGAGCGCCCTGCAATCACGTTTCATGTGCCCCTTCTTGCCGCAATGCCAACACCCGTCTTTGTCTTTCGGTCCATTAGACTTCTTCCTCGACTTAGAACACCCGTGTTTATTGCCTCCTTTGTTCAACAATCTTCCTCTTCCTTCAACGTTTAGAGCATTCCCTGAATCCCCTGAAACTCCTGATGCCTTCCTTCTAGATTCTTCGCTGAGAATTAGACCGGCCACATTATCAAATTTCAGCTTTGTCGATCCTGAAGAATTGCTCACAGCAATCACCAAACCATCCCAACTGTCTGGCAAACTGGATAAGATCAATAATGCCCTGACCTCATCCTCAAAAGCAATGCCAACGGATTCCAACTGGCTCGTGACTGTATTGAACTCGTTTAGATGTTCAGCCACGCTCCCACCATCTGACATCTTCATGTTGAATAGCTGTTTCATAAGATGAACCTTGTTGGATGCTGAGGGCTTTTCATACATGGTGGCTAGGGCTTCCATTAATTCTTTTGTCGTTTTTACCTTGGATATATTGAAGGCGACACTCTTAGACAAAGAGAGTCGGATTGTTCCTAAAGCCTTCCTATTCAGTAAAAATCATTCATCATCTGTCATCTTTTCTGGTTTCTTCTCTTTTCCTCCTTGAGGAATATAGAGGTCCTTCTGATACAGATAATCCTCCATCTGTATCTTCCAGAAGGCAAAGTTTGAACCATCAAACTTCTTAATTCTAGTTTTCCCATCTTCCGCCATCTCTCCCAATAGAACTAAACCAATAGCTCTGATACCAGTTGTTGCGCAGCACGCCAACAACGCAGTGAGCCTAGATCCAATCTCAGGCCTCACCCACAAACGATAAACAGGAAGAAATATAAACTAGAAAGGAATAAAAACATTCAAACAAACCACAAGACAAGATATACGTGGAAAAACCCCAAACTAGGGTAAAAAACCACTGATGCAAAATTCCACTATGAAGAGAAACGAAGATTACAAGGCAATATACTAACCTCTCCCTTGGAAGTACAGAGAAAATCCCTTGCCCACACCTTAGAAATATTTTCCAATATTCACCTTAACCCTAGAATAACCCTAGGGACCCCAATTTATAGTTTTGGCAACTTCCCTTTCGCATTCTAATTGCGAAAGGACTTGCGACACGAAATACGCGAAACTCCTTTCGCATCCCAGTTACGAAAGGACTTGCGGCACGAAATCCGCGCAACCTCGACTGGTCATGGGCGGCCCCAGATGTGGCTCCACTTCTCAACACATTTTCACACCGGGCTTGAGTGGGGTAGCCCGTGGGATGCATGGACACACTCGGGGTGTGTGACCCATGTGATTTGGGGTCCATGGGGGAGGTCTCGTGTTCGAGACTCCTCACCGGGGGTGATTAATGCACATTTCATACCAGGCTCAAGTGGGGTAGCCCGTGGGATGCGGGGACACACTCAGGGTGGGCAGCCCATGTGATTTGGGGCCCACGAGGGGGGTTTGGCCGAGGTCCTATCCCATGAGATGTAGGGCCTGGGCTATGAGATAAAGGGATTAATTCGCCATACTCTAACAGCTCAAGCTTTTAGAGCAACTGGTTAATTGTCCTGCATCACACCATGGCGAGTGGAAACCATCTACTCATCCAAAATCATCTCCACCACCTCCTTCCTCTCAGGTGCTGATGGAATAGGCGGTAGAGGCTGGGAACGTGGGTCAAAATTATAGGGGGGATATGGGACAAGGTAAGGATCAATAGGGGAACTGAAGTGAGGATCTGGGCAAGGCACCAAATCTTCCACATTAAACGTTGAACTGATACCCATGTCCAATGGTAGATCTATCATGTAAGCATTAGGATCCATTCTCGTAAGGATTTTGTAAGGTCCTGCGCTGCATGCCTGTAATTTCTTAACGGTACTCGGAGGAAACCGTTCGGGCCTAAGTCGGATCATCACATAGTCATCTACATCAAACTCACGTTGTTTGCGATGCGAATCAACATGTAGTTTGTAATTTTCATTACTCGCTCATGGATGAAATGCGCAAATGATGATGTTGACTCAGAAGGACGACGAGATACTAACATGAGAATAAGATCCACATGCTTCCTAGGGGTGTAGCCATAGACGACTTCGAATGGATTCATGCCTATAGACCTATTGACTGATGAATTATATGCGAACTTTGCCACGGATAAGACCGCATCCCACGTCTTAGTATGCTCACCAACCAGACACTGCAACAAATTCCCCAAACTACGATTCACGACCTCTGTCTGCCCATCAGTTTGTGGATGATAGGCTGACGAAAACAAGAGTCGTGTGCCCATAATGTGCCATAGTGTCTTGCACTCATCACCTGGACGAATGCAGATTTGGTGATACTTGCTCTTGAGGTCAATCTTGGATAATATTTTAGCATCAACCATCATATCAAGCATATTGTCAAGCCGCGGTATGGGAAACCAATACTTGACGGTAATCCTGCTGATGGCGCGACTATCCACACACATGTGCCAAATGCCAATCTTTCTATGGCGTGAGAAGTGCGGGCATTGCGCAGGGACTTATACTCTCCTGGATTAAACCCTTTCGCAAAAGTTCATCCGATCTTTAATTTTGCGTGTTCTGTCGGGTTCATCCGATAGTGGGGAAGGGTCGGTAGAGTGGCCCCTGGTACAAGATCATTGACATGCTGAATGTCTCGCATCGGTGGGAGTGAGTCTGGTAAATCTTCAGGGAAAACATCCCTGAACTCATCTAACAATGTACTGGTCTCCCGTGGCCTCTCTACATCGACCTTCCGGGTGGCCTCTCTGGCCATTACGGCTTACACCTCAGAATCAGTCGTAGTCTCCTGCTCAAATTCTCTGATGGTGATAACATGAAGAGACTTAGATTGTGAACTCGTGCCCTCCTTTGTCCCATTTTCTCACCCTTCATTCTTCTTCTCACTTGGGCCCTTAAGGGGCAGGGGGACCAATACAACCTTCTTGCCCTGGTGGGCAAAGGTACACACATTTGAGTGACCTTGGATTGTAAAATCACGGTAAAAAAACCAAGGTCGGCCCAAAATGACGTGTCTAATATCCATAGACTTGACATCACACCACAACGAGTCAATGTACAAGTCAAACTGAATAGGCACAAGACACCGCTGGGTGACTGTCACCGAGGTCGCATTGACCAAGACACCTTAAAAGGCTGATGGTGGGGTTCAAGCTTCAACCCCAATCACTCTACGGCTCCTGTGGAGAAAACATTAGAATAATTACAACTGTCTACTATCCCTTTACAGGCCTTATTCCCACATTTTGCATAGGTGAAAAAAATCATAGTTTGACGCCAATCATCGTTAGGCGTGCTATGGCGCAACGAACGACAACCAACGGCGTGTCCTCTCCCTCATCGTAATCCTCATCACTAGGGATCACCTCAGGCTAGTACATCACTTCTTCCTGATCACCCTGATCCCCGACATCTTCACACTTATCAAGGAGAAGGGTCTTACCCTTTAGGCATTAACATGCAAAATGCCTTAATCCTTAACAGTTATAACACTGTACGGAGTTGCTACCCCTAGAGGTGGCACTAGCTATACCTTTTCCTTTAACATCTCTAGGGTTAGGCTAAGACCCCTGGGTTTTGGGTTGGCTCCCGAAATTGGACTTGTTGGCCTGGGTATTGGTCCAGGCAGAAGAAGTACGGGAATCAAACCTCCCTCCATACTGTGGTCGGGGAATACAACTCAATCTCCTAGGCTGCCTGATACGCTTCCTCTAGGGTAGTAATCTAGCGGAGATGGAAACCTTATCTTATTTCCTATCGAAGACCCATTCGAAAACGAGACAGTAAGCTCAACAGGTTCTCCTCAATTTCACACCGCATCATAAACTCCTCAAATTTAGCAATGTAATCTGCCACAAACATGGTCCCTTGATGTAGGAAAACCCATTGGTCCATCAACCTCTGACGGTATGTATAGGGTACATACTTCTCTTTCAAGATCTCCTTCATCTCTCCCCAATGAGTCACGGGAGCCTGTCCTGCCCTTTCCATCCATCTCTCCGTGATTGTCCAGAACATTTTGGCTGGCCCCTCTAGCTTCATCTTTGCAAATCTCACCCGCTAGTCGTCAGACATATCATACCACTCAAAATAGTGGTCCATGCTCACCATCCAGTTGATGAAAACTTTTGGGTCAAAGCGACCATCGAAGCTAGGGGCCTCCATTTTCACGCTCTTCATGATCCGCTCATCAGGTTCATGATGGTCATGTCGATCCGCGGGTGGGAGTGGAACTTGACGAACTACATTCCTCCCACGTATGCTACCGTTACCTTGCCGGACCACATTATACCCATTGTGTGCATCGACTTGATCACCCGCCTATGAATGGGCATTGTCCCTAGTGTTGGGGTTTGCTTGATGGGGCACATCTACCGCGACAACTCGACCCACCAATGCAGTAATTTGCTATGCTGTGGCCTTGTTGTGGGCATCAATCTTGTCAAGGCGCCCCATAACCAATTTAAGGGTTTCATTCAATTGCTCTAGACTTATGGTTGCGTTTAGTCTAATGTCACGACTGGATTTGGTGCGCATGCAAGATTGGGGAATCAGAATGCACGTGCGACTCCTACATGACGACCGAGGACACAAATCTGAAAATCACAATCGCACGATCAGTATAAACGGCGCAAAATCATAAACTATGTAGAGGAAAATTCTGCAAGCTCTAGAAATTCTGCATGCAAAATTTTCAGCAATGTGCAGAATCTTCTGCAATACACAGAAAATTCAGCAAATTGCAGAATTTTCTGTTGTACACGCAAATATTCAGCGGTGTGCAGAAATTTCCAGTTTGCACCCGATTTTCTGATTGTGTGGGAAATTCCAGATATGCGCAGAAAATCAGATTTGTGCAAGATTTCAAATTGCCATAAGATTCAAATTTGTGCAGGAATTCAAATTTAAGAAAAAAAAATTTCAAATTGCAATAAAATCCGGATTTGCAGAAAAATTGCAAATCATATGTAGTAAATTCCAATTAAGTGCAACAACTTCAGATTTTATAATGCAAAACTCAATTGGATGATGCATATGCTGAATTTTATGTTTATGCCTGAAAGTTGACAAAACCTATCCTAGATGCATATAATCGAACACGTGATATGCATTAAAGGACCTACCCTACATGCATATAATTGAACATGTGATATGCGTGAAAGGACTCTTACGCTAAACCAGGATTTAATACCGAAATTTGATGTATGATGATGAAACCAATTACGTGACCGAGATTTAACTTAAAATTAAAGGAATAAATAAAATCATCAAACTAAAGTGTGATGCACATGCAAACAACATGAAGCTCAAGAGATGACGGGTATGATTCGAGGCCAAATCACAGTCATCAGCCCTTTGACCAAACAAAACACTCAGAAAAGTGGGCCCAAGGAAGATAAAGATCTTCCGACTAGCATAAGAGTAATTTGGGTTTAATAGGTGAAAGTTTGATGTTTCCTGGGTTGGACAAAGGTAGTTCCAATGCAAAAATCTTGAGATCTAGGGATATTAAATGCAAATGGCCGAAACCGAGTTGCCTATTGTGGACAAAGGAACACGACTTAAAATCAAATCAAGTGGGCCCCACACGTGCGTGTGGTAGTCACACGGGTGGTCGTACGGTCACACGTGTGGGTTGATTGTGTGGTCCACGCACAGGTTGGGTCCGTTAATAATGGAAGATGGGTTTAGGTGGCCCGTATAATCAAGTAAAATTAGTTCCAAGTGAAAACAATGAAAAGATCTTACATCAGGATTGAAGATTCAAAGAGACCTACCACCTATGATTCATCAAGCATGAAGTGGAAGACGAAGGATCTTAGGGACGAAGGATAGAGTGGTTTCACAACCTCTAGACTTCTATTCAAAGACCTAGCCTTCACAACAATAAAGGAAGAAGAAATGGACTCCCATAAAGCCTCCTCAAGATTTTCTCTAAACTCACATTAGGGTTGGACGCCCCCACCCCCACTTGCTTTATATTATTCTAAAAAATTGTTGAAATGATAATTCTGCCCCTTTAGTAACAAAAACAAAATACCCATTATGTCCCAAAAAGTAAAAAGTCTAATATACCCTACCAAAAGAAAAAAAATGTAACAAATAGATGTCCAATGTCTAATTACAAACTAAAATGTCCTAATCATCAAATAACATAAAAGAACTAACTTACAAAAGGGTGCACCATAATCTAACCTCTGGATGACCCCATGATGGGACACAAGATGATCCGATGGATGGACGATCATGTAGACCATGATCAATGGTAGGATGGTCTCCAAATATGATCCATGCTCTCCATGCTTTTCTAATGCTCGCCGATGACCACTAGTGATCACCATCAGTCGCCTAACCAAACTGAAAGTGCCGATGTAGCATGTTGACACCTACGTCTCTGATATGAACGGAGTGGTGGTGTGATGTCCGCATTAGTCCTTCATGCAAAAAGGACTTGTGAGAACTGAAACAGTGGAAAGAAGTCAGGACTTGGAGGAACTAGTGACTAATGTTGTCACAATCGTTATAATATCGCAAATAGTAGGCGTTGAATTGTATCAATAACTAATCATATTATAAATGGTAAGATTTTTTCTATTCTCTTAAAAATAGAAAAGAATCTAAGAAAATTATGATAAAATAAAGGCAGTCATTGCATTATGGATAGTCTAGATCAATGATTGGACCTTGTCTATTATAACAATATGGAGAACCAATTTTATTAGCCATTTATTGGATGGTTAGGATATTCAATTGGTTAGGATCACCCAATCAAAATGATTTAAGAGGCATGGACAATCAAAGGTGGGCCCCACATGATGAATAGTCCAAATCACTTGCTGAACTTTTTCTAGTATAATAATTATGAATGTTTGTTTCCTATCCATGGATTAAACAGTATCATTAAGTCACTGGTTGAATGTGCTCTCGGTAATTGGTTGTTCTTAATTCTCAACAATCAATTTTGTTGAACGATAATACATATTTGCTCAGATTCGATGAAAATGGTCGCCCTAAATTGCTAGAAACAATCCAATCATTGATTTGGTTGTTTATCATGATGGCCCTGTTTCCTATCCATGGATTAAACAGTATCATTAAATCGCTGGTTGAATGTGCTCTCGGTAATTGGTTGTTCTTAATTCTCAACAATCAATTTTGTTGAACGATAATAAATATTTGCTCAGATTCGATGAAAATGGTCGCCCTAAATTGCTAGAAACAATCCAATCATTGATTTGGTTGTTCATCATGATGGCCCTACATATAATTCCCATTGCCTCTAAGAGCTGCTAAATTCCAATTTTTGTCAAGCATGAAGCATCTCAAACACACACAATGTTGAAAACTTAACAAATTTGTGATTATGTTGGCCAACTCATGAATGAAACTTAAAAATAAAAATAAAAAACCACACAATTTTGTTAAACCCAGAAGTTAGTTTTAATTATAAAAATTTGGATGTCGATAGACCGTCGAGGATTTTCAAGAAAATCACCTTCCAAATCAAATTAAGCCAAAAGAATTTTATTATTATTATTAATTATTAGACATGCATATGTACCTCTTTGGTTGTAGAAACTAGTTTTCGAAATATCGGTATCGCGTTACGTATCGCATCGCATCGCATCCTTGGGATGCAGGTACATATTAGTTATCACACGGGATATATCATTTGTATCGGGTAATTTCACACTTACTGGGAAACATGGGGAAACATTGGTAAAATGGTTGAATGGGGAAACATTGGTAAAATGGTTGAATTTTTCAATGAAACTTCAGACATTGTTAAAAAAGACCTTAATACACACTTCTAAATCATAACATCTCAAAAGAGAAATGTGCATAATAGGTTTCCTTTGTATAGGGTCCTAAGCTATGCGTTCTCTGACTGAACTAATGCAACTATATTCAAATTGAATGCATAACATTTAGAGTTTATGTGATGATCATTTAATCAAACACTTCCTAAATATTTCAAAATTAGTCTCAATTGACAACTGGTTGAAGGGACATTTTGGGGGAAAAAATGTATATTAATTTTTAATTAAAAATGATTTTTATTTTTCGAAAATTGACAAGGACTTGACAAATCAGTAGATCAGCCTTCATACATGCTTGATTTCATGTTTGGAGTGCAAGGAATTTGAGAGAAATTGGGGAAATTTCAAAAATTTCTCAAATTTCCCCAAATATGACCACCTACACTCAAATGAGTGTATGTGATGATCATTTCATCAAATATTCCTAGATACTTTGAAATTAGTCTCAATTGATAGCTGGTTGAAGGAAATTTTTTAAAAGAACACGGAGAACATGAAGAACCAATGGATATCGAAATCAAAGCTCCAATTCTATGATTTTTCATGCAAAACATGATGAACTAATTTTATTTTATTTTTTAAGAGATAACAAACATTTTATTGAGAAACTCACAAAAAGCGAGAAAAGAACCAATAAATTTATAACCATTTGACATTGATTTAACATAATTTCAACAAACAAAAAAAAGATAGGAAATTAAAAATGCCCACCCGATCGAACATGTGGGATATATTGACACTACATGTGTGTTTCGTATTGCACAAGTGGGGTACAAGATATATCGTGGGATATATGGCTGAGATCGTCGATATTTAAAACATTGGTAGAAACATAGGGGAATAAATGTTGCTCAATTGTGTTGCAAAATGAGAATGATCTTGATTTCTTTCCTCTTGAGTATTCGAAAACCCCAAATCCCTCTCTCAAAAGTTGTAGGACTTGGGCCTTAACGAACTTTTGAAAGAAAAAGCGAAAAAGGGCAGAAAAGAAAATAACTTATATATATATATATATATATATATATATATATATATATTATATATACATTGGGACACATCACAATTTGAATCATACGATTCATACACATTTTTCTGAATTGCAATTTGGGAATATGACTATATAGTTGTAAAATATGATATGAAATGGACCTTTCAATTAATATCGTACATCATATGATTATGACAACACTGCTAGTGACAATAATGTCATCAACATACTGAAGAAGAATGAAAAGACCAATGGAGTCTTGGTGGAGAAACATTGATGTTAGTGAGATTGCACTTGAAACCAAGCTCAAGCATTGGTAAACCACTCAAACCAAGTACAATGAGTCTGCCCTCAAGTCCATAGATGGACATACGAGAAACATGATCTAAGCAAGAGGAGTCATGAAAGCATTGAGGTTTTTCTCTTCACAAATAATGCATTAAAAAAAAAAAAAAAAAAAAAAAAAAAAAAGGCATTCTACATCCATTACACCAAGCTATTGAATGAACCAACCTTGAGAGATATCAATGGTGAGAACAATTTGAATTGTTGCAAGTTTTTCCACAAGACTAAAGGTTTCATTGAGATTAAGACTATGCAGTTGATTATAGCCTTTGGATGCAAGACAGGCTTGTAGTGTTCATTGAACCATCAACATAGTACTTAATTGGATAAGAGGACCTGCTTTGACACCATGAAAGAAAGTTGAGGGATATGAATTATGTCTATTGAATGAATGGAATGAACGAATGCGTATAATATTCATAGGCTTTCTTGTCTACCTAGGAAACTTCTAAAAATCTTCTTAAGCTTATCTGGAGAGATCCTGGAGATCTTGTCAAGCGTAACCATATCTTATTGATTCACACAGTGTTCGAAGTAACGGTATCGCTACAAGTTTCGCCGGCTAGGGATACGGAAACAATATCGATATCGCCGATAATATCACTGATAACCGGAAATGTGGGGAAACATGGGAAAAATAGTGGAATTTTCAGCGAAACTTCAGTAGATGTTAAAATCATATTTAGAAAAAAAAAAAAAAAAAACGCATAAAGAATGCATGCATAAACAAGTTTCCATTTAATGGGGCCTTAAAAGCATGTGTTGTTGTAAGAAATCAGTACAACCATCCCATCTAGCCTATTTAACCATCCAACCTTCCATCTAAACATCCATCGATATTGCAAAATATCAACAACATATGATATTTCATAAAGAAACCATCAACAATTGGAAATGAAACGAAAGATTGTGGTCTCAATATCGCGCATGTTGCTATATCGATAATATCAAGATAGTATCAATATTATCAATGATAAATTGAACACTACATACAACCATGTGCCCATGAAAAAAAAATTGAAATAAAAATTTACTTTTGAAATATCGTCAATACACTTATGGTACAAGCATTACCTAGAATTTACATAGTAAAAAATATTGGTGATATTGATGCATTGGCAATACATGCGACACCTAAAATTTATATAGTTGAAAATATTGGCGATTACATTAGCGATATTGATAGGTTAGCGATACTTAACGATACATTACTAATACCTAGAATTTCTAATACTACGAGCATTATCAGTATCGCTACCAGTGTTATCGGTATCGTTGAGTTGGAGATAAAGATAATATCGGAGATAATTCGAACACTGGATTCACATAGATTTCAAGAATGTACTCATTGTACATACACGATTACAATGAATGCCCTCATAGTAATTACACCCCTATTGCTTAATTGTGTGTTCATCACATGCCTATGAAATTTAGGGAAAGTTTTACAAGATAGTTGTTTGACAGGCTATGCTATATTATGGGTTAGGTGTTTGGCAGTTGGAAAGTAGTATGATATATTGAGTGTTGCAGTAATGAGGATGTTGAGATGGATGTGTTCAAAGACAAGGATCAAATTAAGAATCAGGTCATCCCAAGCAAACTCGGAGTCGTCGCAATAAGTGTGAAAATGATTGAGAACAGATGGATCAATTTTGGTCATGTTGTACTGATGAAGACAGGAGATGGCTCTAGTAAGGAGGGGTACATTAATTAGGGTTGAAGAACCTGAAACAAGGATGAGAGGAAGACCTGAAAGGACGTAGATTGAGCTGATGAGAAGGGCTTATTCATTTGACGAGGATAAGACCTTAAGTAATTGATTTAAGAAACAGGTTTGAAATCCAAAATATTTGGGACAAGGCTTCGATGATGATGAGTGGTAAGGGATGAAGTTGAAATTGCTTGGTAGGTAAGCTAAGCAAATCGTAGAGTGCAACTGAGATAACTTAGTGGATATGTTAAATAGTTGAGGTTAGTTTAGAAGAAGAAACCATTTAAGGGATGGGCACCTGAGCTGAAAGCCTCACTTCTGGGAAGTGAGAGTTCTGTCTTTTTCTTCTTCTTCTTCTTCTTCTTCTTCTTTCTTTCTTTCTTTCTTTTTTTTTTTTTTTTTTTTTTTTTTTTTTCTTTCTTTCTTCTTATATATTGCCTATCTTTTCTGCAATAGAACTCCAAAATGACCAAAATGCTGTAGATTTCCATTATAGCAGTAAAAACAAAGCCCAAAACAAACAGAATTGCAAGTTGTGGATTGTATAGGCTGGCAACTGTCAATCAATTGAATTGAGTTGGAGAAAAAGGTTAAAAGAAAAATGCAAGTCGAAGGATTTTATTGATCAGAAAGAAAATGTTCTCGTATATATTAGTTTTTCAGAATTTGAACCTCAAAAGCTTACACAATTATCTCTCTAATGCCACTCCTATGGGCCTGTATATACTATCAGAAACTGAAGCAAACTGTACTTTGTAGATGGTGTTGTTTAATGTTGCATTTTTTGGAACGGGGAATTTTGCCAGTATAGCAAGCTTTGAGATTTCATCTGTCTATCGGTTCATCACAATCTTCAGTGTAAGCAAAGCTTTACCTCAGTGAGTTCTCAAGTCTTAATGCGGTAGTTGGTTTGTTTCTACATCTTTGGTACTGTGCTGATATGATTTTCTCTTGATTGCAGCCATTTCTGATGGCAGCGTTACTTATTTTCAAGTTGTTTATCCCATTCATGCTCGTCATGTAAGTAGTAATTTTGTTTGTCCAGTCACATTATGTGTACAACATAATTTCAGATATTATATAAATTAAAATTGGCTATCCTTTAAATTTTTTTCTTCTGTTTGTGCTTGCATATTTAATGCTGAACTGTTGAACCTTTAAGCATTAAATATTTGAAGTTTATGAAGTATTCTTGATAGAATTGGCTATCCTTTCTTCTTTTCATGGATTACTTTAGATGTATCATTAGATAAACTTGTAGTTAATGCTGTTTTTACCCTAATTTCTTTAAACTTGAATGCAGATGTACATTTAGTGCTATAACCAAGTTAATTCGAGTTCCACGACTGGGGTGCTATTTCCTTGTGATTTTATTTTCTGATGTAATGACCATCCACTTCTTTTTCCTGGTATGCTTCCTTCTCATATATCACCTTTTGGCTTTTTAGTAGATAAAAAAAAAATCTTGTTTTCATTTCGGGCCTGTTTGGATACCATCACATAAGTATTTTTTTTTTTTTTTTTTAAATCTACTTGTGGCAACAAAAAAGTTGCTTTTTAAAGTAAAGTTAGTTTGGTAGGCACTTTTTGAAAAGTAACTCGACACCTTAAAGTTGTTTATGGTCATGAGTTTTTTTTT
Source organism: Magnolia officinalis (assembly GCA_021015155.1). Taxonomy (NCBI): domain Eukaryota; kingdom Viridiplantae; phylum Streptophyta; class Magnoliopsida; order Magnoliales; family Magnoliaceae; genus Magnolia; species Magnolia officinalis. Next base: position 27,766,420 of record JAJHSJ010000015.1, read on the forward strand.
CCCCTGCTTTTTACTGTTTTCTCTCTCTCTCTCTTCTCTCTCTCTCTCTCTCTCTCTCTCTCTCTCTCTCTCTCCACATACTGGAGACTCCATATCGAAGGTGGCCCCACATGATGTACGGCCCACATTGAAGGCCACACGATGGACAGTCCACATCAAAGGTGGGCTCACATGATGAGAAGTGGACATTGAAGGTGGGGCCCATGTGATGGACAATTAATATTGATTGTGGGCCCACATGATGGATGGCCCACACATCTAGGTGGGCCCCACATAATGGGCTATCCACATCATTAGTCAGCGCCTAATGATGAATGGCCCACATCCAAGCCAAGCCCCGCATGATGGACAACTGACTTGAAAGTAGGGCCCACATGATCAACAGTCCACATCAAAGGCGGCCTCCACAAGATGGCTAGTGGACATTGAAGGTGGGTCCCACGTGATGGATGACCCACATCAAGGTGGTTCCCATATAATGGATGGTCTAGAACAAAGGTCAGCCCTAATGATGAATGGCCGACATCTAAGGCAAGCACCACATGATGGACAACCCACATCGAAGGTGGGGCCTACGCAATAATAGTCCACATCAAAGGTGGGATCCACATGATGGGCAATGGATTTGAAGGTGGGCCCCAAATGATAGATGACCCATATATAGGTGGGCCCCACATGATGATAGTTCACATCAAAGGTTGGCCTCTAGTGATGAAAGGCCCACATTCAAGGTTGGCCCCGCATAATGGACAACCCACATCCAAGGTGGACCACACATGATGGATAACCCACATTTAAGGCGGGCCTCACAAGGTGGATGGTCCACATTGAAGGTAGGCCCCACATGATGGACGATTCACATTGAAGACAGGGCCAAGGTGGGCGCAACATAATGAACGGTCCACGTCAATGGTTGGCTCTACGTGATGGACGGTGGATATTAAGGGTGGACCAAACAAACCTGAGGGATAAATACTTATCTAATGTTGGAAGCCAAACATACTTTTCTACTTTTTGGTTGATAAGTATGTTGATCACCAAACATACTTATCTATTGAATAAGTAGAAACTAAGACAAGCCACTTGAGGTATAAGTAGCTTTTGTAAAATAACTTGTGATCCAAATAAGTTGTTCATGTTCTCTACTTGGTAGTTGTATGATTAATTTATTATAAAATAATAATTACTTGGTCATCATAAACAAGTTGGGAAACTAAACATTTCAAATATATAGGGCAAACAATTTATATGCTAGAAATTTTATATGTTAAGAAACTATAGATGTATAATAGTGCTTGTAGTGTCCAGCACCCGTTTAAATACCATGCAAAGCCTATTGATGAAACTGTTTCCTTCGGACATGGCAACACTTGATTTGTGGTTCAAAATATATCATTTGTGTTAACAAGGGTTTCCAATTATGCAATGCATCTCATTACTTCTACAATCATGAAAACTAATAATCCCTTCATAGCTTAAAAATAAAATTCTTGATTAGCATCAAGGTCAAGGTGTGCAATATCAATTACACATCGACCATAACAACCGATACATAACAGTAGTGGCCTACACTGTTATGCGATACGGGGTTGAAACAGTGACCCCCTTAGTTTTGGGCTCCAATCAGCCCATAACGGCCATTACTGCCCAGTAACGGTCAAGGGGCGTAACGATCAGGAAACGGTTAGTCTAGCCTTTAAAAGTTGCGATTTTTTATTTTTGCAGTTTTTTTGCCCTTTTGTCTTCCAAATTCGTTTCTAAACTATTTCACTGCAAATTCTGACCACTCTTAACTTGAATTTGATGATGAAAATAAGTTATTACAAGGATTTTGGGGAATTGAACCTTCGTGGGCCATTTTCCAGTAAACTTTCAAAGATAGGTATTTATACCTCTTTTTTGAATCTTTGTTTTTATGGTTGAATATGATGTGTTATTCAAATTCTAACATATCAATGCACATTTTACAAATTGTGCAACTGATTTTCTATTTTTCGATTTTTTTTTTTTTAAATTTTCAAGTTATTTTCGGCCGATTTTTTAAAATTAGGAAAAATCAAATTTTTTCAATTTTTTTTTTTTTAATTTTTTATAATGGTTCAATATTATATGTTAATCATAGTAGAACATATCAGCGTGCATTTTACAAATTATGCAACTGATTTTCTTTTTCCTTATTTTTTGTATTTTTTTTTATAAAAAATTCGGAGTATTTTCAACCGATTTTTTAAAATTAAGAAAAATCATTTTAAATTTTTTTTTTTTTCTGTTTTAATGGTTGAATATGATGTGCTAATCATAGTAGAACATATCAATATGCATTTTACAGATTATGCAATTGATTCTCTCTTTTGTATTTTTTATTTTTGGATTATTTTCGATCGATTTTTAAAAATTACGAAAAATTATTTTTTAAATCTTTGGTTGAATATGATGTGTTAATCATAGTAGAACATAAAAATGTGCATTTTACAGATTATGCAATGAATTTTTTTTAAAAAAAATTTTGGGGTATTTTTTTCGGACTATTTTCAGTTGATTTTTAGAAATTAGGAAAAAGTAAAAAAAAAAAAAAATCGATCTTGTTTTGTTTTAATGGTTGAATATATGATGTGTTAATCATAGTAGAACATATAAATGTTATTTTTACAGATTATGCAATTGATTTTTTATTATTTTGATTTATTTTTTTTTGTATTTTCGGATTATTTTCAGCCGTCTTTTAAAAATTAGAAAAAAAAAAAAAAAAAAACATATTTTTCAATCTTTTTCTGTTTTAATGGTTGAATATGATGTGTTATTCATTGTAAAACAAATTAATTTGCTTTTTACAAATTATGCAATTGATTTTTTTTTTTTTGGCCGATTTTTAAACATTAGGAATATATATATATATATATATATATATATATATATATATATATATATATATATATTATATATATATTTTCAATCGTTTTCTGTTTTAATGGTTGAATATAATGTGTTAATCATATTAGAACACATGATGTGCTTTATATCATTATTGATTTAATTCTTTATTTTTTATATAATTATGGATGTAATTTTATTATATATATATATATATTTTTAAATTCGGAATATTTTCGGGCGATTTTTAAATATTAAGAAAAGTATGTCTTTGCTTTTTCTTTCTGGTTTGATGATTGAATAAAATGTGGTATTATTATAAGATTACATGATGTGCTTGAATGTCATATTGTCATTATGGATTCAAATTTTATTTTTTTTTTTTTTTTTTTCAGATTAGTAACTTTATGTTTATATTTTCTTATTTTGCCAGGTTTTGGAGCTTCGTAGGGTTTAGTACTTAATTTCTTCTGTATTGATTATATTTAGAAGTTAGAATTTTATTTCATTAATCTATTTACATCTGGTTATAAGTTTCAAGATTTAATTAATTTATTCTCTTATAAAAACTGTATTTAGACTTGGAGAATCAAGTAGACTCATTGGCCATATGTAGTTAAGAATATGTATGGCCAACAAGGAAGTGAGGATATTAGATGGTAATATTGTTAAAGGATAGGTGATGGTAGGCATCAAATGAAGTGCAACTATTGTAATAGAGTAAAAACTGGTGAAATTATGTGACTCAAACAACATTTGGCATATCGAAATGGTCAAGTTGCAAGATGTATGATAGTGGCAAAAGAGATAATGATCTTGATGCAAGCCAGTTTGGATGAGTCGAAGGGAAGACGAGCTATTTTGTAGAAGAAGAAAGATGTGATTCTGGAAGCAGCTTGATGGGAGGTGTTTGGTCCTGAATATATGAGCGTTCGTGATGAAGAGATCATTGATTCTGATGAAGACTCAGATTGGGAAATAACTATAGTTAGGAGAGAGAGCACAGGCCTTGGCCTCGAAGAGGAAGACTGTCAGTGCATGTTTGGCGCAGGGTTTATACGTAATACATGGGGGTTGCAATCGGGAGTTTGACTGCATATGCAAGTGGGGGTAGGTTGGGATTAATGGGGAAATGGACAGATGCAGAGTATGCGGATATGAAAGTATACATTGCCACTTGGGAACGGTGTATCATAGGTCAATTGATGCATCGGTTGAAATAAAAAATGCTTCTTATATTTTTTCCCTTATGGATAAAGTGGTGGATGAGATTGGAGTGGAGAATGTGGTGCAAACTGTGACAAATAATGAAGCAACATATAAGCCATTACAGGCCATATAATCCCATTGGCCGTAAGAATATCCATAATGCTCGAGACCATAAGCCTGCTAATGTTTTAGACCTCTCCGTGCACCACTGGAGCCAGCCTCCTGCTGGCTGTATTGTGACTCAGTTGATTCATAAGTCATACCTCGCATACCTCGTCAATGCTCATTGGCCCCATGATCTATAGACGGCTGTATGGAGTGCCGAGCAATACCAGAAGTGGGACCAACATCAGGTGCGTCATCACCACCACTACCATGATCATCCGTCTCGGTCTCATTGTTATTACTGCTCGTACTCCTCTACTGAGCCGGGCTTTGTATGAAATATACCCATCTTTCTTGGTCCAACACAGCTGTATGACTCTCTTTCTGCGTCAGGCATATTATTGGGTCATCTACTTTCAATTCTTCGCTATCCTCTTCTATCTGTTTTTCCCTTACTTCCAACCAAGGTCAAAGCAGGTTGTCCTCATCATATATATTATCCAAGTTTATTAGACAATAATTCGTGTCACTGGCGGCTAATGTAATGCTCCTATGATTGTTGAGGCATAAAATAAGAGGAGAATTTAAGCAAGGAAAGATCAAGGTATTTAGGAAAATGTTGGAGGAAAGGAACAAAGAATTAGTTCTGAGAACACTTTGCGCTGGACCGCACAAAGTAACGGATTGCGCGGGATCGCACAAAGTAAAACGGATTGCGCCTGATCGCACAAAGTAAAACAGATTGCGCGGGATCGCTCAAAAAAGACAGATTGCGCGGGATCGCTCAAAGAAGACAGATTGCGCGAGATCGCGCAAAGCATGTCGTTTGCGCGTATCCGCGCAAAGCGTATGATGATATAAAAATAATTGGGTGTTGTTTTGTCCCACATCGCCCAAGTCAGAGTTTTACACCTGTGAAAATGTCAATAAATACCCCGCTCTTTCTCTAAAAAGGGGTTCGACGATTTCAGAGTGAAAGAAAAGCAAAGGAGAAGATCAAAGGTGCGGAGTATTGGGCTCCAGCAGATTGCGCGGATCCGCGCAAACGAGCATTGGGCTCATACAGTTTGCGCGGTCCCGCGCAAACCGACTGCCTTGCAGTCTATAACAGCAATGGGCTGTCATGCTGCCGAAATGGCCGAAGTCTTCAAATCTTCAAGTTCTTATTCAGGAGAGAATGAAGAATCACCGACATTAAGGCGTATTTCTCTTAAGTCTCAGGAGATGACCGAAATGGTGTCGGAATGCTGCCGGAATCTCTATTTTTCTTGAAGACTATTGGTCGATTCATCAATTCCTTCTAAGTCTTAGGGGATGATTGGGATTATTGCCGTTATGCTGCCGAAATTTACATTTAACTATGATAGCTGAATTCATAGTGAATTCTTTGTAATCTATCTTAGAATCAAGGGATATTTGAGGATGTAAATGAATTCAGAATCAATAAAGTGTGATGATTGTCTTTATACTTTTCCATTGTTATGACTGAATAAGATATTTTCCCCAAACTAAAAATACTTTGTTTCCTTGTCGAAGCAATGATGTCGCTGCATTCTTAGTCTCATATTATGGTGCATGAAGACAAGTCTATCTAACATCCTAGACTGCTATCTATTCATATTCTTCTAATGAATAAGTGCAAAACAACTCCAATTCCTTTCGCAGCTAGAGGAAGATGTTGTCTGGTTCAAAACTTACTATAATATTTTGGACAGCCTTCACACACTCTCTAAAATTCATCCACCATTTGGCCGATTACAGCCTAGATATTGTATGATGTGCAAGAGCATCTCCAAAGCCACCCTGGCGATTTTTAAATGTATCTAATTCATTCAACGCCCTTATTTGCATATCTAAGTCGGGCTCTAATCTCTTTAGGAATTTTGACCAAAAAAGCATTGCCCAAATGCCCCAAATATTAGAAGGATTAAACAAATGTCCTACCTAGTCATCTTACACCTCTTTTAAAAAAAAAGGTTGGGACGAAATTACCCCTGGATGCCTTTTGCGTTGAGCCAACATGCGACAGCGGCGGGAGGGTTCGGATGGGGTAAACACTGTGAGGCCCACTATGGTGTTTGTGAGAAATCCACATCGCTCACATCTTTCGTAAAATCATTTTATGACAAGATCCCAAAAATGAGGTAAATCCAAAGCTTAAGTGGGCCACACAACAGAAAACAATGGAGATCATACACCCACGGTTGAAATATTATAGGGCTGCATAAGCTTTGGATCAGGATAGTATTTTTATTCTTTCAGCCATCCCTATGGTAACAAGTTTATGAGCATTTGGGCCACTTTATGAACAGTTTGGATTGCATTTGAACATCACAGTGGAGCCTATAAAAGTTTAGGCATTTCCTTTCCACTATTTCCAATCGCGTGGCCCACCTAAGTTTCAAATTTGTCCAAATTTTCGTCTCATGTCTTGACATGATCTTCCAAAATGAATGGATGGAGTGGATTTCCCACAAACATCACGGTGGGTCCAACATAGCTTACAGTAGTAGAAATTGCCTCCAAAAATCATTTCTCTCGAAATCCACATCAATGTAATGTGACATGACGTGGATAGGGTAATCGGACCTATCTAGAGATGGATGGTTATGCGGGGCCTACTGTGATGTATATATTTTATCCACGCAGTCCATCCAATTTGAAAAATTATTTTAGGGCTTGAGCCCAAAAATTAGGGATATCAAAGGCTCATGTGGACCACACCATTGAAAGCAGTGAGATTGAAAACCTACCATTGAAAACTTTTTGGGGCCATAGAATTTTTTGATGTAACTCATTTTTTGGCCTATGACGTTAAATTAAATTCTAAACCCAATAGACGGAGTGGATTCGACACATAGCCCACGGCAGGACCCACAACTCTTAACACATGACAACCTCGACTCTTACCACGTTACAACCTCGACCCTTACCACGTTACAACCATAACCCGGACCCTTATAACATGACAACCTCGACCCGCAGCGCATAACAATGTCAACCCTTCACATGACATCCTCGACCCTTACCATGTTATAACCATGACCCCGACCCTTATAACATGACACCCTCGACCCTTAACACATTATAACCATGACGACCTTGACCCTTACCACATTACAACCACAACCTCAACCCTTATAACATGACAACCTCAACCCTTGGCACGTTACAACCACGACCTCGACCCTTATAACATGACAACCTCCACCCTTAACACATTATAACCATGACCTCGACCCTTAACACATTATAACCACGACCTCGACCCTTATAACATGACAAACTCGACCCTTACCACCTTACAACCACGTCCTCGACCCTTGTAACATGAAACCTCCACCCTTAGCACATGACAATGTCGACCCTTCACATGACAACCTAGACCCTTAACACATGAAAACCTCGACTCTTGCCACATTACAACCATGACCTCGAACCTTATAACATGAGGCCTCGAACCTTATAACATGAAAACCTCGACCCTTAACACATTATAACCACGACATCGACCCTTATAACATGGCGACCTTGACCTTTAGCACTTGACAATATTGACCCTTCACATGACAACCTCGACCCTTAACACATGAGAACCACAACTTAAAACCCTTAACACTCAACCGCAGCCCTTAAAAAATGATATATGTTCATTGTTTCCTAATGTAGAACATGTCACAGATACATTCCTAGCATGGTTGGGCCAAAAGAAGGTGGACTGTAAATTGACCGTAACTTTTGATCCGGGTATCGTTACGGGGTGTACAACCTATCAATCTTTACTGAAACAGGCTATCCGAGGTGAATCGACCCACAAAGTGGGTCGCATCTGTCCCTTTTGTCAGAAAATGCACACTTTCAGCTCAAAAACGATTTTTTAGGGAAAAATTACTATTTTTAGTAATTCCAAAATTTTTAATACTTTTATTTTTAGAGTTTTAGATTTTCTTCTTTTTTAGGAATAACTTGTAATCATGTTAGGACTCTTCTTGCAAAAGTTTATTTGGAATTTTTATATTTAGAAATTAGGTTTTAAAAGAATTTTATTAGAATTAGAATTTTGCTAATTTTGGTAATTATGAATTTTGATTTTTTTTCTATATTAATGGTGTAATAGGGACACATCAAACAATTATCAATCAATTTACAAATTTCTAGAATTTATTTCTATTGTTTCTTGTTTTTTCCTCTTGGATTCGAGAAGTCTCTGTGAGGAGTCCATGGAAGCTCCATGGATTCAGAGTAATTATCCCCGAGGAAGACGGTGATCGACTTCATCACATTCATCCCTGCGTCAATTGGTATCAGAGCGAGGACTCCCCTCGAACCGATGACAAATAACGAAGGTATGGACCAAAATCCTGTGGATGGTGATCCAAGAATTCGTTATCTTTTAGAAAGAATGAAAGCTTTCCACCGAGAAAGTCAGTTGACCATGCAAGGGCTACAGACAACCCTCAACCGTATTGCGGATGCGCTAATTCCGTCTCGATACTAAGGCGATGCTCAATCGCCCGTAGTCGTTGTACGACACAACACCGATTTCCATAGAGCACCACCCAATGATGGTGAATCGCAAGCCACCACTTTGATTGTGAAGAAGTCGTTATACATGCCAAAGGTAGAGATAGATTTATAGCGGCAAAAACATCTTTCGAACGAGGTGCACTGTAAACCAAAAAATCTGTAATGTGATCATCGATGTCAGGAGCGGTGAGAATCACATATCGAAAACAATGGTGGAAAATCTGCAACTGAAAACAGAAGGCACCCATCTCCATACACGATTGCATGGATCAAGGAGGTTAACAAAACAGAGGTAACCGAACAATGCACTATCTCGTTTTCGTAAAAATTATAAGGATCAAGTACTTTGTGACGTAGTCAACATGGAAACTTGTCACATGTTACTTGGTCGACCATGACAATATAATGTTAATGCTGCACATAGAGGCCGGGATAACGTATTTATATTTATTGAAGATGGTAGAAAGTTTATCCTCGTCCCTATGTGAATGGAGATCCAACTCAAGACTTCTAAAGTTGAGGAACAGTTTCTCATAAGCAAACATGATTTCGTTAAACAATATGAGGAGGCGAGGGATGTAGATGCCTTAATTGAAAAGGAAAATTATATGGAGCCTGTGAACATCCCAGGGCATGTTTGGCGCATGGTATTAGATGGGCTTAGGTGGGATGGAATTGCATCTGGTCCTGTGCCAATTCCACTCCATGTTTGGGAAGAATGGAAAAGCTTGGAATTAGATCAGATGGAATTGCATTGGGTTCCATGCCAATTTCACTCAATATTAGCAAGTTGTGTAGGTCCCACCATGATGTGTGGGCTATATCCACACCGTCCACCCATTTTTCGAGATCATTTTAGAGCATGGGCCAAAAAATCAGGCAGATCTAAAGCTCAAGTGGACCCCACCATAGAAAGCAATGGGGATTGAATACTTACCGTTGAAAACTTCTTTTGGGCCACATAAGTTTTGGATCTGCCTCATTTTTAAGCCCATGCCATAAAATGAGGTTATAAAACAAATGAACGGTTTAGATATAACACATGTGTTATTCTCAATAGTTTCAAATGATGGTGGGTATATCCATTCAATGTACCACCGTATTACAAACAAAGCATGGAATTAAGCTTATCCCATGGTGACAGGGGACAATCCCTGCCATGGGTAATAATTATGTTTTTTGAATCCCATCCCACCTAATCCTTCCCAATGCCATGCCCCGAACACGCCCCCAGAGGATTTGAAACCAGTGTTGCAGGAGTTCAAGGCGACTATGCTCAATGAACTTCCTAATAAATTACCTCCCGTACGAGATATACTAGGGCTGAAAGTTGTGCGGGTTCAACCCGACATTGGGTTGGGCTTGGGTAGGATGTATCGAGTTTGGTCTCGGGCTTGGGCCATACAAATGCCAACTCGATAAAACTTGGGTTGGGCTCGGGTTGAGGTCTTGGGTTGCCCGACCCAACCTGAACCCGATCAATATATAAGTTCCTTATAAATTAATTATAATTGAGTACGGATCATCTGTGTTGAAGGCATGGGAAATTCCAATGCCGTCGGATTTCATTAGTCCACGTCATTTCCGATGACTCAACCTAACAAGATACACCAGATTTCTCTCCCAAATAGATTGCTTGATACACAATACGACTTTTAGAGTAGTTGTCCTATATTTTAGCTTGTTTGTTTAGAAAAAATGTTCTTTACGATGAATAACTACATATATAATTAATAAAATTATAGGTATAAAAAATAAAACTAGTATTGAAAATATAATAGATTAATGTAATAATGAAAATATTAGCATATATCTACCCGACCAACCCGGCCAACTTGACCGAACCCGCTTGGGTTGAGAATTCCCAACCCGAGGTTGGGTTGGGTTGGGTTAGGTTAAGGTTGGGGTATAGGAACCTTGGGATGGGCTAGGGTTGAGCACCAACCCGCCCGACTTTCAGCCCTAAAATATACAAAACCACATTGATCTTATCTCAGGGGCAAGTCTGCCTAATTGCCCACATTATCAGGAAGAATGTAAGATCTTGCAAGCACAAGTGAAGGAACTGATCCATACTAGTCAAGTCAAGGAGAGCATGAGTCAAGTTAAGGAGAGTGTGAGTACATGTATTCTTTCAACTCAAGAGCCTAATGCAAACTACAAGAGAAGGGCTAATAAACATCGGCGTTAGAAGTTACCTGGGAATCATGAGCCAAGTCCCTTTAGTAACTCGAGGACGAGTTTTTTTCAAGTGGAGGGGTCTAATGTAGAACGTGTCACAGATACATTCCTAGCATGGTTGGGCCAAAACAAGGTGGACTGTAAATTGACCTAGCATGTTTGGGCAAAAACAAGGTGGACTGTAACTTGACCGTAACTTTTGATCTGGGTATCGTTACGGGGTGCACAACCTATCAATCTTTATTGAAACGAGCCATCAGAGGTGAACCGACACACAAGTGGGTCGCATCTGTCCCTTTCGTCAGAACACACATGCTTTCAGCTCAAAAATGATTTTTTAGAGAAAAATTACTATTTTTAGTAATTCCGAATTTTTTAATATTTTTATTTTTAGAGTTTTAGATTTTCTTCTTTTTTAGGAATAACTTGTAATCATGTTAGGACTCTTCTTGCAAAAGTTTATTTGGAATTTTTATATTTAGAAATTAAATTTTACAAGAGTTTTATTAAAATTACGATTTTTATTAGAGTTAGAATTTTGGTAATTACGAATTTTATTTTATTTTATTTTTCTATATTAATGGTGTAACAGGGACAACTATATCAATTTACGAATTTCTAGAATTTATTTCTATTTTTTCTTGTTTTTTCCTTGTGGATTCGCGGAGTCTCTGTGATGAGTCCAGAGAAGCTCCGTGGATTCAGAGTAGTTATCTTGAGGAAGACGGTGATCGACCTCATCGCGTTCATCCTTGCGTCATCTTTCAAGGTAATGCATTACAAAATCTAAATTTTTTCTCCTTCATTGTCTTCCATATGATAACCACTACCATCATTATCTACCTCAAATCGCTTATGACAATCACTTCTCCCCATAACAACAACCACCGCCATCCCTTTCTATCCACAACCAAAAGTGGCTTCCATCTGTAAGAAAAAACTATTCTAAGAAAATAAAATAAAGAATTCATTTAAAATGTCTTCCACGTATCAATGGCTTTCCCATATGCTGGAGAAGTTAATGGCGATGAACGTACGCTAGAAAATGCAGTCAAAAGGAGTGGTGGTGGGTCATTGCAAAATATTTTTGAAAAGGAAGAAGCCTCAGGAAAACTGCAAAGAAAGAAGAAAAATAAGCTCTGTACAGACACCAAGTTCCGAGGACGGGCAATTTAGTTCAATTCTTTTTCCAAAACCTATCAGATGACTATCCTCAAAATATTTGAAACTTTCCATCCATATAGAGATTTTTACTATACCTCAATGTTAGTACGGTCAAAATCTCATCTCTCTATCATATTCTTTAGCCTGACATAAACTTCATCATCCACAACAAATGATTGGGCATATCTATACCTAGGATCAATGTATTCTGTAACGGTGACAGTGGGCATAACGGTCACCACCATTATCGATATGGGTATCGGTTGTAACGGCCAATATGGGCGCGTAACGACCGTTACAACCCCCATAACGGTTGAAAATTTTCTTTTGCTCAAAAAATTATGAAAAAATATCTAGAAAAACCATAATAATGTAAATATTACAAATATGTATTTATTTTTTTTTGTTTTGTATATGTTTATGGTAGTGTAATGGTCCACTCTTTAGTGAGAGTGTTATATCAGGTTGTCTAGTGAATTTGTGAACCTGATTATGTCTCTAATGTTTACACATCACAATCAAGCATTAAAACTAGAAAATAAATAAATAAAAAAAGGCAAAATTACTGCTTTTTCAACTTTTTTGAAAAATCTCTCGGAGCTTCTATTTGCTTAAATCACTTCGATCTACGGTTTTAATTTTAAAAACTATTATAAGAGGTTGAAAACTGTTATAAAATAATCTAAGAGAGTTTTTGGAATGAGGAGTGAAAAAATGAGGAGAAAATGGATTTAAATAGAAAAAAAAAAAAATGGTCGTTTTTCGACCGTTACGGAGGTAACGGTTGTTATACCTCATAACAGCCTTTACGGCCACTGTAACGGTCGATACGATCCCAAAAAAACTTCCTCGTTTCACCCCTGTATCGTGTAATGGTCATAGATTTGGAACTTAGATTTTGAGATTTTGGGGAGATGGGTCAAGTCGCGGGAAATTGAGAAAAATCGAAATTTCCCAATTTCTCGCAAATCAATTGCAATCTTTGTATCCAAACACAAAATTAAACATGTAACCTGATCTGGTGATTCTTCTGTTGCTTTTGAATGTATTGCTTGTGTTTCGTCTTCTTACGTTTATAAATTATATGAATAGACTTTGAATATACTTGCATCAGTTCAGTTGGAAAGCGCAAATATTAGGACCCGATATAAAGGAAACCCCTATTATGTGCACTTTTTTTTATTATTATAATGTTTTGATTTCTAAGTGTGTATTGATGTCTTTTTCAACAATCCATAAAGTTTTATTGAAAAATTTGACCAATTTCCCAATGTTTCCATGTTTCCCAACAACAACGATACATTACGCGATACAATCGATATATCCCATGCGATAACCAGTATGTATCTGTGTCCCAAAGGTGCGATTCATTACGCAATAATGATATTTTAAACATTGGACAAGACACACCTAATGGGTGGTCTTGGGTGTCCAACCTGGTGCCATTTTGGTTCATTTGGGCATGTACAGGAGTTGTCCCAGGAGCTTGTCATGTACGCGTGTGGGATGAGGAAAGAACAAAATAAAACGAAACAAAAACTTTCTGCACTATCTCCAGTTGGTTGGGTCGATTTGAAGACACATTCATATCTTCACTTAATTCTACTTTGTATTTAATGATTAAATTATAATATTTAGAATAGTTAACACAAACTCGTTGATTGTAATCAACCTATGTAATAACTAGTAGATGGCACTTGACTGTAACAAACCAATGTAATAGTCTATTACATTGTGCCTGTGGGATGTTTATGCTCTCTTTGCCAGTCCACAACCATGATAGAGGAAGGTTGCGTCAAGTTGGCAGAAGGTGTCAAACTTATGCCATAACTGCCAAGATGATTTCGAACAATATGAGGTTCCAAACTCATGCTAGGGTGTTCCCTAAAAGCTACGCGCTACATTGGAACCTAGGTGCAATGAGAAATGGGCAAGGGTTGGTGAGGGCGTCCTCTGGAAGCGATGCACCATAACAATGCCCGGTTGCTGTGAGAAGTTGGAAAGGGTTCCTGTGCCATTCTAGATGTGTGCAGGTAAAGAAGATAGTCCGGGATAATAGGATTCATCTTGCCACATGGAATATAGAACATTGACAGGTAAGAGTTTGGAGTTAGTAGATACAATGAAACGAAGGAGAGTTAGCATAGCATAGCTTGCGTTTAGGATAACAAGTGGAAAAGGGCCAAAACTAGAGTAATTGATGGTTATAACCTTTGGTATTTAGGAAAGGACAGTAATACAAAATGGGGTAAGGATAGTGTACATAAGGATTTAAAAGATAAAGTTATAGATGTTAAGAGACTAAGGGCCTGTTTGTTAAATCCGAAGTCTGAAATCTGAATCTGATGTCTGAATTGAAATGTGAAAATATGTTTGGTAAACTGTCTGAAAGAATTGTTGAAGTCTGAAAATTAAGTATCGAATCTAAAACAACTTGTTTGTTAACAAACGTCTGAAATGTTTGAAATATGTTAATTTGACACATTTGCCCTTATCTCCATAGGAAACAATCGTGATTGAATCCCCACCATTAAAAACTTCATGGATTTCACTGAAATGTTTATTTGTCATCTAAACCGTTGATAAGGCCATAAAGACCTACTAGACGAAGAGACCACACAAATATCATCTTGATCCGAAACTTTTGTGGCCCACAAGAAATTTTTAATGGTCTGGGCCCCACCATGATTTATATGTGTTTTATCCACATTGTCCATCCATTTTTTCATATCATATTATGGCATGAGCCAAAAAGTGAGTCAGATAAAAATCTCAGGTGGATCACACCACAGGAAACGGTGGTCATTGAGCGACCACCATTAAAAACTTCTTAGGGGCCACAAAAGTTTTAGATCAATCTAATATTTATGTTTTTCCTTCATCCAATTCTATGCAACCTAATCAATAGGTTGGATGGCAAATAAATAATATAGTGGCCCTAGGAAGTTTTTAATGGTAAGTGTTCAATCACCATTGTTTTCCTATGGCGTGGTCTACATAAGATTTGGATCTGGCTTATTTTTGGGCTCATACCAAAAATTGATTTGAACAAATGGGTGGACGACGTGGATAAAATAAATATATTATGGTGGGCCCATAGAGTAGCAATCGATGGCGGTAACATGTTTTAAAGCCTAGTTATTAAGGGACTAGAAACAGTGAAAATCTTTAACAGTATAAAAATGCCAAAAAGCTTGCTAAGTAGTAAGTAAAGCTTATGACGATATGTACAATAGATTGGGGACAAGAGAAGGTAAGAAAGATGTCTTCAAACTTGTCAAAATGAGAGAGAGGAAGAGTAGGGACCTAGATTATATTAGATGCATTAAGAGCAATGATCAAATGTACTAGTCGTGGACAATGAGATCAATGAAAGGTAGATAAGCTATTTTCAGAACTTGTTAAATGACAATCACTCTAAGAACATAGGGATAGAAGGAACCATAAACTCAAATGACATCAGAGTAAATAGATACTTTCGCAGGATTAGGATATCTGAAATCAAAGAAGCTTTAAGAAAGATGAAAATGGTAAAGGCCCTTAGACCATAAGGTATACTAGAGATTGGAAGAGTATGGGAGATACTAGGTTATTTTAGTAGGCAAAGTAGTTTTAAAAGATTGTAAGATTGAAGAAAATGTTAGATAAATGGAAGAAAAGTATCGTAGTACCTATTTATACGAATAAAGGAGACATAGTTGCACTACCTATTGTGGGAAAGAATGATTGAGCAAAGACAAAGGTATGAGAAGAATGTATCAGAAAAGAAGTTTGATTTCATGCTAAGGAGGTCTACCGCTAAAGCAATTTTCCTACTTAGACAATTGATGGAGAAATATAGGGAGAGGAAGAAGGATCTCCACATGGTTTTTATTGACTTAGAGAAAACTTATGATAGGGTCCTTTGAGAGTTAATCTAATGAGTGCGTGGAAAAAAAATAAAAAATGAGGACTGCTAGTGGAGAAACAAGTGAGTTCCCAATTACTCTAGGCTTTCACTAGGGGTCGGTATTGAGCCTGTACTTTTTCGCATTAGTTATGGATGAGTTGGCAAGGCATTTGTAAGAAGAGACCTATGGTGTATGTTGTTTGTAGATGACCTTTTGATTAACAAGACAAGGGAGGGCGAAAAAGCAAAGCTAGATTTATCGAGGGGTACTTTAAAATCTAAAGGATTTAAAATTAGTCGAACTAAAACAGAGTATATATGGAGTGAAATTTTAGCAACAATTGGAGTGGGAATGAGCAAGTTACGATTATTGACCAAGAAGCTTCCCAAAATGGCTACTTTTGATATCTTGGGTTGAAAATTCATGAGAGTGGAGAGACTGAGAAGGATGTTGCCCCATAGAACTCAAGCAGGGTGTAAGAAATTGAGATGTGCCTCTAGAATTTTATGTAATCATAGTGTACGGTGTACCACTCAAACTTAAAGGGAAATTTTATAGGATGGCTATTAGACCAACCATGCTTTATGGGACAAAATGTTGGCCCAGGAATAGGCTTTGCTGTTGACTCTTTTACTGAAGCGACAGAACCAACTGGGCAGTTAAGGAACAACATGTTCAGAGGATGTGTAGCTGAAATGAGGATGTTGAGATGGATGCGTGGCAAGACAAGCAAAAGGGTAGATTTAGAAATGAATGCATTCAAGGTAATTTAGAGTTACACCAATAGGTATTAAGACAAGGTAAAGTAGACTCAGATGGTTTGGTCATGTGCAATGGAAACCAAGACCTGCGCTTGTCAGGAGTGAGTTGGTACAAGTTGAAGGCTCTAAAAGGGCAAGGGAAATGCCAAAAGAACATGGATGGAGGTAGTAAGAAAAGACTTGCTGATCTATGGTCTTATTGAAGTTATGGCCCTTACTAGTGGAATGGCGGAAACAGATTCCTGTAATCAACTCCAATTAGTTGGGACAAGGTTTGGATGATGAATAGTTAAACACAGTTAAACCACACAAAATAACTACACTGAGCAAAGGAACAACTAGGGATGTAGTGGTGATAGATGTTATCTTTTTTAATAGAGATCTTTTGTCAGAAACTTACCAGCCTTTTTCATTTTTATCATTAAAACAACCAACAAGCAACTCAGTCTCGACAAGCCAAATGAGTTAGCGAGCCAACTTGACAAGTGTTGTTGATTTGGTATGGGTCCCAATAAGAAGCGAGATTCCTATTGACATCACAAGTTCCCTGGTGACATACTCTGCGATTTATGTCGATTCAGAAAATAACTGAAAAGTGACTCACTTTGATTCTAGATGAATCTAATGAGTTATTGAGTCAACACGACAAGTCCTGTCAATTCAGGGATGGGTGCAGTAAGAAGTGAGTTTCATATTGACATAACGAGTTCCTTAGTTAAGCATTGAAGCCCAACTTTCAGACCATTTCAGAAGTTAATCTGATTATTTGCTTATGAATGATTAGTTTGAAGACGCTCTGCTGCATGTCCTTGCATAATATGCTTGCCAATATAGATCAGTCTGTCAAGTTGGCCCACACTAAATTTGTTTATTACTGCCAGAAATTCAAATGGAAATATTTTTACTCAAGGTTCTCTCTCGATGTTTTTCTTTTTTCTCGTCATGGATTTGACAGGTCCGCAATACCGGTAGTTGGATGGAAATTGGTAACAGTATCAGCCATTTTGGAATCATGAGTGCCCAAGTTGTGTTTGTGCTGCTGCTCTTTGCCCTTACAAATATATACACGAAAGGTATCCAAGTCAGATTGCCGAAGTCCTCCCAGAAAGCGATATAGTGAACTGGAGTTTGAAAGTTCCACCAGCAGAGAAGATGTTTCCTTTTGGACCATGGATGGTTTGGATTTCTTTGTTCCAAACTACATATATGAACATCCGAGGTTTTTTCTTCATCTTTTGATAGATATGAACAGTTGAAGTGCAAGTAGATGGCTGGACATTGTAGCTCAATTTTGACTCAAGCTTTCTAATCCTTGTAATGATGTAATTTCTTGCAGACTTTTTATTCTCTGTTCCTTACATCATCCTTGGCCTCAACATTAGGTCTTGGGTTCCTTCCCAGTTAACTGATCAAAAACTTCTGCTGGAACTTTCTTCAACATGCAAGAACATGAGCATATGACACAATATCCAAGACTGAGCAAGAACTGAGCTTTCCATTAGTTGAGGATACAGTTCAGATATTTTGCCCCTTAAGTCAGGCCATCTCACACCTTAGGTGGGTCACATTACACAAATTAAATTGATGGCCAAAATTTGTTTTAACTCTCAGTTTACCATCTGATGCACGTGACTGGCGGGTGATCACGTGCATCCTCATGGAATAGTCTCGCCTTAAAAAAGGGGTAGGGACACCATGTCGTCATAAAAAGAAAAGAAAACAAAACAAAACATCAAGCCCACCTGAGGAGTGAAACAGCCCTTCTTTAGTGGCATAAGATCTAAGCTTTGTTTCCAACCAAATGGAAAGCTCAGATCTCAAACACTTGTTCATACAGGCATGTGTATGCGAATGTAGACGTAATTTAACTGACAACCTAGTTTGGTGACAGGGAAACCATGTAGACATATAAATACACATTTTCTTATTCACCTCACCCACATGAACAAGATCTAAGCATTCATCACACGTATCTCATAGTGCTGATTGTTTTGGCAAAAAATAGGCAAGTCCACTCATCATTTGGTGCTGAAATGGAAGATTGAAAGAAATTGACCAATGGTCCATATACAATCTACTTCATGAATGGACTAGGCAACTTGTGGGCCATGGAATTATACATGACGCCCATAATCATTATATAAATAGATAATGATTATTTACATATGTAATTGCAGCACCATTCTCCATTTGACATAGACAGGCATACTTTTTGGACTCCAAACCTAAGGAAAAAAAAAAAAACTTAAAACCTATGGGGGCCACCATGATGTATGTGGCTTATCCACACTGTCCATTCCTTATGGGAATTGAATGCCTGCCATTGAAAATTGGTTGTGGGACCTAGAAGCTTTGGATGAAGCTAATTTTGTGTTGTCCCTTTGTCCATGTCTCTGAGACTTTATGAATAGTTGAGATGACAAATAAACATCAATGTGGGCCTGTTGGATGAAACAAGTTTTAACTGTGGACGTCTTTAATACCACTATTTTCTATGGCGTCCTCCACTTGAGAAATTGCCTTTGTTTTTTTTTTTTTTTTTTTGGTTCATGCCCTAAAATGTTGTGGTTAAACAAATGGACAGCGTGGATAAGTCACATATATCATGGTGGGGGCCACAAATTTAAGGCAGCCTTTTCATATCAATTTTCAAGGAGAAAATACCCTCTGGTTACCTTCTCTTGACAGACAGAAGTTAGAAATCATAATTGTTTATTTACTTGTATTTACAAGGTGATTTGAAAAATCAAACACCCCTTAATGCATCTTCATGCATTTCATAATTTTTATTAATTAAATTATTAATCTCGACTCTACAATCACTCACATAGTGAATCGAATATTCTATTAAAAGAGAAACACTCTCGATTCTCTAATCTAGCATGGATTCATGGACACCCCTCTAAACACATCTAATTCAGTGCTTTAGCACTATTCTTACAATGCATTCTCTGATACAAACATAATGCTTCACACCTTGTCTAGGAAATTTACATATGACAAGCGTACATTCTCTTATACCAGATCCACTTCATCATCATGGATTCATACCGGAAAGGATAACACCAATGAAGATTCATACCCTAGTATCTCACTATGTGAGGAGGCCATCGAGCCTGAGTCATGATTGCACGGATAATCAGAGACCGTTAAAAGACTATCATTCTTACATTCATCATTACATATCATGCATTTCTTGCATTCTATTATATACTACCATTTTGTTACCATAGATATATTTATTACTATGTTGTTACCATCTCATATTTTACCTTAGAATCAAGGCTGTTCCTATAGAACACAACTTGGAATATTATAAGAACCAAAGATAATAATAAAATCTTTCCAAGTATATATCCTCTCTTCTTTCTTCAATGGATGTGGTAGTGTGATAAGAATATTTTACAAACGGATTATGAATGAATGACAATGAATGTGACCCCATATGCAATATTTATATCCAGTCAAAATCATATCCAACATATAGAATAAAAATAGCAATTAAGATATGTAGAGATAATATCAAATTGAGAGACCCATATTTAGTTTTTAACATACCACGGGAAGGAAGGGAAGGAGTTCAACAAACAGCTAAGATGGTTGTGAAAGAAGGTTTACCAACAATGTCAGGCATCTAGATAACCTTATCATCGTACTGATAAATCTTGTCATGGTATAATTTCATTACTAATTTGAGCAATATCCCCTGGAAAAGCAAGACGAAGGCTTCAATTTTCATTCAGAATGATAGAGATAATCTTGGCATTTTTTCTAATGCCTAGACCATAACCACCCTTCTACCAAATCAGGTAACGGGGCTACCATTTTCTAACTAGAGGCATACCAAAAGTTAGTAAATTCATCTTTTACTAATAAGAAATTTAGTATTTGTCAAGACAAGAGGGCACCTTAAAAGAATACTTCTCCAAACCTAAGAGGCATTTGAAGGGATTTTCAAGGACCAAATGATTTAACATGAATATATTTACTTGGACCCAGGACCTCATAGGCTTTGCTCTCTAGTAAAGATCTTCCAAAATTCCTTTAATAAACAAGCATGACTAGAAAGCTCAGGAGATATTATTCCAATACCACCTTCTTCCTTGGTCTTACACGCATCTTCTAACTGTAGACACCTCACCTCACGCTAATAAACTGATTGAGATTAAACAGAACCCAAACCCTAATCCAAACCTCAATCAAAACCCTAAACCCTAATCCAAACCCTAAACCCAAGTCTAAATCCCAATCCAAGCCAAAACCCTAAAAGTTTGAATCCCAAAAGCCAACCCACTAAGTCAATCCATTGAGTCAACCCATTGAGTCAACTCACCTAATCAGCCTACCCAGTTAACTCACCTTGTCAAACTAGGCCCAATATCCACTTTTGTCCAAGCCCGCTTTCCAAGCCTAATTGGAGTACAGAGGGAGACAGCAAAGCAACCACATTTGGCCAGAGCTCTCCACATGTGTGGGAGAGCTCGCCTACCAAAACTGGAGGTCTAGTTCTGTACAAGCGGCCCCCTGAGTGTCACTCGCCATGTGGCTCTATCTTCTCCTTGACCAACTGCTCATCCATGTGCAACTAGTTCCTTTACAAACTCCAAGCATGTGCAAAAAAACAAATTACTCCAATAACCCCTCCCTTATACCAAAACTATACTATATGACATCAATCCAACACATGAGATCTTGCCACATGGCGATCTCAAATCTTAGTTGTCCAAATCCTTTCTAACCTTAAACTTGGCAAGAATTGTAGGAAACTAGGCTGAGGGCTATAAACGTATGCTTTGTAGCGTGCCGACCTAGCTGGATCCTGCCCATCAAAAAATTGTACTGACTGGTCATTTGCTTTGGCAGGTGGAGGAATTTAGTTGGATTTCTCTAGCCTGAACCTAAGCCTGTCATAAGCTTTGCACTCAACACCACATTCCACACACATTTGCGTCATTCGTGCATGAGAACTAATCCTTAACTGCCAAGAATAGTCAAATCTTGTGAAGCATAAACCATATGAAAGTACGGGCATAGTGGGTGCCTAACACCTACACCTTCCCTCTTTGTAACCGTGATCCCTTACTCTGAATCTCTGATCACAAACCATATAATCATCTTATAATTAAGAATCTTTGGATCCTCTCTCTTAATGTTTCTATAGAGTTTAACTAACTGTAGAGATGAACAATTTGGCTAGTGGTGACTCTGGTCAAACATAATACTCTTTCAATTGCAACACGAATTCCTTTTGAAAAAAAAAAAAGGGGCACCCGTGAAAGCATGGGCCGATTCCTCACCCTGGGATCTAGTGTCCACAGAATGGCATCTCTGCTGGGGACGTGCTAATCACACCAATTGAGATCTGACTTGAATAGGATTTCACCAAATCCTGAGAGTTAACAATTTTTGAACACTTGCATTTGCATCCATTTTAATTCTAAAATCCAAAGAAAAAAAAAACGAACCTTAAAATAGAAAAACCAAAGCCATCGCACCTCTTCGAGTTAGGTGCTCTAAAAAAAAGCCTCTCTTTCCGCAACATCATCCACACCAGGTCGCAAATAGCCATGGCCAACCATGAGGAAGATGTTCAGCCTTTCCATGCTCTCGACATAACAGAAGCGTAGCCTGCACAACCGCAATAGGCAAAAGTTGCATCAATTGTCTGGATCTAGAATTGGCACAAGAAGTAAAGGTAATACAATAAATGCTCTTAAAACTCATGCAGACACAAGCCACCGCAACTAGCTGCCAAGCCAACCCATCTTAACAGCAATAACAACTAGTTCCTAGATTCTCCCCAGCTTCCAATTCCAATCAAGCACAACTGTTGAAGTCTACCTAGGACTACCGACACCAGTTAGCACAACCCTCAACCATGGGGCATTTTTTTCAATACTCTCCCGCAACTAGGAGTCAATTTCAAAACAATCATGCAATTGAGATTTCCAGTAAGCCAACCTCCCAGGCAAGGCTTCAAATCAATTTCAAATCGATCCTGTAGACAGGATCTCCAGTCAATTCCCAGAACATCCTGTAGTTGGGATTACAAATCAATTCCAAGCAGCAGCAACTTCCCCAACTGGAAGCCTGGGACCAGTACTGGCGGATGCCCACAATGGAGGTCAGTGTCAAGTCCGTTTCAATCAGTGGGCAATGACAAATACCCACCAAGGGACCACTTCTCAACCTCTCTCATACAGGAGTGCCTTTCAAATCCAGCAATTTCCCTCAGCTGGGAACACAATCATATATATTTTAACAAGCTCCCCTTAACGGAAGCCATA
This sequence comes from Magnolia officinalis, assembly GCA_021015155.1. Lineage (NCBI taxonomy): Eukaryota > Viridiplantae > Streptophyta > Magnoliopsida > Magnoliales > Magnoliaceae > Magnolia > Magnolia officinalis. The sequence goes on from JAJHSJ010000015.1 coordinate 27,789,415, forward strand.
AGGTCAAAGAATTGATCACTATGCTAAAGAAGCAGAATGCGCCCAACCACGAGAGATGATGGTCTCTCAAACAGTCATGAGAAATTGTAATACATCTGCATTGATCTCACATATGCCACATACACTCTCAACAGTTTCAGTGGGTTGTGGGACTGCCTCTACTTTCTTAAGTTTCATGGCCTCAACCTTCCTTGCAAGACCAATGATCCTTGCTTTAATATCATCCTCCTCCTTAAAGATATAAATCCCCATTTCTCTTTAGATGGAGGCTTGGCACCACCTAATTTATTGGAGGTATCCCATGATTGTGCGTTTTTAGCTAACATATCAAAGTATTCACATGCCTCCTCGGGATCCTTGCTCATAAACTTGTCATTGCATATCATCTCTACGAATTGGCACGTGTTTGAGTTTAATCCATCGTAGAAGAAGCTAATCACATGCCAAATTTCATAGCCATGACGAGGGTAGGTGAGCAAGAGTTCTTTTAATCTCTCCCAACATTGGAAAAATGTTTTGTCTTCTTTTTGGGAGAAGTTCACGATGACACACCTTAGCGTGTGTTGGTTTTATGAACCGGAAAGAACTTCTTCAAAAAGCTCCCGGATCATCTCATTCCATGTCCCGGTAGATCGAGGTCTCAAAGAGTAGACCCATGACTTGGCTCTCTCCTTCAAAGAGAAAGGAAAGAGTTTTAGTATGTTATGTCTTGGGAGACGTTATTGTAATGCATGGTTGCAACTATCTCGTCAAATTCTTTGAGGTGCAGGTATGGACTTTCAGAATCAAGTCCATGGAACTTAGGGAGTAGTTGGATCACACCTGGTTTAAAATCAATGTTATCTACATTGAATGGAAAAGTCATGCAAGCTGATGTAGTAATCCTTGCAGGTTGTAGGTAATCTCTTAAGGTTATAATCGGAGGAACATAGTGTACCTCATTCTCATCGCACATCATCCTAGTCGGCGGTGTATTAGGTTCAACATTCTCATCAAAGTGAGGCTCTTTCTTAGCCATATTTGGAACATTCGCGGCCATAGTTTCAGATAGTTCAAAAGTACTCATATATTTTCTAACTCGTCAATGGATTGTGAGCCCATTGACTAAACCTCCTTTGCTTAGAAGTTATTATGTATGATCCCTTACCCACTTAGGCATGAGCCACACATAAAAACTAAGTTCTAAACCTAACCTAAAATAAAAACAATGAAATCCTACAACAATTCAACTAGTTATATAGCAATTAGAAGAAGAAAGGAACGATGCTACCAAATTAGAAGATCTAGGGTTATAAATTCTGTAAAAATAAAGCTTAAATTGCATTCGACGGGAAAGAGAGGAGAAAACTCTCCTTTTCGGGTGATGCTTGGGTCAACGCCCGTTTGATTGTCTCCCCGGTTTGGTGCACCGTTGGTGCACCATCTCCTATGCATGCGCCCAGTGGCTATGGGACCCACATTGATGTTTTGGTTAATTCTGACTGTTCATTCCCATTCTGTAGGATCATTTGGAGCATGGGGTCAAACATTTGGTAAATCAAAAAATTAGGTGGGCTATTCCATGGGATTTGTGCATCTAAATGAGGGTATCCAACGATCTTCAAAGATTCAACGGTCCGATCCTTTCATAAATGGCGTAATTAGCGTCTTAAAGGGTCTCAAGGGCTTATTGAATAGCCAACCTAATACATTGGAATGGGGATTCTATTCGATTGAACATCATGGGGCAATGGACGGTTGATCAAATGATATACTCTCCAAAGTTGGGTTTGAGTGGATTGAGCTCAACTCTTAAGGGTCCATTATCATCATAGTCTAAATCAAATGGTTAAGATGAACAGATTGTGAATCGTTGGATGATGATGTGTAATGTAAGCTACATGTGTTTCCACACACTTCGTGCTAAATTTGATTTAAATGGTAACACTCGAGTACTGAAAAGTACGGGGTGTTACAATGCTTCCCTTTGAGGTCACACTCTTTCCTGCAAAGCCGAACAAAGGGGTTCACACAGGTTATAATCTCAACCTTCTTATCTCCATCTTGTTAAAGGCTGCAAATAGGATGTCTGTTGAGTTGCCCGTGTCGACCAGCATCTAGTGCACCTTGTGGTTGCCCATGGTCATAGCGACCATGGGTGTGTTGTCATGGGGGTGCTGAATCCCCCTAGCATCCTCCTATGTGAAGGTGATTGTACATGAATCTACCATGGGTTATTTCCTAGGGTGTCTGACGAGGTTTACTTGATGGACCTCGTCAGTGAGTCTGGCACTTTAGGCATGAGCTCGACATGCTCGGTTCAAATCGCCGCCTCCAACGGGTCCGCTAAAGATAGTGCGGATTTCCCCGACTGGCTCGTTGTCATTGCGCTCCTCACACTACTCCTGCTGGGGAGCTGGTTAGTTTTCTTTATGCCCAGCAACAAATTCACGGATGAGGGACTCGATCTCTTGCTTGAGATCAAAGTAGTCAGCTATGTTATGGTCGTGATCATGATGGACGTGATAGTATTTTTTCCTGTCCTTTTTCTCCACATTGGCCCTCATCTTGGTCAGCCACTTTAAGATTCTCTTTTCTCTGACCTCCATAAGCACCTGATCTGGTGTGATATTCAATGGAGTGTACTAGCGAAACCAGTTATCTAGAACTCCAGGACCTTGGGGAGCGATGCGCTGGTCGTTATCCCTTCTCCTTTTAGGTTTCGCATTCAGTCCCTCCTTGGTCTATTTTCTCTTCCTGTCTTTCGTCGAGCTACTCTCACCCCTGCCATCCTTACAGGCACCGAACAATTCCTCGGCATTAGTATATTTTTGAGCTCGACTCAAGAGGTCAGTGAAGATTGTCGAGGGGTTCTTGCCAAGTGAAAAGAGGATCTTTCCTCATCTAAGCCCGACCATCATTACTGTGAGGGCTACTTGATCGAAATAGCTGTCTACTTTGATTACCTTGGCATTGAATTGAACGATGTAGTCTTTCAGTGGCCCATCCTCCTTCTGGGCTACCATAAGGAGGTAAGTTGTCGGCTTTTGTATATCTTTGCCTCCGATGAATTTGGTGGTAAAGACCCTACTAAGCTGAGTTAACGAGCCAATGGATTTCACCTTCAGGTTTCTATACCACTTTCGAGTTGTTCCGATGAGTGTTAGGGAGAACGCCCTGCACATTACGGGTATGAAAGCGCTTTGAAACTCCATCCATGCTTTAAATGATTCCAGGTGCTCAGTCAGGTCACCTGAACTCGAGTAAGGTGATATATGGGGCATCCAAAACCTAGGCAGCAACTAAGCTTGCATGATGTCGTTTGTAAATGGCGGCTCGATCTGCTTGAGGAGCGAGTCCACAGATACTGGGGCTTTTTCTCGGTAAGTCTATTGGATGTTACCAAGCTAGTCATGAATATCTCTGATTTCTGTCCCCAAGGGACTTTACTTTTCACCATCACTTCTGGGGCCTTCTCTCGAGCCTGCCACCTCTGGTCCAGGGTATGGCGCAGGACTGATTTGGCGAGCTTGGTAGACGCTGGATGTTGCATTGGGGTGATGAGGCTTCCCCTAGCTCACGCTTGCCCTTGATGTGGCTTGGGGCACGATTGCACTAGCGGGACTGATCGGTTGTTGCCTCCACCTCTTGAAACTGGACGGCCGGGGACATCTATTGTCTCTCAAGCAACCTCATGATGCGGTCTACATTGTCGGTCAGAGCTCCCACTTGGTTTTTGAGGGAGACTAGTCTACTTCCCTTATTCTGGGACTTCTGCACCACCGCTTGTGAGGACGATTGGGATTGGGGCAGTGACTATAAGGCCTGATCCTCACCAGACAGAGCCCAGTGGGTGGATTCGGATATAGTTGGAGCCTTTCCTTTCCTTTGGCCATGGGAGGAAGATCAGCGAATGGTCTAAGCTGAAAACGGTGAGAACAGGGCTCAATCGGCGTTCCCAGAGACGGTGTCAATCTTTGTTGGTAGATTTTGGTCAACAAATACATTTAAAGTGAAAGTATGCCCACTGATGGACTTGTCAAGGATAAGTACGCCCACTAGAGGCCGATTGTGAACCCTTTGATTCCTAAGTTAGGCTAGTAGGTCTTGATCAAAGGTTAAAGTTTGGGTTTCTGAGCTCACCTTCTTTCGTTTAAGGTAGTTGTATATATATGGTCCTTGGGCAGTTCTAGAACCGTCGTGTCTTAATGAGATACGTTGAAAAGTCCCTATTCTAACGGAAAATTGCATCTGAAGATGTCGCCGACCCCACCTCGGTTGGTGTAATCTTCGGCCAAGATCAGGTCGGACCCTCTTCTTCCGGGTTTGGGGCGTAATTCCCCCCGGATTACTCGTACTATTCTGGCAATAGTCGGCATGGTCAGCTTAGGGTGCTAAGAAACTCGGAGTTCAAGCTCCTTTCCTTAAGTGTCTCTCACCCATATTGTAGACATTCCAAGTGAGATAAGTCTTCTCCCACTAAGCTTTATCCTCAACCGCTTAGCTTGTCTGAGTTAGAGGGACCACTCGTCCGGTCTTCGAGCTCTTCCCTCCAACAGCTATGCTTGGAGACCCGTTGATGTCCCTTCTGCTTAGACCTTTGGTTGCCCCCACCTCAAAATCACATCACCTCTAGCTAGTCAGTCGCCATGTGAGGGACTAATTCCATTTTCCCACAAAAATTACTCTGCCCTTTTACAAGACTTGAAAGGTTTTTATTAAGTTGCATGTATGGCATGCATGCATGTGCATAGATGGTCATACTATGCCTAGAGTATCAAATACTCTATGATGCCAACCATTCTACAGTAGTATACTCAGGTTTTTAAGTTCTAGCAAATATAATCCATAATTCAGTAAATCCCGACCATCGGTATGCTGCATCCCACAATAGATGTGGTAGGCCTCAACGCTTCCTGGAATGGGAAGATCCTAGCCACACCATCTCTTTCTAACCGTTTATTTATTGGCCATGTTAAAGGATTAGGTTTTTCCTAGGTGCGATATTTAATTTTTTTTGGCATTGTAGGATCCTTTCGAGCTTTGCTCACTAGTTATAATTTTTAGGCAATAGGTCTTTTGAAAGTAATAAAATCTGCTGATCTTTAAATTTTTTTAATAATAATAAATAAAAATCAATGATCTTGATCATTGAACTGTATAAAATTAAAAACCGAGTAGGCCGTCCATATCCTCAGTCAAGGTTAATATAATTCCAAAAGGAGTTTCAATCCGAATTAAAAGTCATTTGGGAATTGTCCATTCTGTTGTTTGTACTACAGATGACAAAAACTTTAAAAGGCAGATGGACAAGATGAAGTGGGTCCATCTCGTTGTTTCTTACCCGACTTAATGAAGTGGGTCAAGAATCTTCATTTTGGGTGAGCCCACAATCACTTCCTTGGAGTGGATTTTGGAGAATCATGTCATTTTTTAATGGATTTGATGTAATGTTTAAAAAAAAAAAAAAAAAAAAAAAAAAAAAAAAAAAAAAAAAAAAAAAAACCATAGTTGACAATACACACAACTAGGGCTGCAGCCCTCTCAATCCCAACTTATTACTTTAGTTTTCGATGTCCTAATTTTTGGGGTGACATGACGCGGTTCAAATAGACGTCCTGAAATCCACGCACGTACTCCACCACTACCCTACGTACCTGAGTTACTACAGTCTCTGTCCTGGAACTTAAAGCTTCACTCGCTATTCGTGTCATACATCTATCACCTTCTTAGGGTCACCCTTAGGGTCAGTTTGGGCGGAAGGATTAGAAGGGATTAGGTGGGATTGGATTCATCTGGTCCTGTGCCAATTCCACTCCTTGTTTGGGAAGAATGGAAAAGTGCGGAATTACATTAAATGAAATTGCATTGGGTCTTGTGCCAATTTCACTCAATGTCTAGGAAGTTGTGTAGGTCTCACCATGATGTGTGGGTTATATCCACACCGTCCACTCATTTATCAAGATTATTTTAGAGCATGGCCAAAAAATTAAGTAAATCTAAAGTTCAAGTGGACCCCACCATAAAAAGTAACAGGGATTAAATACTTACCGTTGAAAACTTCTTTGGGGGTACAAGAGTTTTGGATCTACCTCATTTTTAGGCCCATGTCATAAAATAAGGTTACAAAACAAATGAACGGCTTAGATATAACACGTGTGTTATTTCTTAGTAATTTCAAATGATGGTGGGTATACCCATTCAATGTATCACCATATTATCAACAAACTATGGCATTAATTTTATCCCATGACAATAAGGAACAATCCGAGCCATGGGTAATAATTATGTTTTTTAAATCCCATCCCACCTATTCCCTTCTAATCCCACTGCCCAAACTGACCCTAAACTGACCATTTTCTCGTTCAAGCGCTGCTCAATGTGGCCCCCACTCAATGATTTGCCTTTATTACAGACGCTACGCGTAGCATGACTTCTGTTTTCTTTTTTTTTTCCTCACATGAATTTCCCCTAGGATCCTTTAATGCTGCTGAGCTGTCGAGCAGGAGTCACAGAGAAGTGGGCGCGTATAGGTTACTACCCCGGGATAGCCTGGGACTATGAGGTCCATCGTGATGTATGGATTTTATTCGCACTGTCAATTCATTTTTCCATATCATTTTAATTAATCACTCTCAGATTTATGGCTCTAGTAGACCACACCACATGAAGCAGGGGTGCTAATGACGACCACCGTTGAAACCTTCCTAGGGCCCACCGTGATGTTTATTTTCCATCCAACCTATTTATAAGGTCATCTAGATCTGGATGAAGCTAAAATAACAATATCAGCTTAATTCAAAACTTCTGTGGACCCTAAGAACTTTTCAACGGTATTCGTTTAATCTCCACTATGTGGTTCACTTGAGCCTTGGATCTTCCTCCCCTTTGGATCTTTATTCTAAATTTATATGGAAAAATGAATAGACGGTGTAGATAAAACTCATACATTACGGTGATCCCTCGGAGCTCCAGCCTGTCCAGAGTTTAGTATCCAAACCGTGTTGGGTCCCATGCACATGCGCCTCCCCAATCTCATTGCCGTGTCTTTTCCAAACACTCAGCTGGATGGAAGCACTGCCAACTGGGGTCTCATAGTCATACCACTGTCTGCATAATTACACAGTAAAAACGTTCCAAAAGGTGAACCATATTGAACGTCCATCTCTATGCCCTAAATCGAAAGGTCGAGATTGTCTTATCTTTTGAAGCACAGTTGAGATTCGCAGATGCAAAATGGTACGTGGATTATCCAAACATCATCCCTGTTTATCACGACATGTTTCAAATATATATTTTATATTTCTCTGAAATTTACATCCCCGTGCAAAATCACGTGAGTAATGCTTGGGCGAATCGGTATTATGCCGACACGCGTTCTTACTTGTGCTTTTAATTACTCATAGGCTAGAAGATCTATAAATCAGGTCTATCCAGAATTCAATTGGGCCATTTTTGTACATTCTTGTGCACTCGCACCACAAGGATGCTGGAACCCTTTTTTTTTTTTTTTTTTTCACACTCACACACACCCCACAACACTCACGCTTGTGTAATTTCACCACCTATGGGTACTCAAACCCTTGACCTGGTGTTGAAACTCCTGAGTCTACTACCCGAGCTAGGGTGCTGGAACTGTGACCTCATGTACTAGTTGGTCTGGTTGGTGTTCTACGAAACCCACCATGATGCATGTATTTTTCATCACGTTGTCCACTTATCTTCTCAATCATTCTTTAAAAAAAAAAAAAAAAAAAAAAAAAAAAACTAAAAATCGAGGCAAATCCAAATCTCAAGTGGGCCACATGACAAGAAACAGTAGTGATGACATCTGACATTGATCCCGTCCATCTAATGCAATTCTGTACCATTTAATTCCATGTATCAAACCAACTGTGATGAAAGGAATCAGATTGCGTCCTGCTCGTGCTTGGATGATAATTCGTCCAAGCAGGTCTTTGTGTGTTTTATCTATGTTGTCCATCCATTTTTCCATATCATTTTAATATATGAACCCAAAAAATCAGGTGATCCAAGTCTCAAGTGGACCACACAATTAGTAGTGAACTCTCACGTTTAGAAACTTCATGTGAGTAATAGAAGTTTTAGATCAATCTGATATTTGTGTTTTTCCTTCGTGACCTAATGAACATGCCGTATGGCAAATAAATATCACGGTGGCCCTTAATTAGGAAAGTTTCAGCGGTGAGTCATTCATGCCTAAAATGATTTGAAAAGATGAATAAATGACACCAATAAAACCCATATACCACGGTCAACCCACGGAGCCATTGCTTGGATGCATTATGAGGGGCGGGACGCAATCTGCTTCCCTGGGAGCAAATTAGGTGTTACTTGGATAAAACATTAGTGGTTGTTACCTTTATCATGTGGGGCCCACCTTGACGAATTTATTTTATATATCACCCGTTTCTTCAGCTTATTTTAGTATGCAGATCCAAATCTTTGGTGGACCACACCACTGGAAAAAAAAAAAAAAGTGATAAATGACCATTAAAAGCTTTTTATAGGCCACGAAAGCTTTGAATCAAGATAATCTATGCATTTTCCCTTCATCTAGGTCTGTTTGACCTTATCAACAGATTGGATGACATGACAAATAAACATTATAAATCTTCTTATGATGGCCTTGGTAAGTTTTTAATGATAGGCATTTAATCATCACTGCAGTTTCCCGTAGCGTGGCAGCTTGAGATTTGGATCTGCTTAACGTTTGAGACCATGAACTGAAATGGGATGGAAAAATAGATAGACGGCATGGATATACAAAGCAGCATCAAAGTGGGCCCTACTGTAAGGGTAACAATGGTAACACTAATGGGCTCCCAAGACGCCATCCCTCAAGGCCTTTTTTTTTTAAAAAAAATTATTTTTAACACACCCCACACACATGCACACACACCCGACACATGAACGCCGTGGAATTTCACCACTGGTGGGTACTTGAACCCTTGACCGGGTGTTGAAACTCCTGCGAGTCTACCACCCAGGTAAGAGTGAGGACGCCGGGACGCGGATTGCCTACTTACACTGCCAGTAACGACTCTATTGGATGGTGCTTGGGCCTACCATGATATATGTGTTTTATCTACTCCATCCGTCTATTTTTACAGCTTATGGTAAGGAAAGAGCCCCAAAAGCAGGTAGATCAAAATTTTAGTTGAACCACAGCACAGAAAACAATAGTGATTGAACACCCACTGTTAAAAACTTCTTAGAAGCCTCTTCCTTTCATCTCAGGTCTTTGTGACTTAATCAACAACTAGGATAACAAATTACCATTACAGAGGGCATTAGGAATTTTTTAATAATAGTCATTCAATCACCACTATTTTCCCGTAGTGTGGTCCACCTGACATTTGGATCTACAACTCATTTGTTGGTATTCCATCACCACTGTTTTCCTGTTGTGTGGTCCACCTGACATTTGGATCAGCCTCATTTGTTGTTCTCATGCCTTAAAATAATGATCGGAAATGGATGTACAGCATCAATAAAACACATGCATCATTCTGAGGGACATGGAGTACATCTCCAATTGCTACATCAGTACCCAATCCTCATCCATCTTTGAAATCTCCTTTGACCCTTGAAGTCTTTGAAAAATAAATATTATAACTTCTCCTTCATTCACTCACCATCTACTCACCTCAAGAAAGGGTTGGATGTCATATATATAAACATCAAATGTGAGACTTGGAAGATTTCAATGATGGACGTCTGTATTCCCATTTTGCTTATGGTGTGGCCCACTTGCTCGGCGTGATTTTCAGGCTATCCTCTTAAAATAATCCGGCTCAGCTGATGGAGGGATTGAATGTCTCATATACATTATGGTGGCTCCACCGAGATTTGTGGCGCCTACAACGGGAATGGATGGACAGGACGCGTTTTTTGTAATTGGGAAAATCTCCTGCTCAAATCATGGAGAGACGAGAAAAAACAAGGCATGCCATACCCTTATTTTAATAGACTTTTCTACTATATGAATATTTTAAGTATGTGCAATTCTAGAAATCTTTCCTAAAAGTCATTTTGCTTCAATACGCGGGCATGTTTAACCTCCTTAACTTTATTTAAATATCCCAATCTCTCACTAGGGCTTCTACATTCTTTACTACTGTTATCACCCAAGGGGATTTATTTGATACTCTGACTTAGCATGCTGCCTCATGTACAGGCACTTAGAAAAGGTATACGTGGTAAATTGGAGAACATACTGTAAATGAGTCATCTTTTCGAAAGGGGTTTTGTCAGACTACTTCACGGCATCCTGTTTTTACCAAACCGTGCATTTGGCTTTCAAAGCACCGAAGGTGACATTGGGTGACTGAAATGACTAAGATGCCCATAGCTATTATTGTTCTAAAAAGAAAAGGTGGTGGAATTGAGTGGTGTAGGGATGTGGTGTGTTCCATCCAATAAGTTCATCTATCAGTGCTGTATTGATAAGCCAAAGCAGGCTGATCTAATAACAAGGTAGGCCGTTGGAATAGTAGTTGAGGAGTTTAAGTGACGTGTGTTCTCTCTGGTGTTTGAGTGGCGTATGTTGTCTATGGCTTGGCACACTTGGTAATTAAAATGACCTGTTTTATGGTCTTAGTTGAAAAGGCCGAGTTAAGAGTCCTAGAGGGAGGTTGAATAGGACTGCCAAATTAAAAAAGTGAATAGGACTATGCCAAATTAAAAAAGTGAAAAGGGATATGCTAAATTAAAATAAAATAGACTGCGGAATTAAACAAATATTAATAAAGATAACACTTAAACAATCCACAATGCGGAAATGTAAAACAACCTCAAAAATCTAGTATTGAAAGGTTGATACAAACTTGGTTCTAAGGACAACCTGACACCAAAAACCAATGGTTTATGACAAGACAACCTTTCTAGAACGTAGGTGAGTATCAAAAACTCAAACTGAAGAGGATATGAAAGAAATAAATAGCAAAGGAAATAACTAAGCTATTACAACATTCTCACACTTGCATAAAAGAAATTTACAACATTCTCCACAAATACATAAAGGGAAATTACAAAATCCAAAAAATGAAATATTCAATCAATCACTACAAGACCAGAAATTATAGTGGTTTGCTTGTGTATACACCAACTATTTAGAAAAACAGCCACACAACTACTCCACTCCTAATATCCTCACACAGTGGATATTAGCGTTCACTATGAAAATAAGTTTTTCAAGGTTCACTTAAAACCCTCACAATTGTGTCTTTCAAGTGGGCATACACAATTCAAAAAACCCTACACTTTGAGTTTTCTAGATCACCTCAGACAAACCAAAATAAAGAGATTTTCTGGCACAATCTCAATGAAACCAAAAGAATAAATTTTACAAAACTGTAAAATACTTATCTGGATATTCTCCTTTTGATGTAACCCGGAAGAACCAATTCGGAGTAGAAGTTCAACGTAGATGTTCAATGTTCATACTCACATATGAAAATGTTCTAAGTTCTAAATTGATTTTAAATTAAATCACCTTGGGCTAGCTTGATTTGATTTTGATTCCAAGAAATGAGAATATATTAATCCCTCTTTCAAATAAAATTGGAATGCAGAATACAAAATCAAATGTAAAAAACCTAATTAAAGATAATATGAAATGAGCACTAAATAGCTTAAGAATATCACTAACTTATCTCTCAGAGCGGTGTATTGATTTAGCTTGAATTGGATACCAAACTCTGAAATTCGTGTTCTATTTATAATTGCAGAAATCGCATCTTCAACTGGTCCTGAGGTCGCCACGACTGGTCGTAGGACCAACAGATTTTTGAAATTTTAAGCGCAATAAGATCAGACCGTTCCACAACTAGTCGAAGGACCTGGTCGACCGATCGAGCGGCCTCCACGACCGGTCGAGTCCTGTCCACGATTGGTCGTGTGGAACTCAATTTAGTTGCTGGACTTTGAGTTGAGTCTGTAGGACTAGTCGAGCACAGGTCGAGCATTGTTCACACGACCGATCGAGCAGTCTCTAGGATTGGTCGAGACTCTAATAAAAATTCTGAAAATTATAAACAAACTTAGGACTGGTCGAGGAATTTCTTGGACTGGTCGAGCCAGTGCTGGGACTAGTCGAACATAGCCTAAGACTAGTTGAAAAACAGACTATGCACTTATAAAATGCGTCAATTGAATTATGTATTCAAAATCACCTACCCTAAGGTCAATCTAGGGTCATTCATACCTTGTTAGTGATGTATGAACATTGAGTCTTCTTTTACTTCAGTTGATAGTCGTTCTTTGAAGTTCACGAAGCTTGAGATCTTGACATATGATGAAGCTTGAACTTGAGACTTTTGAAGCTTGAATATGACTATCATTGAAGCTTGAGCTTGAGGTTCAAAAGTGAAGAACTTTGTCTCGACTTGGACGAAGCTTTGAATACTTGAACTTTTGAAGCTTGAAAGATTGAATTCTCACTAGGTGTTGTACTTGACATGAACATGTAATCTTGCACTTGAAGTTCTTGAGGTAAAGACCTTTGTTCTTATACATGAGAAGCACAGTCTTGACTATGTAGATGCGCTACACAAGACACAAATTTTAAGAGATTTTAGCACTATAAAATTCGACAATCATAGGAGCTAGAAAACATATCACTTACATTAGTGATCAAAGTTGTAGGATGCATTAGTGAGAAAGGTGGTCACATGTTTCAAAGGGCTCAGAGTGCATCAAATCTTGACCCATTTTTAAGAAAAATGATAAGGAATTTTATGATACGGAAAAACACTTACACATAATCGATGAAAGACAAATTACAAAAAAAAAAAAAAAAAAAAAAAAAAAAAAAAAAAAAAAAAAAAAAGAAGTTAAATTAATACCCAAAAGACAAAATATACATATATTTACTTAGTCCAATAATATGCCCACTCCACAAGGTAGCAACACATACTTTTTTACTTTACTACAACAAGATAACAGAAGTACAAGAATTGTCTCTCCCTCATAGGTACAAGAAATCCCACACCAATGAATACTTCGAAAAATGATATGAATGGAATACCCCCCTCTACCTATGATATCTTTTACATAGCCACACTACAAGAGAAATCACATGGCAAAGTCTAAGGGAACTAGGCCTCACCCTATGTAGGAACAGATGTATATAAAAGGGAGAGGATGGGAAGACATTTTCTATTAGGAAACGCCTTTTGAGATGACATGTCTCAATTTACTACCTGGATATTCTCCTACTTGAAAACTAGTTTATCTATTAGTGTAAAAAAAACACTCTAAATAATACGTACACAAACGTCACCAAACACAGCTAACAACAATCCTAAAAGAAATCCTGAACCAAACAAACATATCCCTTGCAATAGGCTTTGTCAGTATATCTGTTACATTGTTATTAGTGTGAATCTTCCGCAATAAAATTTGTCGATCTTCAACCACATCACGAACAAAGTAATATTGAACATGAACATGCTTAGTTTGAACATAAAACGTAAGTTCTAGGATTTTGAACACACTTAGGTTATCCAATTTCGTAAGATAAAACTACTTCAAAGTAGATCTTCAAAGATCGGTCTGTGTTCAAGAGAAGATCAAGCTCAAGATCAGTTTTTGTTCAAGAGAAGATCAAGCTCGAGATTGGTCTATGTTTAAGAAAAGATCAAGCTCAAGATTGGTTTATATTCAAGATAAAGTCCGAGACAAAGTTCGAGCTCAAATTCAAGATAAAGTCCGAGACTAAGTTCAAGCCAAAGTGAATCAGATATTTGATATATCTTAGGTGTTATAAACCCTAGAAAGACCTTAGGACTAGGTGCTTTACAAAAAAATTAATCATGGATTTTTACATTTGTTTTTACCTGGAATTCGGCCAGCCTAACTTCTGGTTCGGCCAACCTAAGCTTCCTCGGCTAGCTCAACTTCAAGCTCGAAGCAAATAACAACTTTTATTGCAAATTCGGCTAGCCTGAGTTTTGATTCGGTTAGCCCAAGCTTGAAATTCGGTCAGGCCGAAAAAGTTTGGGTTAAATTCCAGCAACATCAACTTTTGAAATTCGGTGGAATTCGGCCAGCAGAAGGGAAAATTCGGCTAGCCGAATTGTATTGTTCGGCCAGCCAAAGTTGACCTCAGGCCAACCAAACTTTGGATAGTTCTTATCCCGCGCAATTCAAAATCTGTTGAACAGAATCCGCTGAACTTAGGCTAGTCGAAGCCTATCTCGGGCTAGTCAAAGTTCTAACTTCTTTACGTATAAATTGAGTTCTTCTCTCATTCCAAATTACAAAGTTAATTATTAAAATTCTTCTGCAAGAGAGTGCGAAGCTCAAGTTATTAGCAAGCTATTGGTTGGTATTTATAATTTATTTAAATAGCTTTTTCAATTCTCTTTAGTCTCAAATCTTTTAAGTTTAATCTAAGAGAGTAAACTATACTCCTCTTTGAGATCTAAGAGAATTAAATTATGTAGTTTTTTAGGTTTAATAAAATTAAAATCTATAGAACCCTAGACCCTTTCTATCTAATTGAACACAGTGCCATCTACATTCAAGAAAGAGGTCTTTCTGCTACAAGCTTCTGTTACGTCTTCTACGGTTGAAGATAAGTATACCTTCTAAAACTCTATTTAGGTTTTTCTGAGATCTCCTATGAAAATCTCAATTTAAGGTTTTGTCTGAGATAGCCTCGTAAAATCTCAGTTTGGATTTTTATTGTGATAGCCCATGAAAAACACAAGGAGCTGTATCAGGTTATTAAAGTGAACCTGTGAAAACCTTTTTATAGTGAAAGCCAAAATTACGAGGGAAGTAATTTTAGGAGTGGAGTTGGTGTGGCTATTTTTAAAGGACCGAACCACTATAATTCTTTGTACCATGTGGTGAATGCCTTATTTTTATTTTTGGTGGATTGGATGTATTTCATTTCAGTTGTGTGATGAATGTTGTAATTCTTTAATTTACTCTTGCTAGTTTGAAGTTTTGATTTTAAAAATATTCGTGAAATAAGATTGTCCTGCCTAAACTTTTAGGTGAAAGTTGTCCTACGAATTATTTGGAATCAAGGTTTCAATACTCAAGTAATTAAGATCTTTGTATTATTTACATAGTTAGCGCTTGTTTCGATTATTTGGCATTGTCCTATTCACACCCCCCCCCCCCCCCAAGGACATTGTAAGCTCTCCTTTTCATAAAATATTAGATTCTTAGCCAAGTGTAATGCACTCTGATTGTCACAGTGAATCACCTCTACTTTCTATTTGAATTTCAATTCATTTAGTAACTTCTTCAACAAAGTACATCTCTTGCATATTTATATAATTGGCATGTACTTTTCTTTTCTAGTGGACAAGGCCATCATTGACTGCAATCTCTTACCATGTACTTTGCTTTTGTAGCGGACAAGGCTACCATTGACTACAAACTCGACATCTAACTAACCACATTGTTAGTCAAAGAAAAAATATAGCCTACATGGTAGATCTCATTTTATCACAATCTCGTATATATTTTGCATCCATAAACCCAACCAATTCTAAATTTTGACTACTATAATAAATAGATGCCTCAGAAGTATCATTTAAATAATGAAGGATCCACTTCACAATAGTTCAATGATATCTATTCAAGTTTGTCATGTATTTACTGACGGCTCCTATTATTTACTCAATATCTACTCTTGTGCGTATCATAGCAAACATTGTTGTAATAGATGTCTTAAATCGAGTCTGTTATTGGGTCTATCGATGCCACCGATAGTCTGTTCGATGTTGTAAGTGCTATGTTGTAATTCGAGCACCTGATATTGTCAAATTTTGTTGTGCCAAACCACTTGGAGTCAGTATCTTGTTATGATAAGATGGAAAGTTCACCTTCAAGTCATCGTCAATTCTTTTACATTTTCAAGTTGAAGAACATTGCCAAAGATCGAACACAAGCTCAAGTACAAGAACACAAAGTCTATCTTACGCTCAAAGCTCAAGTTCAAGTTCATTACCTCTAGCTCAAGTTTTAAGTACTCAAGCTCATATTACAAGATTACTACCTCAAGCTTAAAGTCTCATGAACACAAGCTCTAGCTTAAACTCAAGTTCAAGACTGCGAGGTCAAGCTTCATGGGCTTTAATATAAACGATCTACCGAAGCGAACGATGTTTCAATATTTCATACTCACATGTAAGGTATGGATGACCCTAGATTGACCATAGGTTAGGTCGTATTTATTGCATATTGAATTTAGGTCAATGTATAAGTTTATAGGCTTTTCTTCGACTAGTCCAGGCACTGGCTCGACCGGTCCAAGAAGTTTCTCGACCAGTCCAAGAATTGTTGAGAATTTTTAGGATTTTTGGTTATGGCTCGACCAGTCGTACACATTGTTTGACCAGTCGAGTGAATAGTCTCGACCAGTCGAACAGTGTTCAACTCGAACTCCAGTGACTTAATTTTTGTTCACTCGACCAGTCAAGCAGACCACTCGACCAGTCGAGTAATAGGTTTATCTTATCGCGCCAGAAATTTTAAAAATTGGTTGGTACTTAGACCAGTCGAGCTGACCCTTAGACCAGTCAAGGGAATAGAATTTTTACCTATAAATAGAGGATGAATCTCAGAGTTTTTCATTTATTACAAGCCTAATCAAGCCATCACTCTGAGAGATAAGTCTCTGCAATTGTGAAGCTATTACTTATTCATTTAAGATTCTTTTTATAGCTTTTTGTATTTGATTTTGTGATCTCTTTATTCAACTCTATTGTATTAAAAAGGAGAATTGTGATTTACCCTTTTGAGATCAAAATCAAATCAAGCTAGCCCCAAGTTAATTTAATTTAAAAATCATTTAGACTTAGAACCCTTTCATTTGTGAGATTGGACATTGAACATCTACGTCTACATCAAATTGGTTCTATCAGGCTACATCGGAATCTTCAGATAAGTATTTCAATTTTCTGCATTTTTGGTTTGTGAGATTCAGCTAGGAAAAACTCATTGTGGGGTTTTTGTAATTGTGTAAGCCTATTTGATAAACACAATTGTGAAGCTTTTAAGGTGAACCTTGGAAAACCTTATTTCTTAGTAAAAGCCAATATCTCGTGGGTGTGGATATTGGGAGTGGAGTAGTTGTGTGACTGTTTGCGAACAGTTGGTGTACACACACGAACCACTATAATTCTCAGAGTTTGATTGATGATTGTGATGTATGTGTGGTGATGAATGTTGTAATTTTCTTTATGCACTTGTGGTGAATGTTATAATAATTCAGTTTATTTCCTTCACCTCATTCTTAGTTTAAGTTTTTGATACTTACAAAAGTTTTAGACATTAGGTTGTCCTACCATAAACCTTGGTTTTTGTGAAAGGTTGTCCTTAGAACTCAGTTTATATCAACCTCTCAAGACTAGTGCATTTGAGGTTGTTATTTATTTGTGCTATCTATTTTTGTATTCCGCATTTATTTTTTATTTGGCATAGTCCTATTTACCCCCCCCCCCCCCCCTCCTCTCTAGGACTTAGAGCTCGGCCTTTTCAGATGTCACCTTCGATGGCATCAAACAGTTCTCTATCCCATTGATATTTTTCAGATTTTCTTCAATTGGTCGCTGGACTAACTGGGCACCTTTTCGATGTCATCGATGAGTGTTCGATGCCATCGAGAATTTTTGAAAAATCATGTTTTATCTCTGGAAATTTGAGGTGTTAGTTCGATGTCATCAACATGGTTTCAATGCCATCAAAGGATTAGTTTCGATGTCATCGATGAGTGTTCGATGCCATTGACAAATTTTGTGTAGATTTTTTCAAAACTGCAAATTTACGGGATTTGTTTCCTATTTTGATTGTGCTTCCTCCAAATGTTATATATTGGAGTGCAATCGAAATTAAGAGAGTAGCAAGGGGATTTTAAGGGTTTCTAAATCGTCCTAGGGTTTCAAAGGGTGTAACAAGGGTGAGATTCGAGGTTGTTCGAATCGGGTAATCTTTCTCTTTGTAATTTCTTCTTTCATAGTAATATTTGTCGATTTGTGACGTGGCTTTTTACCGCAAGGGTTTTTCCACGTTAAAATTAGTGTTCTTTTTGTGTTTACTTAGTGTTATTGGATTGCTATCCTTAATTCATCTATGTGTGCTTCCGCAGTCTCCCAACAAGTGGTATCAGAGCTATCGATGGGGTGCAGACTTTAGATCTGAAGGATTATTATCAATGGGCAGCCCTAAGTATGATATTGAGAAGTACTCAAGTAAAAATAATTTTGAGTTATGAAAGGTTAAGATGATTAGCCTATTAATTAAGCAAGGCGAAGATGGGGCTCTTAAGGAGCGTCGACTATCTATGAGTGACGATGATTTGAATACTCTTGATAAAAATGTCAAATCATCTATCCGATTGTGTCTCATGGATGAGGTTCTCTACAATGTTTTAAGGGAGAAAACCACAACGAGTTTATGGGCAAAGTTAGAGGACATTTATGCCAAAAAGTCCTTGAGAATCGCCTACACTTGAAGCTATAGTTGTTCAACTTCAGGATAGCAGAGGGTGGAGATGTGTAAGCCTACTTCGGTAATTTTAATAAGTTGACTTGCAAGTTGCTAGATATGGAGGAAGTGGTCAAAGATGAAGATCAAGCATGTATTTTGTTGAGTTCTCTTCCAATTTCGTATGAGTCATTCGAGGACTCATTGTACACCGGTAAATCATCCCTTAGTGTGGACATCGTTATCTTATCCCTTCAGGGGAAGGCTATGAGAAAGATAAACGGTAGCGTAGGGACCTCTTCTGATGCACTGCTTACGAGAAGTAGGAATATTGAGCGAGATACAAGATCTTCAAGGTCTAAATCCAAACCCAAGGGCAAGGGCAAAGGCAAGTTAAAATGTTGGAATTGTAGGATGACTGGACACATGAAGAAGGATTACACAAATCCTAAATCGAAGAGAGAAGACTCTGAGGCTTCTTCCAAGGAGGCCAATGCTGCCACGACCGATGAATGTACAAGTGGATGTGAAGGTGATGTCTTGTATGTGTCTATGATCGGACACTTATACGATGATCGTAGGGATGAGTGAATTCTAGACAAAAGGGCATCTTATCACATGACTCCTCATCGGAGTTGATTCGCCAGTTATAGAGAGTGCGATGGTGGACAAGTATTTATGGGCAATGACATACCTGTAACATTGTGGCTATTGGTATGGTGCGCATCAAGATGTTTGATGAGACAGAGTGTACGCTGACTACGGTGAGGCACATTCCCTACTTAAGAAGAGTTAAATTTCTCTCGGTGCACTTGAGGCAATAGGATACAAGTTCACCGGATTTAATAGTGTCCTTAAAGTATCTAAGGGGGAACTTGTAATCATGAAAGTGCAGAGGCTCAGAAACCTTTAAAGGTTAATCGAGACACTTCAACAAGTGGAGCTATAGTGGCGGTAGCAGATTCTACTTCTGCTCATATGTGGCATGCTCGTCTGGGCCACATGAGTGAGCAGGGCATGAAGGCTGAAACAGATGAGCTGACAGAGATACAGGAGCAGGTAGAGCAGCCACTTGTAAAAAGAAATCTATCGCTTGATCGCAGGTTACTGGCAAGATACAGAGATGACTCTAATGTCGTATATGCCCACGTTACAAATGAGGAGGACCCGTCTACTATTCAAGAGGCTCTTGATGAGCCAAATGCAGAAAAGTGGAAAGCAACAATGGATGATGAGATGGACTCTTTGTACAAGAACAACACATGAGAGCTGGTGGAGCTTCCAGTGAGCCGAAAAGCTATCAGATGTAAGTGGATATTCAAGAAAAAATATGATAGATACAAAGCAAAGTTGGTAGCAAAGGGTTATGTTCATAGAAAAGGCATTGACTTCACAGAGATATTCGCTCTGGTTGTAAAGCAAGTGTCTATCAGATTCGTTTTAGCACTAGTTGCCCAATACGATCTCAAGCTAAAACAGATGGATGTCAAGACTACATTCATGCACGAGGATTTGGAAGAGCAGATTTATATGAAGTAACCAGAGGGCTATAAAGTTAAAGGGGTAAGGAACAAAGTTTTCAGGTTAATGAGGTCGTTGTACAACCTGAAACAGTCACCTAGGTAGTGGTATAAAAAAAATTAATTCTTTCACGTTGAGTTAGAAATTTACTAAGAGTGAATACAATCACTATGTCTATTATAAGGTACTGAGTGATGGTAAATTCATCATCTTAGTATTGTATGTTGATGATATGTTGATCGTCAGTCATGATATATTTGAAATCGATGTACTGAAGACTCAGTTATCAGGGACAATCGAAATGAATGATCGGGGGGCTACAAAGAGGGTTCTCGACATTAATATACACA
The DNA here is from genome assembly GCA_021015155.1 of Magnolia officinalis. Lineage (NCBI taxonomy): Eukaryota > Viridiplantae > Streptophyta > Magnoliopsida > Magnoliales > Magnoliaceae > Magnolia > Magnolia officinalis. The sequence continues at coordinate 27,809,736 of JAJHSJ010000015.1, forward strand.
GAGACAGGAAGAGGAGCAGACTTTGGTTATCAAAGGTAGAATATCTTGAAAAGGTATTAATCAAGTATGGGATGGACAAGGCAAACCCGGTCAGCATTTCCCATGCAATTCACTTCAAGTTTTCCTCGGAACAATGTCCTAAATCTAATGAGAAAAAGCAAGATATGTCTCATGTGCCCTATTCGAATGCGGTTGGCAGTTTAATGTATGTCATGGTCTGTACGAGACTGGATACTTCACAGGCAGTTGGTGTTGCAAGCTGATATATGTCAAACCCCAGCAAGAAATATTGGGAAGCAATGAAATAACTACTTCGATACATTGAAGGTACAAAAGACTACATCTTAACTTTTGAGAAGATAAGAGCAAAGTTGGTAGGATATGTGGATTTAGACTACGCAGGCGGTGTGGATTCCAGAAAGTCAACTTCATGTTACTCGTTTGTACTAGCGGGTGGATCGATCAGTTGGATGCCGAAACTTTAGTTTGTGATGGCTCTTTCCATGACTGAAGCTGGGTATATGGCAATGACGGAGGAGTTGAAGGAAGGTGTTTGGTTGAGAGGCATGATAAATCAATTGGGGATTCAATAGGAAGTCGTGCTAGTTAATTGTAACAGTGAGAGCGGTATCAATTTGGCTAAAATTTCTGTTTATCACTCTTGTACTAAACACATTGATGTTTGTCACCATTTTATCTGACAGGTGCTTGAGGAAGGAAGCGTGACTCTGGAGAAGATTCACACCAGTATGAATCCGGTGGACATGCTCACCAAGGTGGTTCCTCTAAAGAAGTTCAAGTTATATGCTACTTCTTTGGGCTTGGCAATGGCATAAAAGGAAGACAGAGTGTGCACGAGAACGTTAATGAATTTATGATACGAGATAGAGATAAGAGAAGAAGACAAGAAACTACATGATTGAAGATCGAAGAAATGTTGGAGATTGTTGTAATAGATGTCTTAAATCGAGTCTGTTACTAGGTCTGTCGATGTCATTGAAAACAGTTCTTGATTCCATCGATATTTTTCAGATTTTCTTCAGTTGGTCAGTGGACTAACTGGGCACCTTTACGATGCCATGTTTTGTCTCTGGACAGTTGAGGTGTTAGTTCGATGCCATCGACAAAGTTTCGATGCCATCGAAGGATTAGTTTCAATGCCATCGATGAATGTTCAATGTCATTGACAGATTCTGCGCAGATTTTCATAGAACTACAAATTTGCCGAATTTGTTTCCTATTTTGATTGTGCTTCCTCCAAAGGCTATATATTGGAGTGCAATCGGAATTGGGAGAGTATTATAAGGAGATTTTAAGGGTTTCTAAATCGTCCTAGGGTTTCAAAGGGTGTAGCAATAGTGAGATTCGAGGTTGTTTGAATCGGGTAATATCTTTCTTTTTGTAATTTCTACCTTTATAGTGATATATGTCGCTTCATGCCATAGTTTTTTCCTGCAAGGATTTTTTCCATGTTAAAATCGTTGTGTTCTTTTTGTGTTTGATTAGTGTTATTGGATTGCTATCCTTGATTCATATCTGTATGCTTCCGGGGTCCCCCAACAAACATAAAACTCCATACTACCAATAAATATATTACTTGAGACATATTTTCCTTCTCAACTTCTATAATATGACACTAATCTGAAGACAACTTGCAACCAACAGGAAATGGAGTAATGATTCAGTTAGAATTTTGTATGTTGAAATGGCGTAGAACACTTTCAACATTATTACCCTCCTGGTCATCTAGACTTTCTATTCTTCTTGTCTCTAAATACAATCATCTCAAAACTCTAATTAATGGCGCCCAAACCCTTCATATTAAATTTCCTAGGTAAATGAGCTTTTAATGTTGTAATAGTATCTTTACTGCAACTACCATGATATCCACATATAAGAACATGATAATAAAGTCACAATTACTATAGCTACAAATATAGGCACAATGGTTTGCCCATTCTAAGCTCACGATGAGGAATCAAATTGCTTGTACCAACACCTTCGTTCTTACTTTAAACCATAAAGCGATTTGTTCAACCGACAAACTAAATTCTTCTTATTTTCTTCATTAAACCTTTGAGTTGAATTATATAAATTTCTTCATCAAAATTTTTATGCAGAAAAGCAATTTTCATATTCAATTGCTCAAACTCCAAGTCAAACATTGTTGTTATCCTCAACACAGAACGAATAATACTGAATTAGACAGTAGGAGAAAATTTTTCATTAAGTCAATACCTAATTTTTTAGCATACTCTTTTACCACTAATCAAATTTTATATCTTTCAATGTTCTTGTTATTTTCTTTCTTTAGCTTGTAAATCCATTTGGAACCATTAATCTTCCATCATTTAGATCACTTAATAAATTCTCAAGTCTTATTTTTTATGTAGAGCTTCCATCTCCTCTTCCATGGACACCCTCCACTAGCTAGCATCCAAGATTTACATACCACTTAATATGAACAAGGCTCACACTCTTTTAAATACATGCTCACACGATCAATTTTACATGGAAAGATCGGTAAGTAGATTCTGGATATGTTAGAGTTTTCTTTCAAATATGTCTCTCAAAAGGTGGTAAAAGGACAAGAACTGGCCAATTTCCTAGTTGATCATCCTATGAGAATCAGTGATTAGATCCGAGTAGATGTCTTAGGGATACACATTGTCCATCTCATCCCACGAAGTGTAACGACCCGTAAATTTCCGTACTATGGCTCGAGTACCACTTCGATCAGAAATCATTTAGGATTAAATCCTTTAGAAATTTAACAAAGTTAACTAAGTGCTAAACTCGATTAGCCATGAAATCCATTGGAATCGCTTTAAATACGATCTGCAAGACCCAAAACTTGCAAAATCATTGACTCTAGGTTACCCTAAAGTTTAAGATCAAACTCATTACCCGACTGCTCTCGGGAATGAATTGAAAACTCCGTATCAGGTATAGACCGTACATCGGAAGTCCGATGAACACGAAGTTAAGGAACTAGGACCGCCTCACTGGGCTTGACGACCATCTCGGAAATCAAGTCCAGATGATGTCTCATGGCTATTCGCTCGAGTCCGGAGCGAGGGAGTGTGAAAACCATTGTTTTCTTTACAAAATAAATATCTTGAATAGTGATCTGGCACCACTCGCTTGCGGATCAGTATTAAGCAACCAGACAGTCAGAATCAGACCAAATTACACCCTCGGATCAGGAAAAATTTCAGGAACATTTACATGTACTTGGAATTTCGGATCGTGGCCCACTGACCGTTGAACTGAAAATGGTCCGCCACGCGTGATCTGGGAATCTGACTAAGACGAAAACATAATTTCACATAGATCCATGAGTTGTGAGCTTAAGTCTGACGTTTGGCTCAAGGAGGGCCGCCAGAAACCCTCTTTTGAGCTGGAATAACGCTGAAATGCTTATAACATAAGTGTACCTTGAACATGAGTCTATTCCGGAGAGTTTTTAGGCTATATAAGGGCCTTAGAACAACCCCTCTCACAGCCATACGAATTTGGGATAAAACCCTAAGGAGAGAGAGAAAAAGGAGAGAAAGCTTGAGGTTTGTGGGAGTATCTTCCTCCTACTACTTTCGATCACCACACGGGCTGCACCGCCTCTTTCTAGACACTTTTCCGGTGATACCGACTCCGTTTTAAGGTGAGGAACCCTAACCCTAAATCTGTTTGGGTGAGTGGAGGTTATAGGATATGAAATAGCTAACCGGTTTCACTCTCTAGGCGATAAAACTGCCGAATACGGAAGCCTTTTGAACCTTGCTGATTTATTGTGATTCCAAGGTGCAAGGTGAGGACTTTAGGTGTATAGGTTACGGTTTTCAACGCTTTCAATGTCAGATAATGATAGATTCATGATCTACATGTAATTACACATGTACAAAGTGCTTTCCGTTTCCTGTTTCGATTAAAGATGCAAAATATGGAATTTTACATACTCTAGGTATACGTAGAAATACCATATACGTACACATTTTGGAAATGTGTTTGCCATGATTAATTGTTGTATGATTATATAGTATATGGATAAAATACCTGATTGGCGAAAGGAATTAATCGCCGTAATAAATGTTTACTTGTATACACTATGTATGTTGAAATTGCGTATTCTAGAAAATACCGCATACGTATAAATTTGGAGATGTAATTGTCATGATTATTTGTTGTTTGAATATGATATATACGTATAAAATACTAGTTTGGTAAAGGGACAGCCCTAATACACATTCCGCTAACATACGTCATGTATGTTGAAATAGTGCACTCTAAGTGTTTGTGAAATTGCTTGTGGGTGTAAGTGCTTAAGTGATTGCACCTTAGGTAGGTGCTGAGATGGAGTTCTCAACTACCTTAGAGTCACGTATGATACCCTCCATGTGGTTGTTACTCTAACCACTCACCTATGAAACATATGTATTTATATCCCCATTTGTATTGCACTCCATAACATGCTTTTTAATATGCTTTGTAACTTGTTTCATAACATGCTTTATAATATGCTTTATGACATGATTGCTAGTGTGCTTGGATTTATTTGTTTATCATGCTTTACATCATATGCTATGGTTGGAAATTGATTGGGCTTGGGACTATGTCCATAGTCCAGACATCCGATACTAGACTTGGAATCGTGGTTGAGATTCATCTCACCACACATGATGTGTTTGGCGAACCCGTGTCGTACTTCGGTTGGAGATAGTGGTTGGCCACACGAAGTGCTTCTGCGCTTCATATCGCTCAACTTGTTGTACGCTCGAGCCAGCCGAGCACGTCAAGTAACCCGTGTGTCTTATGTATGTTCACCATGTTTGGTCGCTTATGCTTGAACCTAGGGTACCAAACTTACCAGTGAGAATCCCGTTAACCATGGTACCTCGATCCGCTAAGACTCATGAGCCGGGCATGGTGGTATGGGACACCGTGGTCGAGCTGTCGGCCTACGCTGGGGCCACGTGCCTCCCCGTAGTGACCAGTGAGCAACCGAACTCGTGAGCCGATTATGGTGGTATGGGACACTATATTCGTGCTGTCGGCCTACATTGATAAGGTGATGGGGGAGCGGTGCAACCTTTGTGCGTAACAGCCCTGGCAGCCCTTTGTAGTGACCTCGAGCATACTCTGAAATCGCAGTGCGACTTAGGGTGTGCCGCGGTATGTAGAGTATGAACTAGGCCTGTTTTTTATTGTGATGAATCGTTTAAGGGTGATGGGGGGTGGTGTAACCTTTGTGCGTAACAGCCCTGGCAGCCTCTGCAGTGACCTAGAAAACACACCATCGTCTGATATTAACTAGGATTGACGACCCTAGAATGGATCATGTTTGGGAATGATACAAGGGAGGTACCTTAGTTTCCCAATCCTGCTGTTTGAAATGGACTAATTAAAAACTCGGTAATCATGCTCATCATGCATTGCATGTGCCTGGAAGATGTGAAGCACTGTGGGATGAAAGCATGCCACGAGCGTGAGATGGTGTCGCATGAGGGAGTATGTCGGTATGGGCATCCATCATACTTGCATCCATACTTGCATTAATAAGAGTAGCTAGGGGTGTTTGATTTTACTGCTTTATCATTACTGCTTGACTGTATTGATAACATGTTAACCTATGCTCTACTGTTCCACTGAGTTAGCTACTCACTCCCACGTTACGGGACGGTGTTGTGCACACCAACCAGACTCTGTCACAGGTTTAGACGCGCCGATGACACAGGAGGCGGAGCCCGATTATGACGAGGATCAGGAGGAGTTCTCGTATATGCAGTACTATGGCGGCTTCGACTAGGCTGCCGCACTGACGGGAGTTGTAGGGATTACTCTTAGACTATTTTTGACATTTTGTTCGCAACAAACATATGTATATGGTAACTCAGATAGATTCATACTCTGGAGAACAAAAGAATAATTTTGGTTTCTTTACATACATGTATATGTAGTTCAGTCTTCCGCTTGCCTTTATACAAATGATCTGGAGTATGAATTACTATTTTTGGTATAATCTCACTCATGTTTATTGTTCTAACACAGACAACATTTAATCAGCATTATTGATGTTGCATAAGTGATGCGTTGGAACTCAGGAGTTGAGTTATACTCGACCCTCGATTTTCAGGGCGTTACACGAAGACTGATATTTCACAATCATGAACAAAATGTTCCTCCGAAGCAGAGATCATTATTATCTCTCTAAACAAAAAGAGGAAAGATCACACTTTCCAATTAGAATTCAAATGCACAAATAACTAGGCCGAGTATGAAACATTGATCATCGGACTGAAAATCTCAATGGAGCTACGAGCCAGAAATATAGAGATCATTGGGCAATTATTTGCTGGTGATAAATCAGCTCGTTGAGATGTATAAGTGTACAAGTTAGGCATTATTACCATATTACTTAATGGTCATATAGTTGATGGTCGATTTTAATGACATTTTTCTAAGGTACATCTCGTGGAAATTCAACGTCAATGCTAACGAAATGACACAAATCGCAACAGGTTTGATATCACCAGAAAGATTGTCCAAGAGGTTTCTTATGGTCCCAAAACACTCATTGCTAGTAGCGCAACAAAGAACCTTGACCAGTGAAATACCATCGTCAGAAATATTAGTAGACGGCTGGCAATTTTCAATCATATGGTATTTTATAAGGCTAAGTAGCAGGACTGATCGAGCGATTCGAAAGATCGCACCACTTTATTTAATTTCGAACAATGACTTGTATAAAAAAGGGGTTGATGGTCTTCTCCTCAAGTGTCTAGGGCAAGACAAATCCATGATGTCATCAGAGAGGTACACAAAGGTATTTTAGAGCTTACTAGACTGGGTAGAAGATTTGATGGTTGATTTGAATGCATAACTATTACTGGGTGACCATTCAAAATGACTGCATAAAAATATGGAAAGGCATACCAAGTCCGTCAGAAGCACGGCCTGCTACAACATATTCCAGCGTCCGAACTTTATCCCATTATGAAGTCGTGACCATTTCAAGGGTGGGGCCATATATATTGTTGGTCAGATATATCTGTCATTTTTAAAGTACCAAAAATTTATCATTATGGCCACCGATCACTGCAAGTGGGCGGAAGTGTGCCCGTCAAAAGGAGTTGGCCAGGTAGTAGTCATGGATTTTATTAAGGAACATATTATCCATCGATTTGGTATTCCCAAGACTATCACAGTGGATAAAGGAGAAACATTCTTAGGAGCTTAGATCCAAGCTTTTGTCGCTGCCTATAAGTTCAGATTTGTTTATTCTACATTGTATTATACTCAGGCCAACGAGCAAGCTAAGTTGATTAACAAGATCCTAAAGAACATTATTAAATGGATGGTAGACAATAACCCTCTGTCATGCCACATGACAGTACTGTGGACTTACAGAATGTCACAAAGAACTAGTACATGGATTACACCTTCTGCCCTAACGTACGGGCATGATGTCGTGCTACCCATAGAAGTCAACATTGCTTCATTGAGAGTAGCTTATTAGAATTGGCTAACTCATAAAGAATCTACCAAAGCCATGTTGATAGAATTGGGAGAGCTAGACAACATTCGATTGCAAGCTTTAGATAAACTGAAGAAACATAAGCTCAAAGTTACCAAAGCCTACAACAAAAAGGTGAAAGAAAAGAGCTTCGGTGAAGGGGAGATGGTGTGGAAAACCATATTGTTGATTAATGAGAAGAATCACAAAGTATGGTAAATAGTCAGCAACATGGGAAGAACCACTGAAAGTTAAACGAGTGTTTCATGGAGGAGCATATCTACTATAGGATGTGAATGACCAAGTGAGCAAGAACCCATTAATGGCCAGTATTTGAAAAAATATACCCAACACTATAAGAGTCAATGCAAAAAAGAAGAAGAATATGTTGCTGAGAGAGCCGACAAGAATGAAGAATAAAGGCAGTGAGAGAATAAAGATCGACTCATGCATAAAATAAAAATTTTATTTTTTGAAATTGGTCATTATAGAGACCCAATACAAAATGCAGTTTCTTCTTACAAGTAAATTTGTATAGAATAAAATAGAAGAGAAAACAAAAATAAACTGCCTTTGGCCGATTATCATAAAGGAAGTCAGTTTCTCATCTTCATTTTTAAATAAAATAGTGGCTATGCCTTGAACTTTGACGGCCACCCATATAGAGGGTCATTTTTCTAGAGTTTCATCACTTCATGCGCCAGAAAATGAGTGGAAGTGTTCATGACATGAAAGCTAAAAGATGGAGGAGGTTCGATAACAAAATGGTAAGACAATGAGCTGAATTTATATATAGTCTTCGCTGTTGAAGTTCATACCATGGCAATCATAACAGGTGATTCCACATTGGTGTTACTACGCACAATGGTCGAACGCGAACCCCGTGCCACCACGTGTTGCATGTCGGAGTGATCGTTGTATGTCGAATGCCAAACGTCTCATCATATTCTCTGGATACATTCTCCAAATTCAAAAGGACGTAGGGGCACAATGTTTACAGTCATTTTTTACACACCTATATGGACCAATAAGACGGCACCACGTGTCATCACTACGAGCTTAATAAAAACAAGATTGTACTCGTGCCCAAAGATATCTTTTGTTTCTTTTCCAGTCATGCCACGCCTCTCGTCATAAATGTGGTGACACAAAACCATACACATGCCTTTAAAAGAACAAAGCATCGAATAATACATAGCCCTAATTCGTATGGCACGTGACTAAGGAAACGTACCCAGCATGTCTATAAAAGACCCACCTAGGCAAGGATCCTATCAAAGATCTGGATATGCTCGGTAAGGCCATCTCTCTCAATCCTTCCAAAATGGGAGATTTCCCAAAGATGTTCTATAATGCCCCGGTTTCCAGAACTCGAGTACGAGGCTCATTCCGGAAACCCGAGAGTTAATAAATCAGAGAACTATCGGAAGTATCAAAATCAGAGTGTAATAGCATAAATAAGCATAGATGATATCATGAGATCAGAATATGTAAAAGAAATGCTACATCTACTGGTTGAGTCCTAAATATTTAGCCGCCTCCTGCTGCAACTCGTCATCATAATATCCTTCCTCGGGGTCTGTTGTCGCACTTTCGAGGCCAATGCTACCATCCTGTTCATCTACACCTGCATACTCTGTACGGTTGGATATTCGATGAATGAGTGACTAGCTCAATGTGAATTCCCCTCGAGATTAAACACCGCTGCCTTAGCAAACACAGTAAAAGAAAAACAAGGATATAATCCAAAATATGCAAGATGCATCTTACTTAGATGTATGGATGTATGAATGCACATCGACCTTGGGATGCTCATCTAGTCGGAATTAGGCTCGTCACCCATGCAATCATCGACCTGGGAATGCTCATCCAGTCGGACAAATAGGTTGATAGTCGGTGGTCTGGGAGTTAGTGATACAATACCCCAATGATCCTAAGGGTACGTGCTACAACATCTAGAATTAACCACCCGTCATCACCAATATGTTATGAATGTATGATTAACCAAACCATTATTATTCCAATTACAATCAACCATTTTTGAACAACTCAATGGTCACTACGGGGGGCTCGTCACCCAGCGTAGGCCGACAGCTCGGGCATAGTGTCTCATGACCACCATCCCTGGCCCATGAGATTTTTCCACCTTGGAACGTTTAATGGTGTCCTTCCATAAGTGACGTCAAGGGTCCCATTATCCACGTGTTCTGTCTAGTTACATCCCAAGCGTGGCTCACATACAATAGTGAAATTCTCCACGTGAAATGTTGTGAGTTTAAATGTTTATAGCAATTCACAACAACCAACTAGCATGTAAAGGTGCATTACATAATGGTAGCAAAGTTTGTAGCATCATGGAATTGAAGTATGAACTATCAAGTAATGAAATGTTAAAACATGAAAATCAATGATTATTACATATAGTCGATATTAATGAGCTAGTATGTGAACTTATCATGTAATTCTTACTTCATGTGAACGTATAAATCAATATAGGACCGTTAATCTTAACGTAATTAATTAGAACTTTAAACTAGGAATTATGATCTTAGATGAAACCTATATTTGAACTAACTTAGAGGTGGAAAGCCCAAGGGGAAAAACCATCACCTGGTGGTTTGTAACTCCTCCCTTGAATTGGATCCCTGCGGTTGTCTAATGGTCCAACGCTGTATAATTGATCATGTAAGGCCCACCCCCACAGCACATGATATTGTCCGCTTTGTTGAAGCTCACGACTTTAAAACGCGTCATGTCTGTTAAGGGAGGAACCCAACATATAACCACTACAACTCCAAACAACTCTTCTGATGTGGGACAAGTTACGCTACAGTCAACTGCAACAGTAGCTCGCTGACGCAGGGGAGGACGTGAGGTCGAGCACCGTCTTCCTCAAGAGGATAACTATTTCGAATCCACGGAACCTCTCTAGACTCCTCACAGAGACTTCTCGAATCCATGAGGAAAGAAAGCAGAAAATAGAAATAAATTCTAATAAATTCAAAATTGATTACTCAATCAATAAAAATGAGTTCACAACCCTTTAAATAGGGGTACCAAGCAATGGGAAAGAAATCAGAATCAAACTACAACTAAAACTCCTAGAAATCGTGACTTACTATAAATAGTAAACTTACTATTTATAGATGGTCGTGATGTCTACTAGTGCGCAAGGTTTTCGGCCAAAAATAGTAAGTGTCCTATTTGGCTTCACCAAACCGTTCTCCTAATTATTCTAAGCTCTTTTCATGTTGGGCGCAAATCCTAAAGTGCGACGGATGAATAGTTATAATCAAACTAAAACTTACTATTTATAGTAAAAACGAAATTAAAACAGGGAAACGACTGTCAATCCGAGGGTTTCTCGAAATTCTGAACGTCACAACCCAGCATAGCTGGGTTGGTTGGCTTCGTTAGCTCGTTCTACCCCAAAATCATATATTTTACGTCAGATAACTCATTCCAGATTGCGAGATACGCCCGATTTAAGGTCCGATGGTCTGGATCATTTCTGTCGTCGACCGGGCCTTTTCTGATCCATCTTGGCCATGTAACTGTTCGCGACCCACTCTACATCACTCGCCCAACACAGTAGCCTGCCAGCCACACCTGGGGGCCCGCCCACATGAAGCAGTGACCGGGGCGTCACATTATCCCCCACCGAGGGCAGAGCCGTCCTCGGCTCTGATACCACTTGTAAGGTCCACCCCACAGCACATGATATTGTCCGCTTTGTCGAAGCTCATGGCTTTAAAACGCATCATGTTTGTTAAGGGAGGAACCCAACATATAACCACCACAACTCCAGATAACTCTTCCGATGTGGGACAAGTTACGCTACAGTCAACTGCAACAGTAGCTAGCCCAGCATAGTAGCCTGCCAACCACACCTGGGGGCCTGCCCACATATGTGCCCGCCACGTGTGCCCGCCCACATGAATCAATGACCGGGGCGTCACATTATCCCCCACCGAGGGTAGAGCCGTCCTCGGATCTGATACCATTTGTAAGGCCCACCCCCACAGCACATGATATTGTCTGCTTTATCGAAGCTCACAGCTTTAAAACGCGTCATGTCTGTTAAGGGAGGAACCCAACATATAACCACCACAACTCCAGACAACTCGTCTGATGTGGGACAAGTTACGCTACAGTTAACTACAACAGTAGCTCACCCAGCAAAGTAGCCTGCCAGCCACACCTGGGGGCCTACCCACATATGTGTCCGCCCACGTGTGCCCGCCCACATGAAGCAGTGACCGGGGCATCACATTATCCCCATCGAGGGCAGAGCCGTCCTCGGCTCTGATACCATTTGTAAGACCCACCCCCACAGTACATGATATTGTCCGCTTTGCAGAAGCTCACGGCTTTAAAATCCGTCATTTGGGGTAAGGAAAGAACCCAACATATAACCACCACAACTCCAGAAAACTCTTCCGATTTGGGACAAGTTTCGCTACAGTCAACTGCAACAGTAGCTCACCCAGCACAGTAGCCTGCCAGCCACACAGTAGCCTGTCAGCCACACCTGGGGGCGCGCCCACATATGTGTCGCCCACGTGTGGCCGCCCACATGAAGTAGTGACCGGGGCGTCACATTATCCCCCACCGAGGGCAGAGCCGTCCTTGGCTCTGATACCATTTGTAAGGCCCACCCCCACAGCACATGATATTGTCCACTTTGCCGAAGCTCATGACTTTAAAACGTGTCATTTCTGTTAAGGGAGGAACCCAACATATAACCACCACAACTCCAGACAACTCTTCCGATGTTGAACAAGTTACGCTACAGTCAACTGCAACAGTAGCTCGCCCAGCACAGTAGCCTGCCAGCCACACCTGGGGGCACGCCCACATGAAGCAGTGACCGAGGCGTCGGGCCCGCCCACATATGTGCCCGCCCACGTGTGCCTGCCCACATGAAGCAGTGACCGGGGCGTCACAGATCACCTGGGATTATTTCTAACCCAAGATCTTGTGTTAATTAGTGTTTACAAAATTCTAACTAAATACCATGTGGGTGTTTAAAAGGCTCGTGAATTGGGTCTGTTTTAAGATGACCAGTCCCACCAACTTTGGCCTGTTTGATGAGGCCTGGCTAATCCCAAAGTGTCTTTGTCCAATGGCTGAACTGGGCTTGGACCAGAAAATGGGATTAAACTAGGTCTATTTTGGCCTGCCTATCATTACTGTGTGGCCCACCTACTATTAGTGTGGCCCATTGCATCTTATGGTGAGGCCCACCTTGTTCGAATGTGGTGAGGCCCACCTGATTTTCAAGGTGTGGCCCACCTGATGTTTAGCTGGGGTGTGGCCCACCTGCTGTGCAAGGTGCAGCCCACCAGATTCACATGGTGCGGCCTACCTGATCTACATATGGTGTGGCCCACCTATGCAGTGTGTGGCCCGCGTGGAGGCCCACTTTCTGAGCTGATTTCATGCTTATTTTAGAGCCCAAACAGAGGCTCATTTTCTGTCCTATTTCTGGCCCAGCTGTGGGCCCATTTTAGTGTTTCCATGGCCTGGTAATTGCCGGGTTTCAGGCTGTTTACACAGCCTGATGCAGGCTTGATTTCAGCCCAATCTGGAAGCTGGTTTCAACCCACACTATGGCCCTAAACGGTCTGATTCTCAGGTTGTCTTAACATCATTCAAGGCCCATTTTAGTGTTTCCATGGCCTAGTGATTGCCGGGTTTTCGGCCATTTACACAGCCTGATGCAGGCTTGATTTCAGCCCAATCTGGAAGCTAGTTCCGACCCACACTATGGCCCCAAACGGTCTGATTCTCAGGCTGTTTTAGCATCATTCAAGGCACGATTTTGGCGGGGATTGTGGTCGACACTTTTGGCTTGGATTGAGGCCTATTTAAAAGCCTGAGTCCAGCTGCCTTCTAGCTGAATTTTTAGCTATTTTTGAGCTGAATATTCAGTTATTTCTAAGTTGAATCTCAACTCTTTTCAAGCTAAAAAATCAATTGTTTTCAGGTTGCATTCTCAGCTGTTTTCAGGTAGCATTCTCAGATGTTTTCAGATTGCATTCTCAACTATTTTCAAGCTAATTTTCATGTGTATTTGTGCAACAGCCGAATATTGTTTTCAACACATAACACAACCCAGATGGAGCTTGTTTTCCATCTCCCACTCACGGCCTTCTAAGCGCCTATTTTCAGTTGGAATCAGGATCCCTTTGCTGAGACTTCTGTAGCCCAAAACGGGCCTGATGAAGTCTGATTTCAGGTTGGACTTACGGCCCAGGTAGAGGTTTGGTTGGAGGACGTTTTCAGCCTCCAACCAGTCCTGATGATGGCCTGACTTTAGTCTTGCAAACGGCCTGATAGAGGCTTCCTGTTGGGGCCGATTTCGGCCCAGGATTTGGCATGACTTCAGGCCTAATTTTTAGCATGATTCCAAGCATGATTTCAGGCCTGGTTTCAGCATGATTCCAAGAAGGGTTTCAGTCCATCTTGGGGGCCCAAATCATGGCTTTGGAGAAAAGAAAAGAAGCAAAGGGGGTCTTTACCTGGTTGATCTGCAAGAGGCCCACGCCTCCACTCTCCCTCTTTCCTTTTCTTTCTCTCTTTCTCTTTTCTTTTCTTCCCTCTCTTTCTGGTGTGAAAGCTAAGGGCAACAGTGCCCATTTATAGGCATAGGAGAGAAACTTCCAATGGTTGGAAAGAGGCCCTCATCATACGAGGGTCAAGATTAAAAGATGGTCATGCATGGGGCCCATCCGTGCTTAGGGATGTATAACTGATGCCTTGGGCTATCTGAAAGTACATCTTTTAGGTCTGGTGGGGCCCATTTCTTAATCAGGCTCGGATGGGTTGATGGGGAAGATGATCCGATCATTAATGGCAGATCACTGCACAGGGTGTTTCGAGGTGATCTGATCCGTTTGAGCGGACCAGATGGGTCCCCAGATCAGTGTGGGGCCCACTTTTTGGGCCACAAACACCAGTTCTGGTTCATCTCATGAGAAGATCCGGTTTGTAATATCTCGACTTTTCAGGACCCGAGTACATGACCCGTTTCCTAAAAACCTGAGTGTTAACCTTAAAGGATGGTCAAATTCGAGTATACGTTTTTTTTCAACTATCAGAGTAAGCAAATGAGCGTAGTATGGACAAATCGACATAAAGGAAAATTTCGTTATCATTCAAATATACAAGAAACTGCCCATAATGACTTATACAAATCAATGTCTCCAAAATTAACAAATACAAGAATTACATGATCCAATACATAAGAATTAGTAGAATGCATTTAAATTTGAGCTGCAAGACCCCTCAGCTTCTCAAGGTAGATACAGTCATGCAACCCTGACACTTGAACCCAGCTCCTCATCAGCCTAAACCTGAAAATCACTTAAGTCACCTATGCTACCTGTACGATTATATTTATTTGATGGGTGAGTGGCCAACTCAGTGTGAACTCCCCTCAAGATTACACACTGTCGCATTAGGTAAGCATAGTTATAAAAACATGGCAAGGCATACAAAACAATACATGATACAGTCTTACTAAATGCATGGATGTGTGAATGCATCATCGACCTAGGGTGCACATCCCACTGTCGAAATGAAGGGTCACCCTAAGAGAACTAGTCACCTAGAAAAATACACAAAGGTACGCCCGAGGAGAACCAGCTATCCGGAAAAGACCATAATATATAGATCGCCCAGGGAGAATTTAATGACCCGGAAAAGACCATAATACATAGATCGTCCAAGGAGAATTTAATCACCCGGAAAAGACCATAATACATAGATCGCCCACGGAGATTTTAATCACTCGGAAAAAACCATAATATATGAAAACGCATGATTAGTCCAACCATTATTATTCCATTTTACAACTAGCCAGTTTAATAAAGCTCAAAGGTCACTACGGGGGGTTCGTCACCCAGCGTAGGCCGACAGCTCAGGCATAGGTCCCATACCACCATCCCCGACTCATGAGGTTACCACCTTAGGATGTTTAATGAAACCTATCGACTAGTGGCTAATCATATTTCAGTATATGGGGCTTACCATTGCATGGTTGCACGGTATAAAACATCAAATCCATATAAGGTAAATACCAAACCAAAGCCACATAGGGTGATATTGAAACAAGCTACCTAGGGCAGATATTAAAATAAGCCACATAGGATAAGTATCAAAACCATGCGATAAAGACTATCCTTAAAAATCACTTGGATACAACCCCTGGATGGTAGGCCCACATCAATATTCGAATCACCCCACCATTCAATAACCACTAAGTCGGAGGTTCATTACAACCAAAATCAATCGACTTACATCCCAAGTATGGTTGTACATTTATAAGTGGGGGTTTCCCACTAACGTACCAGTTTAAATCCCAAAAGCAATCCACAAGTAATCCGATAGCATGAATTAAATATACAGGATAAACATTAAGCATGTAATATAGCAATTTAATTCCAACAATTTAACATATGTGACTATGAAATAGAGATATCAATTATAAATTAAAATAAAGACTATAACTTAAGCTAATGGGAAAATGGAAAGCTCAAGGGAAGAATCATCACCTGATGTGTCGGATCATCCATTAATGTTGCTATAAAACGCGCACACCCTTAGACTTGGATCCTATCATGAATTGTATCATTAGATCCCAACTTAACTTATCATTTATGTTTAAAGTATCGACCTAAGGTTTAGATTACTTAGTTCTTAGGGTTTCATCCTAGACTTTAGGTCTAAGCTAAATTCTGTGAACTTAACCTTAGTGTTAATTTAATAATTATAAGATATTTATTAACATTAGCATTATGCTTGACATTAGTTAGCAATTTTTATGACAACACCAATTAGTATGATTTGATCTGAGTTCTACGCACCACCTAGGTTTGAGGTCATAGCCTAGAGTTTGAAACATTTATCTTAGGATTTTTAGTGTAAGATCGGGGATTCCATCCTAGGGTTTAATCCTGAACTTAGGTTTTGGGATTTGGATACTAATTTATTATCAATATTATTATTGTACAATGGATCGAATAGTATTCGCAATAGGAGTATTGATCCATCCATATTCTTATTTGAATGTACCGACATCATCTAACATCCTTATGCTGACTAATAATCTCTTAGAAAATACAATGATAGTAATAGAATATTTACTAATGTAATGCAACGAGGACTAATACTAATAATTATATTAACAAGTATTATACTAATCCCATGATAACTATTTTCTAATGCTAATAGTCATAACTATCAATAGTGAATCTGGCCATGTTGCTAGATACTATGATCTATCATTAAATAAATTACTACTATCTGATAATTACAACTTCATTTACAATAGCTAGGTCATATAGTGGACTTTGGCCCATGTTTAATTTACGGTTAGGATTTTGAGAAATATGAGTTTACCAACTATAACCTTTGATCAAGTAATCAAATCTAAATCATGATACAAGAGAGTAGAGATTTTGTACCTAGGCGGGAGAAGTGCGGCCCAACTCAACACCCCGCGAGTCAACTCGGCCTAGCTTATCTCGGTCCCAACCGAGTTTGACTTTGCTCAAGCACCACCACTCCTTACTTCCTCTCTCCTTCTTCTTTTCCCCCTTTTTTTTTCTTTTACTGAGATATCCAGCCTTACCCGAACCAGCCCAAGCTCAACTCGGCTCAGCTCAACTGAGTCGACCCAACCCACTGATTAGCGAGTCAACTCAGCCCGGTCGGCTCAGTGATTCCAAGCACCACCATTCCTCTCTCTCTCTCTCACTTCCTTCTTTTGTCCTCTTCCTTTCTCATCCTCTGCTGGAACCCTAGCATCATTCGAACCAGGCCCAGCCTAACTGGGACAGGCCCCACTCGAACTCGGCCCGGTTCGGGTTGCCTGGTGCAACGGTGCACCCACTCTCCCTCTTTCTCTGTCTCTTTTCCATCTTCCTTCATTTCCTTTCTTCTCCTTCTTTTTCTCACATGCTGGAAGTCTGGCAGCAATGCACAGAAAAATAAGCCCAACTTGGACCGAACTCGGCCTAACGAGTTGGTCTCGCCAGCGGGTCGGGCTGGCTCGATTTGAACTAGTACAGCCGTGTACCCCTCCTACCTCTCTTCTTCCATTCTTTCTCAGTTTCTTTCTCTCTCTTTTCTTTCATGCTTCTCCTTTCTCTCTCTATCTGGACTAAGACAGCTCGAACGGTGGCACCAAACATGCTAGCCGCGGTGGGGAAGACGACCGCTGTTAATGGCG
This sequence comes from Magnolia officinalis, assembly GCA_021015155.1. Taxonomy (NCBI): domain Eukaryota; kingdom Viridiplantae; phylum Streptophyta; class Magnoliopsida; order Magnoliales; family Magnoliaceae; genus Magnolia; species Magnolia officinalis. The sequence goes on from JAJHSJ010000015.1 coordinate 27,827,483, forward strand.
GATTTGGAAACACCACTCCTCCCTTCAATCTGCTCCGTTCAGACACCCCATATGAGTCCTAGAAGGCTTATGGATGGGCTCTTTTGAAGCTTGGATGAGGTTTATGCGGTGGGTTTGGAGATGGAGGGCTGCGGCTGTTTTCGTGCAAGCTTGCAAGAACCGACGAGGATCCCTGCTGCACTCGATCTGCAGCTTCTTTATTGTATTTCAAGGCTCTCTTAGCACCGTTGGATGAGAAACCAATGGCCCTGATATCCTCTACTGATTAGAGGTATTTGCAAACGGCGGGCGCGACAAAACCGACTATGGTTTTGGTTTCAGGTTTGCTAAGAAAAACGTCATCCACGTGGAAGGTTATTGGACAGCCGAGATATTGTCAAACGAACGATAAGGATCAGAGGAAAAGGAGTCACGCGGATCGCGACAGAGTGCTTTCCATTTTCGGAAAGAATGGTTTTGTAGGGCCTGTTGTCAGCAAGGATTGTGTGCATGCATATGCTCCTCCAAATGCGGGACAAGGTAGGGTTTGGTCAGAATGATCGTCCGCACCAGATGGACGGCTCAGATCATGGAAGTGGGTCCTGGGTTGTGGGCCACGATCGAGAATTCCGGACGCTCGTTCGTCCGCTGATGAGAATCGAAGAGGGAGAGTGTTTCTCTCTTTAAGGAAAGCTTGGTCAAACTCAGTTTGACCAAGCAGATAGGTTCCATGCACGGCCGGTGCACGCCTCCAGCATGCACACTCCTCCCGTGTGGGGTCCACCGTGACATTTGTGAGAAATCCACTCCGTCCAAGGTGCTCTATGGGTCTAAACGGGTCCCCTGTCTAAAGATCACACATATCTAAGTCCTAGGTGGGGCCCACAACTTGATTTGGGTCGTATTTGTGGATTCTCGCCAACCAAATGGTCGGATCTTCCCGAGTTTGAACGTCAATAGTTAAAAGAGTCCAAGGGACAACTTAAGCTAGAATTTAGTGGTTGGACTATGAATCATATGGCCTAATACATGCTTATAGTATGAGATATTTGTTTTTAATGCTTTTAATATCATTAATATTATTATCATTATTATTATTATTACTATTATTTTTCTAAGTTGTTTATCGTGGTTTGCATCTCGATCCGTGCCATTTATTTACTCAATCAGTCACTTGTAGGGCTTAATTAGATTACTTTAAATCTACAAGTGAGCCATACTTTCTAAATACAGTTTTTTTAAAGTTAGATGAATGATGGATCTGTCGATCCGGGCCTTAACACATAGGATAAATGGTTACTCTGTGATGAAGACAACTCCTAATGTGTGGATTTGTTGGATCGTGTCCTGAAGGTGGCTATGTACGGTTTGATTGTTTATATAGCTCATCATGTGATCCTATGACTAGGTCATTAACGAATAATTCGTATCTATTTGTGTTTGATAAAGGTCTACCATATCTCGGGGTATAGTGGTTGATATTGCGGTCATTGGTTGGATTTAGACTGAAATGCACGTGATCCCTTGCTTAAGCTAGACTTACATTTATTCTAAATTTAATTATATGGTAACACTCAAGTATTGGAAAGTACAGGGTGTTACACGGTTTTTCTCCATTTTCTCATGAGATGAGATATCTCAGCTTCTCATATTGTACTACCCACTAGGATGGGCTGGGATCATGCCACGTGGCCCCAGGGAATGGTCACAATCGTGTCAGCCTCCCTTATCCAAAAATGGGAAGTCTCCTTTTTCTTCTCTTATGGTTTGCTTGGCCATTTCTGGCTATGAGAAGACCCTCCCTTAGCTGGCTCGTGGGTGGCTGTAACCCCATGGATAAAGGGATGTTGGCTTGCATATCAAGCTACCTGATGGTCCCTCATCTTGGATCCTAGCCATACATGAAAAAATGGATGGTTCAGACCCAACTCCTTCATTCCTATGCACGAATCCAAATCCTTATACCGTTTTGGTTGGGCGGACCCCATGAGCAAAATGGACAGTTTGGATTGTCCATAAAGTGGCCATGGTGGCCCACTTTGGAGTTTGAAGTCCATCATTTTCAAACAGGGAGCTTGGGCGGGAAGGAATTCCGCTTTTGTGGTTTTGGCTCGGTCAAGGGTCGTTTGACCCCTTTGTTTGGTTCAGTGCACGTCATGCACTATGGTACATGGTGCACACACACTTCATATGGGGGTCATTATAATGTCTATGATAAATCCACTCCGTCCAATTGGCTTGGGGGCCACGCCCACGGGTCTTGGCCTTGTTTTGGGCCGAGTGTGAGGTCTAGGTGGGCCGTGTTGCATATTTCAGGTCTTGTTTGGCCCATACATTTTGACCCAACGGTCAGATTGATCTGAGGCCTCATTTTAGGGGCTAAATGGGGGTTCGAAAGGTTTCAAGTGCCTGGTTGACCACTAATTGATCCTCGAGTGTTGATAGTAAGTGTATTGTGCCAATATGGGTGATCTATAATGTCTTTAACTTGAAGTGTTCAATTAAACTTACCCTCTTGACTGATGTAGGGTCCATTTTAGCTCTTAGACACCGTGATGGATGGCCTCAATGTTGATTGGAAGTCTCATCCTGCACGTTGTTAAGTTCAAGTCGCCTAGTTAATCGATCTCGGTTTCCATAAATGTGGGTTTAAGAGGTAACACCTGTGTACCGGAGGTACGGGGTGTTACACGTTCGGAGCTGTCATGGAAATTACAAAGATTCCGAATATTCGAAGATCGGACCAATATATGAGCTAATCGGAACCAACGGATTGTGGCTCAATCAAGATCTGGTGGGATCGATTCCGCCAATTCCATGAATATTTATGGTCACGATACGGGATCTCCGGAGATGGTTATGATCGAGTCACAATTAGATACAGTAGAGCCCTGAAAATGATTTTTAATATACAAAAATTGTAATAGCCAAATTAATAAGAGATTTGAAAAAAAAAAAAGTTTCAGATCTACAGAGATATCTTGTGGGAAGAGCATATAAAAAGTCGTGGTTGTAAAGTATCTTGGACCAATAAGGAAACCCAACGAGGATTTTGCCACCTCTAGAAGTTATAAAAGGAGAACGCGATGAAGAGCTCCAGACCAACGCCAAACACAATTTATCTACGGTCTTTACCTTTCTTACCATACATAGCTTAGCCTAATCACAGCTTAAATTGTTATTCTCTAGTGTCACTGTTACGGTACCGTAGAAGTAGGGTATATGTCAGCGATCTTCTATTGTTGAATTTTAATCAACTAAGTTTTTACTTGGAAGATCAAACACCCCTGTCACATCCTACTAACCATTTTCCTAGATCATCTCTTCATATGGGCGAGTCAGGTACTTATCTTTTGTTTGTTTTATTTTCTAACTTATTTGACACTCTACCGATTGTAATGAGCATTATTTATGAATTAATAAAATCGACATTATCTTAGATTATTTTCGTTTTATTTTTTCATCTTTAATCTTTTGAAAAATATATTAGTTGCAATTAATGGTGAAAGAATAAATCCTTAAAACACAAGGTAAAAATAATCTATTAGGAATGGCTAACCCCTACCCTTCCACAAATTGCATGATTACTGTCACAACCACTAGTTGACAAGGGCAGTTGGATCCTATAATATGATCTTAATCTGTCAATATTTCCATAGAGTCGCGTTCAAGTAGACATTAAATCGAGTATGACTCTGCACTGGGTCCTTACTCTTACTCTGATGGTAGACTCTTAGGAGTTTCAACACCTGGTTGAGGGTTCGAGTACCCATAGGTGGTGAAATTCCACTACGGCGTGAGTGTGTGTGCGTGTGTTAAAAAAAAAAGAACAAAAAAAAAGAAAGAAGAAGCTTGATAATTGTACATGTTGAGGGAAAATATGATAAGTCAGATGAGTCAGCTTATGTAGTGAACCAACTATACTGACATGGCTCGGATTCCTCAGGCGCTGAGCCTTACCGATGCCCACATGTCCAGAACACCGAAAGGAGAGACATGGCCCGGGCTTACCAGGCGCCGAGCCTGCCTAGAGCCTAAATGTCTCGAGCCAAAGGGCGAGACCTCCACAGAAGCCAATATACCTTTACGGACACTCAAGAGGTCTTTCAGAGGTGGCGTCAGGCCGACTCTGTACATCGATCAACTATAAATTGAGCCTTGGCCCTGCGTCACCCGAGCTATCTTGTAGGTCGGCCATGGGTCAGCCGTCAGTCAGACACCTAGCGTAAGCCGTCCAAATATACCGATATTCGAGATCAGTGAACGGTCGACGGAGCCTCGGTCAGCCAAATCTCGACTATTATTACCTCTTACGAAATTAGAGCCGAGTCAAGAAGGCGGCTAAATCTCCTTCCGAGATCATTGGAGAATAAACTCCGATCCGAAAATCTAGGGGATCAAAGATCTTAAAATCCTTAAAGATATCAATCAATCCCTTAAGGAAAAGTTCTATACGCTACGGGATTACGTTACTGTTGCGCAGCATGCCAACAACACAGTGAGCCTAGATCCAATCTCAAGCCTCACCCACAAACGATAAACAAGAAGAAATATAAACTAGAAATAGATCAAAGCAATCCAAACAAACCACGAGACAAGATATACTTGAAAAAACTCCAAACTAGGGTAAAAAACCACGGATGCAAACTTCCACTATGAAGAACAAAGATTACAAGGCAATATACTAACCTCTCCCTTGGAGATACAGAGAAAACCTTTTTCCCACACCTTAGAATAGCTCCCCAATATTCACCTTTTAACACTAGAATAGCCCTAGGGACCCCAATTTATAGTTTTGGCAACTTCCCTTTCGCATTCCAGTTGCGAAAGGACTTGCGACATGAAATCCGCGAAACTCTTTTCCACATCCCAGTTGCGAAAGGACTTGCGACACGAAATTCGCGAAATTCCTTTCTGTATCCCAGTTGCGAAAGGACTTGCGACACGAAATCCACGCAACCTCGACTGGTAGTGGGCGGCCCCAGATGTGGCTCCACTTCTCAACAGTTACCTCTATAAATAAGAGGATCTACCCACGGTAAAAGGTACGGATACACATCCACTTCTCACCTCTAAATCTCTACCATTAGACTTGGATTTCAATCCTGACTTAGGCATCGGAGGGTCCTGAACTAGCTAGGGTCTTATTTGCCCTCTTCCTACGCAGGCACCAGGTACTCAAGTGCGGGGTGAGCCGAAAACTGCATCAACACCGCATATAAATATTATATGCAATATAAGGCCTGGTTGACATGTTATAGCTTGGTGTTTGATTGAACTATACAAACAAAAAGAGTTACAATCATATTTTTGTGCTTGTGTTTCGTTCTAGGTAAGAATGACCTCTTGTACAGTTTGGATGGCATGTAAACATCCCCGTGCCCACCAAGGATTCAACTATGCCCACTTTTTTTTTTTTTTTTTTCATCGTGAATCTCCCTTGAATTTTATGTCGGTCTAAAGTTTTGGTTCGTGCCGTGAGATGAGCTGGAAAACGGATGGACGGGTGTATTTCTCGAAAAAATAACAACGGACCTTTGTGACTGTGTGGGGGTTTACAGAGATATTTGTGACAAAACCAGTTCGGTAACGTCCATAGTTGAAACCTTCCTGGAGCTGACCATGAGGTTTATATGCCATCCAAACCGTTCATAGGGTTAATACCACTCATATAAGCTATAGACACAAATACAATCCTGATACAAAACTTCTGTTACCCTCAGGCATTCAATCTACACTGTTTCTTGTGGCATGGCCCCCATGAGTTTTGGATCTACCTGATTTTTAGACTCGTATCCTATTGTGGTCCTGAAAAACTGATGAACGGAGTGGATTTGTCACGGACATCACCTTGGGCCTCATACAGCCGCAGTGCACAGGAATATCTCTGTGCCCGGGGTCACAGGCAGTCCGCTTCCGATCCATGTGTACATATGTGCTTCCAATCCATGCATACATATGTACCATGGGAAACAAATCACATGCGATCAGTGAGCTTCCTTGAGAAATGCTCCAGTGCTCGCAGAGCATCGTAAATTATAGTGCTCTTGGATAAATCTGTCACTTGGACATTGAAATTGATAGATCTGAACCGTCTATTAAGTCCAGAACACATTATTTAGGTTATATTAAAAAATAATACAAATGAAAATGGTCAAAACCCTTCCTGTTATGTCCTTATTTTTGTAGCCACCCTTTACGGAACCATGGATCGTTTGGTTAGGATTGGCTTACAAAAGTAACTCTTCAGAATCACAAGCAATCTACGATGAGCTCCAATAAATAGAATGATTTGTTGATTGGAACTATTTCTATGTAAATGATTTGGACCGTCTGAAATTAATGCTAATGAACAGAAAGATATCATTCTTAGATTAGACCATAAAATATGTGTTGGACTTGATGTACGGTCTAGATTAAACGATTGGATTTTGTAAATGTCCCAATGCAACCAGGAGCAATGGACCGTTACACATGACGCATAACACTGGACGGGGCACATCAGTCCGTTGGAATTTTAATTACCAAAAATGCCATTTGTCACCGACAGAGCCGATTAGGTGCGCCCTCGCCTCACCCAACACGGCCGGACGCGGATTTCCTGCGAAAGACTGCTGGGAACCCAGGTGTGGCCACCGTGATGTTTGTACAGAATCCACCCTGTCCATCCATTTTGTGAGGTCATTTTAGGTTATGAGACAAAAAATGAGCAGAATCCACCACTCAAGTGGGCGGTATTAAAGGAAAAGGTGGTTAGGGAAATTTCTACCGTTGAAACCTCCCTGGGTTCTACAGTGATGTTTACATACCATCCATACCGTTAATAACGTCATTCCTACTGGGATGAACTGAAAAAACAAATATTAGAATGATTCAAAACTTCTGTGACCCACGAATATTTCAACTGTCAAAATTCAATTCTCACATTTTCGGCCCACTTGAGAATTGGGTACGGTTCATTTTTAGCCTCATGTCCTAAAATGAAATCACAAAACTTATGGACGGAGAGGATTTCTCAAAATCATCACAGTGGATTCCACCTGGGTTCCCAGCGCAGGAACTTCCTGCGGATGGCTTTCGCAGGAAATCCGCGTCCAACCCGGTATGGCCACGACTGTGGGGTCCACCTTGATTTATATATTGTATATCCACGATATCCATCCGTTTTGAAAGCACATTTTAAGACAAGAGCCCAAAAATGAAGCAGATCTAAATCTGATGCGGACCACACCACATAAAACAGCTGTGACTGACCATTAAAAACTTCTCGTGAGCTACAGAAGTTTTGAATGAAGCTGATATTTGTTTTTTTTTTTTTTTGCCCTTCATCCAAATATATATGACCTTATCAACAGGTTGGATGGAAAATAAACATCATGGTAATCATTATGGTGGGTCCTAGTAAGTTTTTAACGGTGAGCATTCAATCACCATTATATCCTAATGTGGTCCACCTAATGTACGATTCTTAGATTAGAACATAAAATGTGTCGGACCTTGTGTACGGTTTAGATCAATTGATTGGATTGTCTAATAAGTCAGTGTCCCAATCCAAAGGTGGAGCACTGGGGCATTTCTCTTCGCTCTTCCTCTGAGATAGACAGTGACACATGACGCATGAGAAGGGACGGGACCCATAAGACCGTTTGAATTTTCATACAATGCCAACTGTTATCGACAGCCAACGTGCGCATTTTAGCATCGCCCTACCAAAGAAGGAGAGGAGAAACAGAAATTGGGTGAGGCCAGGCCATGTGACCCAATCGGCACACCGCCAATCACGCCTCTAAAACTTCCCTTCTGACCCTCTCGCTCTCTTCTAAAAATATAAGGAACTCATAAATGATGTATCTACTCGCGCGAGTATCATTCATTCTTCCATGCGCTCCCTGCAAACGGTTTGGGTGCTGAGTAAATTATGTGGGGCTCACCGTGGATTAATGCGTTTATCCACACCGTTCATCTGTTTTTACAGATTAATTTAGATCATTATTATAAAATTGAAGTATATACACATCTCAAGTGAACCACATCACAGGAAACTGTGTGAATAATGACGTTAACCATTGAAAACTTCTCAGGTCTCACAATGATGTTTATTTGTCATCCAACCTGTTCATAAGGTCATACAGTCATGGATGAAGGAAAAACACGGATATAAGCTTGATCCAAAACTTCTATGGCCCCTCAAGAAGATTTCAATGATAATGTGTCTACTGCACTGTTTCCAGTGGTGTGGTCTATTTGACCTTTGGATATGCTATAATTTTGAAATCATGGTCTAAAATGATACGATAAAACGGATGGAGGGCCTGGATGAGACACACGTATCACGGTGGACCCACGAAGACTTTACTCAGTACACAATAGGCTACTATGCTCCCAGCTCTCCTGAGTGTGCAATACAAGTTGGTCGTTCTAGGCTAATGGAAAGGGAAGCGGATTAGCCGTTGCCCGGGTGTTACCTTTACCGCCTAGGGCCTACTTGATGAATGTGTTTCATATTTACACTGCTCATTCATTATTATTATTATTATTATTATTATTATTATTATTATTATTATTTCAGTTCATCTAAATACATTGGCCCAAAACTTAGGTTGATCCAAATCTCGAAGCTAACGAACATTAAAGATCTGCTTATAATTATCTTAGAAAGTTTTTAATAGTGAGCATTTAATCATCACTGTTTCTTACACTGATCCACCTTAGATTTGTGTATGCTTAGACCGTCGGTCTACATCCTAAAAAGGAATGTAAAAACGAATGAAAGGAACGCGGCCAATGGGAAGCGCGCCATTACCACACTGCAAAGTCTACTATCGCGAGTAGACTCGCTCATTTCTCCTCCAAAAACAAAAACCAAAAACAGCCCAAAGTGAAAAAAAGAAAAAAGCACCCAAACAGCTCACATTTACCCAAAACAATTAGATGAACCCTAAAAATAACCCATTCCACAGCCCCTATAACCCCTCTCCACCACAAACACCTTTCCCCTCATTCTCCAACCCCAAATTGCCCCTTCTTTCTCTCTATTCCCTTCTTGCCCTATCCCCCAAAATTCTAACATTCTGCTTCCTCTTTTTTCTTTCTTTCCATCTTTCCCATTCCCATCTCTCTCTCTCTCCTTCCAACAAGAAGAAGAAGAGGTAGCAGATCCCATCAATCCCTATTCCCATAAAAAAAAAAAATTTTAAAAAAAACATAGGAAATAAATAAAAATAATGGGTAGTATACTAAAAGTCCCTTCCAGCCTTCATCATTCCCATCTATTCTTCTTCTTGGCAATTCTTATTATACTACTTGCAAGGATCCATCCATGTAATTCAAAGCTGACATTGGACTATTACCAACAAACATGTCCTAAGCTAGAGCAGATCATACAGGAAACGGTTATGGATAAGCAGATCAAGAGCCCAACCACAGCTGCAGGCACCGTCCGCCTCTTCTTCCATGACTGTTTCGTAGAAGGCTGCGATGCTTCCGTCCTAGTCAGCTCCAACAACTTCAACAAAGCCGAGCGAGACGCTGACATCAACCTCTCCCTCCCCGGCGATGGCTTTGATGTCATCGTTCGAGCCAAGACCGCTATCGAGCTCGCCTGCCCTGGCATTGTCTCCTGCGCCGACATCCTTTCAATCGCCACCCGCGATCTCATCACCATGGTCGGCGGACCCTACTACAAGGTCCGGCTCGGCCGCAAGGACGGGCTCGTATCCAGCGCCTCCCACGTTGAAGGCAATCTCCCCCGTCCCACCATGACCATGTCCCAGATCATCTCCATCTTCCAGACCAAGGGTTTCACCGTCCGTGAGATGGTCGCCCTCTCCGGCGCTCATACCATTGGTTTCTCCCACTGCACAGAATTCGCAAGCAGGATCTACAACTACGGCGGTAAGGCTGGAGCTCACGACCCGTCGTTGGACCCAAGGTTCGCCCAGGGGCTGCAGAACGCGTGTACGACCTACAAAAAGGACCCGTCAATGTCGGTCTTCAATGACATAATCTCCCCAGGCAAGTTCGACAATATCTTCTTCCAGAACCTGCCCAAGGGGTTGGCGTTGCTCGCATCGGATCACGGGTTGGTGGCAGATGCGAGGACGAAGCCGTTTGTGGAAATGTACGCTGCCAATCAAACGGCATTCTTCCAAGACTTTGCACATGCGATGGAGAAGCTGAGCATCTATGGCGTAAAGACGGGGCGCAAAGGAGAGGTAAGGAGAAGGTGTGATCAGTTCAATTCTTTGACAGTATAATATCATACCATTAGTAATTTTATTTTTAAAAGAGAACAAAGAAGAAGAAGAAGAAGAAGAAGAAGAAGAGATGATTGTATTGGAAAGAGAAAGAAATGGGGATTCTGAGAAAGGAAGTAGAAAGAAGATACTGAAGGAAAGAAGAAGGGATTCCTTCTTTTCTTTCTTCGTCCCCTTTTTCGTCTATATTTTGATTGTTATTGTTGTTGTTGTTGTTGTTATTAATCTGGTGGTGGGGATATGTTTCTATGGTGGCTTGGCTTGATGGTAATATGTATTTTCATTTATAATGGATGTATTTGGGATTTTTTTATTTTTTTTTTCTTGAATTTTTATTCCTATAATTTTCTCAAAACGCAATGTGATTTTTGCATTTGAGAATCTAGACATCTTTGCAAAGGCTTCGAGGATGATGGAAAATTTGATTGTTGCCGTTGTTAATTTGCTTTTGCTGATGCTCTTGCTCTTGATTTTTGCTAAAACAATAGAATCCATTGGGTATTTTTGTGGGTGTCTGTTATGAAGGTAAATTTGCATTGATTATAGAGGCACACATGGATGTGTTTGGGAAAACGAGTCAACTTGGAAATTTCTGAAGATTCCTTTCCTTTTTTTCTTTTTCTTTTTTTTATTTTTTATTTTTTTTTGTTTTTATAGATGTGGATTGTTGATGGAGTTGCATGTTTTGTAGCTCTGGGTTTTGTTTGTAATTGTATTTCATCTGCTTAGTATAGAGTTGGGTTATCAGGACAGTTAATACGAATGGATTACAAGGTTGGATAGACTAAGGGGTCGTTTGGCACCTTGGATTGGAGGGGATTAGAGGGGGTTTCAAATCCCCTTGGTTGTTTGGCACCATAAAGCAACTGGGGATTGCCAATCCAGGGGTTTCCAATCCCCTCTTTGAGGGGGTTTGTAATCCACGGTGAGAGCTTGGCTTACACCTAAAATCGTTTCAATAGTTGCAGGCATAAATGTACGTCACTGTACACTATCATTCTACTGGGCACATGGCCCACTAATGATGATCAACACCGTCCAAACATTATTCATGTAGATCAGCACCGTCCAAATATTATCCAGCACCGTCCAAACATTGTCCATATTAATCAATGATTAAAAATCGTTGGTTAGTCACTCAGACATGATCTTGTGCTTGTGGTCCATCTGAGACTTGGAATTTCATCATTTTTAGGCAAAACATATATTTTAGCGGGCTTATCACAACCATAGTGTCAAAAATTATATATCTCACTAATTGGGGATATTAAAGTTGATTTAGTAATTAAATCCAAACCCCTGTGAATATGCCATATATAGGTATTTTTGAATTAAAGTTGATTCACACTCCACGGTGCCAAACACATCGAGAGGGTTGCCAATCCTGGGGGTTTCCAATCCTGGGGGTTGCCAATCCAGGGGGTTCCAAATCCACGCTCCCAAACAGGCCCTAAAGCTTGAAATCTATAAAATTGGTGGCACAGTCTTTTAGGTCTATTCACACATCTCTGTTAACGGTTGGGATGGGAATCCTCCAAAATCAACTATGGTCCATCAGTCACCACACCAGTGTTGATGATAACTGGGGCCCACATCAGATTGTTGGAAGATTTAGGTCAAATCGGACACCAAAAATCAAAGGCGAGATTATGGGAAAATAGCTTATTTTTATGGGCAGTAGATGAACCATTCAAAATCATGGGACAATCTTAGAATGGATCCTTTTGAGAAAGGAACGAAAACCACTTTGAGAGAGATGAGACGAGAGTGGTTGGTCGTATAAAATATACATGCGGAGATGAGAAGAGCGCTGCGTTTTACAATTCCGGCACCCTTTCAGGTGTTCGGATTTACCCATCTCGTTAAAACTGCCACTGATGCACGATGGACAAAAATTTTACTGGAAAATAAAAATGCCTCAGATAATCGCTGCCATCAGTTTGGAATCGATTTAAAAGAAATTTCCTATTCTGTACTTTAATCATTCCTTCGCAGACCAATTTTATATATATATATATATATATATATATATATATATATATATATATATATATATATATATATATATATATAAGTGGCCATGGACAGGGGGACCCACAAGATGCATGGTTCCTGATTGATCCCACCTGGAGAATGATTATACATGTCGTTCTTCTATAAGATCATCTCCCTAAATGGTAACATCTGGGGAAGGATCCTTTGTTCCTTGTGCATAGTTTCATGCAATTGTCTCCAGACAATAAAAATAAAAATGGGTAACATTTCTAGCATAGCCCCATCAAGGGGATTACATGAGGGAGTCTCCATAAATATCGGTAATAGTGGCCGTTCATATTCAACCAGCAAAAACCAACAACTGTATTGTTATTGTTGTTTGATCACAGCCATTTTCAGGGTATAGCCCATGGACATAGGTTGGGCCCACCACATCAATCGCCAGGAGTGTTTCACATGTGCATAATGAAATGCATACTACCATTCATCTTCCTGTTATGGTCTGCTCTTTTTTTCTTTTCTTTTCTTTTCTTTTTCTCTCTTTTCAACAAAAAGAGAATTCTTAGCGTCGTATCACTTGTCATTCATTTGTCACCGACTTCAACTTAGTAGCAGATTCAATGCCTCTGGCATTTTGTTGCCTCCCATGTCATTTCTGCACAAGCCCCAGGATTGAACTGCTCGTTCCAAATTTCCCACTGAAGATGGGCTACAGTACAGGACTGAGAATCAGAATGCTTGGATGATCCTAGCCTGCGTCAAAGAAATGGACGCTAGAATACAAAACTCAGCAACGCTCCCATTCTGTGAGATAACGTCAATCTGTTAAGACGGTTAGGATGGTTCAATCAGACTGTTTTCTTTTACTTTTTACTTGTGTGTGCCAATCTACTGCAGAGCCCAAAAGAAACCCAGTTGTAGATCATCAAACCCATTCAACATGATACACATTCTGCCTGGAAGCATGAAAATACAGTGCCTCCTCAAGAAGCAGGGAAGCTTCTACCATGACTCAATTATCAAACCTTTCATTCTGACATTTAAGTGATACCCAATGAACAATCCAATCAATGTAGATGGATATCAATTTGCCTATATGACCTGCTGCAAGCATGAAAAGAAATTTTCTTTTTTCCATCTTTTCCTTTTCGCAGCCAGAACTGAGTAGTTGACTGTTGCAATGATGGCATTCTCCCCTTAACGGAGCAAAATCACATGCATGGGCTTCAGACTCTGCATGTTAAATAATAATAATACATAAATAAATAAACAAACAATGGGGAACTGAGTATGCTTTCTTGCTGCCATGCCAACCTTTCAAAACAGAAATCAAGCACACAGACATTGAAAGTGTCTTCTGTTGGCAACAGCTTGTAATGGCTCCTTTTCCAGCTGTATTCCAGGCAACAGTTGGCCATTTGAAGACAGTTTGGGGGAAAACAAAAGAATGAAACTAATCAAAATCCACCAAATCAGAATATTTTTCCAAAATCCCACCAATGATTAAAAGTAGAAAAATGAGGAAACTAAAACTAACAAGGGTTTGGTTAAGGAGGCATTACAGGCATGGCCCATCTTTCAGTGATCTGACTTGTTCATCTGTGCGCTTCATTGTAAACAGGCCATTCCCCAAATATTTTCACCATTAGATGATCTTAACTGGAAACACTGTTCAGCCTAGAGTCCACCTTCAACAGGAAAATTTTCTGTCAGCCATGAAGCCTGAAAAGGAAGATCTCATTAGAGATGGGTCCCACCAGATAAACAGCCTGAATCACAGAAAGGTGGGCCCACCTTGTATGTTTGACAGCAGAGCAAGAAATGCCTTCTTTTTCAGTTTACAATTATTTGTACCCTCCCACTCTAGTAGTAGCGTTCATGAATCAGGAGACAGCAAAAGGACATGAAAAGAACAGTGAAAAAGGAAAGTTGATTGAGCTTGACAGATTAAATTAAGACACTACAAAGAGGAGGGAAAAACACAACAGGGCAATTGGAAAGAAATAACAACAGGAAAGAATTTAATTGTAGTAGTCAGCTGTTGTCCTTTACACGCTCACTAGCAACGAAATTTTTTACCGGAACCATCATCTCTCCCTCATTCTCTGGTTGAACCATTTGTTCATAGAGCTGTGGGCCCAAGGAGAGAACAAAATGCCACCCAAGAGTTGTAACTATGGACTTCACATGCTTCGCTTGTGCATTTACAACCCCTGCAACATACATACAAACACGTACAGATACAAAAGATGCAATCATCAACCGTAGGCAGGCTGCCATTTCAGAATTCCCCGTGATCTTTAAGGAAATTAGACCCTACAAAAACAAACGCAAACCTTCAAGAAGATTGGGCATGAAGCAAACAGAAAGGGTGTGATGAAGTGTAGGCATTTTGCCAAGAAATCCCTTACCATATTCAGCAGGGCTTCTTCTTGTCCACCTTCAAATGAATGTTGTACCATTTCTTCTTCTTTGGCCGATCCCTCATTGCTGGCTTCTTCTCCTTCTCTCTACCTTGGCGATCATCGTCCCCTCTGGACTCCTTGGATGAAGCTCTGATTTTGCTATTGCTAGAACTTCGTTTCAGAGGTGGAACCATCGAGTACGAGGCATGAATCATGTCCCTTTGCTTAAGAAGCTCATCTATCTATTTTAAACAAAAACACACAAAAAAAAAAAAAAAAAGCAAAGAAAACAAACAAATTTAGATTCCACAGAATCCCTCCAACAACAGCCTAATGAACGAGGGATAGAACTCACAGCCTGCACTTCTTGTGCATATCTACTGGTCATCTCCGTGAACTGCGCCAAGACCTGTCAAACTCTATGCAATAAATAAACCCACGAAAATTTCCAGAAGACTCAAGAAGGTCATAAAATTACAAACTCGTGAGCAAGAATGACAAACCTCCCTGTACTCCGTTTCAAACTTGGAGAGTTCCGCCCTTTTGGTTAGAATCTGTGCTTCCACAGCCCGAAGCTTTTCCTTTTCTTCTGGGAAGGGTGCAGCACAGAGAGCTTCTATTATGTAATTTGCACTCTTGAAAAAATTGTCACCTGAAAAGCAATCCCAGAAATTAACAAATGGTGGAATTTTGGAAATCATGCTTATCTTAAGAGGCATGCATAATAATTGGACACAAGCAGGCACAGACAGACCATAAACAGCAAATACATGGGTGCCTGCTTTTAGCTCAGTTATTTCACACTGCTGAAATCCATCCAGTTTCTTGAAAAAGGCAGCATCTGGATCCTTTGCAGCTGCCATCTGTATGCACCAAAGTTAGAAAACAGAGAGGGATATGGTGAATAATGATGTATTGAAAAGATACAAGAGTTATAAATGAAGTACTAAAAATTGGCTGCTAGCTTTACCGAATTGAGTGTGTGATCCAATCGGTAGACAGGGAAACAGAGAAAATACATCCCAGCAGACGTAACTTTTCCTGTTTTGGCACTGTCCTCCTGCACCAGAAAATGAGACTAACCAATATGCACATAACTTTGTAACATTCATCTTCATATGCATGAAGAATGCTGACATAAAAGTATTCTATAAAAGCTAACACATATACAGTAGGGGAGAGGAGCCAGTACACTCAGGTGTATGGAAATTTCATCCACCCAACTTCTATAAAATACATGTGGCGCGTGTGTATGATGATCCAAACTGTTCGTTCATCAGCATTAATGGATCATAGACAAAAAATCACAGTATAGGACAACCATAAACGTTTAAGAGTGCTCTAGGAAGCATCACCAAGCAACCATTCCTCACAAATTATAGGTTCAGGTTTTAAAAGTACTTGCAGAACAAAACTTCTGGGACATCCCAAAACCTAAGTATGGCACTCATGCTTGAGAAGCAAATCATTAACAAAGAGAGGAGCTCAAACATGGAATTGCCCTACAAATTGGCAATAGCAATCGAGTCAAAGTATGGTCCGGCTCTTGGGTACCTTATCTGCCCACTCTCCGATGATACTAGAGCTAGCTAATAGGAACAACTTGGGCACTACTATGGACTCTCTCGGTATTCCTCACCCCTAGAGATGGGACATGCAGAAATCGGAGGACATCCTTCCAAACTGAATTGTCAAACAAAATGAGACCATCCCACTTCCCAAACAGCCCACCTGTGATTAATTCCACTTGAAATTCACAAACCATCGGGACGTTATTTTTAAGTTAGTACCAAACATAATCCAGGAGATTGCTCCAACGTGTATACCTAATGACTCTTGGAGCCAAATCTGGCAATAGCCAATCCATCAGAAGATTTGACTTTTCCTATGGAACTCCTCATGAATTCCTCACCAGCAATGAACTGGCCCAGAAGGGGCATTCAACTTCCACTGGAATGCCCTCTACGACATGCCTACAGCAGGGCATATGCCTGTCAAATCTTCATGCAATGCCCATTTGCAAGGCAGGTGTGAGCCCTTGTGGCATCTGACTGCCACATATTAGATCCACCTTCATTGACTTGCTAGCCTGGTCGAAACGGTTCAGGCGAAGCAGACAGGTTTAATTCATATGGAAGGCAGCTAGCATGTACACACTGGAAATTTGGAAGAGTAGGAAAATGCAGATCTTTGAGTAACAGATGCGTGAGCTTTGAATTGTATGGACTCAGGCCAGAATCCAAAAGATGCCTTTGGAAATTGCGGCAACCCAAAAAAGACTATAACTTGTCCAAGCGGAACCTGCTAGACCAGTGGCAGTAGATAGAATTTTTATTTTTTTTCAAAGATGACAGTAGAGTTATGTTGGACAAGTTCAGCATGTCGTAACGTGGGTAAGAGGTAACCCCCCAACACGAAGTGGGTAAATACTAATGAGTCCACAAAAGGAAACCCAGGAAAAAGAGGCACTGAAGGCATTTCCTAGTGTCACAAGGGTGGATTTATTATGGCATTTCATGATTCCATTCCAAAATATACAAGTCAATATGACAAAGCTCATGCAATTTTTGCTGTAATACAAACAGCAAACAGGATGCATATTTGCCACCTTCTGTTCAAAGGTGATTCAATTAACACGAATCGGCACCAAAGTAGTTTAGGTCGACTGGTGTACAGAATCCTCGTATGCAGATCCAAGGAACTTTTGACCTTCATCCCTTGATGGAAGTTCTCACATGTATATAGGGAAGGTAACAGGCTGCAGGCAAATAGACCAAACATTTACCCTGACAGGTGTGCCAAATGGCTCAATGTCCTCCCTTCAGTTTCTGCTAGATGTGCTTTCTTTGGATGTATCTACTAAAGTAGCAGCTCGCCCAGCCAGCAGCTTGAGCCTTTTAATAAACTTCGTATTAAAAATAAATAATAAAAAAATAAAAAAAGAGCATGCATATCATATATGTATTTGAAAGGGTATTTCCATAAAGACTCCCTGAAAAATGAAACATACCTGAAGGGCAAGGCTTAGTCCACCACTCTCTTCCTGCTCAAAGTACAACAACTGTGCAGAGATAAAGGTTCATCAGCAACAAACTTACGTGCGTGGCAATTGCAAAATAAATCAAGACTCATGGTTGAAATGAAACATTCTCAAAAGAAGCATATAAGCAATACTGTAAATGATCTTAATATAAGGTTATTTTTTGTTGCTGTGTATCCCAGGAAAGGGTGAGAGAATGGGTGCTAGTACAACTCAGGTAAAGCTTCCTAGACATGCTAACCTCTGAAAGGAGGGTATGTAGTATTACTACTTACTTTTCTTTCTTGCTTGCTGATGAGGACATCACGCGTGCACACGCCGCCCCCCCTACGCACGTACGCAAGGAAAAGGAGGGCCCTACCTTCGATATGGTTCGATGACGACGTCCAGGGAGGGCCTTCTAATTAGAAGACGGAGTTTTGGTTCAAGAGAGTGGGCCCAATAGTCAAGTAAAGCCCATCTTGGGATCAGGGTGTCCCGTATCCATTACGATACGACCATATCAGCCGATACGTAAAGATAACGGCCGACACCGTTACGCGATATTGGGTTCCCCCCCCCGATTCTGTGACCGTAACGGCTATTACGAGCCTAAAGAAAATAGGAAAAAAAAAAAACATAACTTTTTTCTTTCTTTCTTTTTTTCTTCTCCTTCTTCTTCTTCTCGGACTGTTGCTGCGGGCCTGCGGCCCTCCTCCTCTCCTCTCTCTCTCTCTCTCTCTCTCTCTCTCTCTCTCTCCCCTTTCCCTCTTTTCTTTTCGGTTTCCCTATCTCTCTTCTTTTCATTTCGTTCTTGAAAAACGAATGGACTGACCTGCGGTGCACGCTGTATAGTGCACTTGCGGAAATTGGATTGTGCCCACAGTGAATGTATGTGGTTTATCCACACCGTCCATCGGCTTTTTCAGATCATTTTAGGGGTTGAGCCCAAAATTGAAGCTTATCCAAAGCTCAAGTGGACCATACCACATCAAAACAGTGAAAATAATGATTTCCACTGTTGAAACCTTGCTAGGCCCCACAGTGATGTTTATTTGTCATCCAACCTTCTCATAAGATCATACAAACGTGGATGAATGGAAAATACAAATATAAGCTTGATCCAAAACTTCTATGGCCCCTAAGAAATTTTCAACGGTAGACATTCAATTCACACTGTTTCCTGTGGTGTGGTCCATTTTAGCTTTTTATATGCTTCGTTTTTTAGATAGGGCCCTAAAATCATCTAGTAAAATGTATGGACGGATCGGATAAAATACATAAATTATAGTGGACCCCACAGAGTTTACTCATTATGCTTAGCGTACTGAGTTACTCATTACGCTTAACATACTGGGTTACTCAGTACGCAATCCGCCTCCGCACTTGCCATTGTTTTGTTAAGTGGCCCCACCTTGATTTATGTGTAGAATATCCATGCGGTCCACTATAATGTTTATTTTCCATTGAACCTGTTCATAAGGTCACATAGCCTGGCCCACTAGTGGTCCACCTGAGATCTGGATTTACCTTATTTTTTTCCAATGCCCTTAAATGAGTTGACAAAATAGATGGATGACATGGATATATCTAATACATAATCGAGTGGACCCCAGTACATGGCCCTAAAAAATTATACATGATGTATATATCAACTCAAAATTAACCAATTAAATTTTGGGACCATTGTTGCTAAGTCACAATCCCAAAATTAAATAACTCCTACAATTTTACCATTAGTTAGCATACACTTGTTTTTTGAAATAGGACCATTTGATCTTTTTCATTTTTCACTGTCCAATAAATGTCCACCAATCCATTAGTGGAATAAGTGCTAATAGAATACATTAATTTGAGGCTAGTTTGGGACATCAAATGGTCCCCAAACCAACCCCGAATTGACAACACGATTTACCTCAATTTAATTTTAATTTTTTTTTAAAGATTTATGGGGGAAAATGATATCAAATTATTAGGTATATGAATTACATAATATTCTTGACTTGAGGATGATAGGTCACAGGACAGGAATCACAGTCACAGCCACAGGTATGTTAAATTCTTAATAACTTAATATAGAATAAATTATGAAAAAATAATTGCAATGACCAACACATGTAAGATATTTTCATATTACGTTCATTCTAATATATCTATCATTGATAGTAGATAGTTAGAAAATTAAATATAAGAGTTTTGCAGTCAAATCCAGGTTGTCTGGTTTATAAATTCATCAGACAATCCGATACAACTTCTCACCAAAGAGTGGACCGTTACACCACCATAAACATGTTCCAATTTATAAATGAATGCATATTTGGAATGCTCAGAATATTCCGGATTTAATCCATATTTTTTCATATTTTTTTGGTATTAAAAAAATTTAAAAAAATTTGCACCGTTATTGGCCGTTAAGCCCTCGTATCGTCGTTACACCCCCGTATCCGTATCGATATCGGTGAGCACCGTTACGCCAACCGATACCGATACGGAATACCTTGTTTAGGATCTCATGATCGTAGCCCACTAGTCAGATTAAGTTCATACTTTAGGTTTTGCTTATTTATGTTATTTAGAACATCATGAATGCTTCAGATTTCTTTGATTAGTTTTTATTTTGGTTTACTTCATCGCCAAGTAATAGGTTGCGCACAAGACGCGAGTTTTGTGGTATAAGATTTTCTTATAAATAGGCATCCCTTGTAGTTCTTCTGATTCATTGAAGTTTAATAAAAAATTTCTGCAAGTTTTTTTCTACTCTCTGAGTTTCTGAGTTGTGGAAAAATTCAAGTGGGTGTGAAGCCCTCCTTTTTCAAAGGGCTAACTACAGTGGTGTGAAGCCACATCTATCCCCATCCGCCCCTACCCTTTATCATCCTTCTACAATCATCCTCGTTTCAAATCCGCCAGTTTTTGAAGCAATTCTTCTCCCTATAGCCAGTTTCCAGAATCTGGCCCTGCAGGAGGGCTGAAACTTCGACGGAGCACCACGCACAGATCGCATCTCAGATCGAACTGAAAATCAAGGGTTTTGGAGTCTTCCCCTGGCTAACTAGACCCTAGGAGTCGGTTCGGGGAATCGGGCCATGCTCGCACGTGCGGCCAGGCTGCCGCGCACGTGCGCCAGGCCTTGGCCCGCTGTCCACACGTGCGAACTATCCCAGGTTCAGGTTTCCTCTTTATTTTTCCCCTTTTCATACCTTTTTTCATAACCCTAACCCTAGATTGCATTATTTCTAACTTATTTATCCTTTTTCTCACCCTAAGGTTCCTTAAATTGAAATTGGGGAATCCCTTGGATTAGGGACTGATTGTTGTGCATGTGTGGCTGAATTCTATTTCCCTTTAAGCATTGTTTGGTTCATAATTTTATTGATCCAGTCCTAACCTGTGTAGGCCTGGACCTGTGCAGATTCCCCTTTACTTGAATGTTTGAGCTTTTTGTGTGGGATTTGGAAATATTATGTGATTGTTCTGAATTAGTATGATCTAAGCCTGAAATCTTGCATATCATATTTAAATTTCATGTCCTGCATCACTTGCTTTCTTTCCTTCTTCTTTTTTTGGCAGATAATTTACTAAATAGGCTATAAATCTTAAACATGAAGAGAAAAAAAAAAGAAAAGATTTTATTAGTTAAATTGGATATTGTTATAGATTTGCATAATAGTTAATTCCATCATAAGTCAAAACATTATATATGAGCAATTAAGAAATAAAATAACATTATTCAATTCAACTATCAAATTTTAAATTATCTTATGCTTTTGAGCAGCTGGAGAGTAGACTCTAGGCCTTGGAAATACCAAAACCCAACCCATTTGGGACATAAGTACAACACCAGCTTGAAGTGTGTGGATAACATAGGTCTGATAAATCTAAAGAATTGAATCTTCTTTTCTTACTGGAGCATAAGCCTACACCACTTCACAACTCCTTGGAGCACTTGCGAATATTGGAACATCTAAAGTACGAACAAGAATTCAGGGAAAAACAAGGAGACTCATTGAGGAATACGCTCAGGAGAAGCAAGGAGTCATGATTTGAATTGCATAATCAGATCCCAAACAGCACATTTATGCAGTGAGGCGTCTGGCAAAAAAGGTAGGATACTAGAATCTCAATTCTCAAACTTCTAGTATATCATTGTCATTAGGTAAAGGAGTCTAGTCATGTGAGGTTTAAAAACTCTCTTGGTCCCTAAAGTTTTAAAAGTTCTAATGGTACCTCAAGGTTCAGCGTCATTACAGGGTGTATATATTGTATCTAGAGAAGTCTGAAGAACCAAGCAAGTGAATAAGAACCAGACTTAGCAACAATTAAAAAACTTCAACTATATCGACGCTATTGGCCTATATATCTCACGATATATCTTGTATCCCACCTATGCGATACGAAACGTACAAGTAGTGTGATATATCCCACATGTTCAATCCAATGAACATTTTCAAATTTCGATCTTTTTTTTTTCGGTAAATTATGTCAAATCAGTGTCAAATTGTTACAAATCCATGATTTTTCATGTATATTTTGCATGAAAAATCATGAATTGGGAGCTTCAATTTCGAGATTCGGAGGAGATGGGCTGAGTTGCGGAAAATTGAAAAAAATAAAAAATCAAAACTTCACAATTTCTCGCAAGTTGGTTCCAATCTGTGTCCAAACATAAAATCAAATATGTATGTAACCTTTCTTCTTCTTCTTTTTTTTTTTTTACACACACCCACACACTCACACTAGTGGAATTTCACCACCTATGGGTACTCGAACCCTTGACCCGGTGTTGAAACTCCTGAGAGTCTACCACCAGAGCAAGAGTAAGGACCCAATATGTATGTAACCTGATCTAGTGATTCTTCTTTTGTTTTTGAATGCATAGCTTGTGTTTCTACACATCTTCTTACATTTATAAATTATATGAATAGACTTTGAATATACTTGCATCAATTCAATTAGACAACGCATAGATTAGGACCCCATACAAAGAAAATCTATTATGTGCACTTGTTTTTTTTTTTTTTGTGATTTTTAATTTTTAAGTGTGTATTGATGTCCTTTTTAATAATCACTAAAGTTTCATTAAAAAATTTGACCAATTTCCCAATGTTTCCACATGTTTCCAACAACAGCGATACAATACGCGATACAACTGATATATCCCAAGCGATAACCGATACGTATCCATATCCCAAGGGTGTGATATGGAACTTGATACCGATATTTTGAACACTACACCTCCCCTCAACGTGGAAATGACAAGTGAAAAAGCAAACCAGACAAAATGATGAAAAAGAGAGGCGAGGACCTAGTGTACCAGTTGCAGATGCAAGACAGAGACACATACGCATCATAATATGCACGCATCCACATCCATACATTAAGTCATATGCCTCTTTCATGATATAGTGTAGGACACAAGCATTTTAAATTTATAGAAAAGACTTAGGATTGTCATTCATCTTGCGAGCTATCAGTAAATTTTTGTTTATAGTCGAAAACTAAGTCACTTAAGCTTCATTTATCACATAGGGAAACATTAAGCAGGCCAGAACACCAAATAGAAGTAATTGCCGCACAGTAAGTATGGAGACTCAAATCCTTTACAGTTTGCACAAACCTTGAATTTGCTCTTGTCAGGCGATAGTACTCGACACACAAGCCCTGCATGTGCTTCCTCTTCTGTTATTGTTACAGAATAGAAGTGGGCACATTGTTTCTCCACCTGTAAAAATGAGAAAGCTTCAATCCATCCATCCACTAGATTTCTTTTTTAAATACTTAATAATATACCTTTTTGAAACAAGGTTGACCCAACTGAAGAGGACGGACAGTTACTGTCCCATTCAGAGCTTCCTCCAAGATAGTTGCAGACACAGTTGTCTTAATTGGGACGCCAAGTTTGCTATTGGGTAATATAAAACATGATAGAAATGAGAACAGCGTTGAACATAGAAAGGCACATAGGGTTCATGAAGTTCCACAACTAAAACTCAAAAATTTACTGAAACTTGACTTACCTAAAAAGAGCAGCAAACATGGTGTTCACAGCTCCTAGACTTGAAAGATCTAGCTCTAATTCTTGGCTTTCTGATTCAATAGCCTGCACCAAAGCCAATTACATCATGATTTAACCCCAAAGCCTTGGAACTCAATGTATAATCACAATCAGTAAATCTGTCAATAGCAATGGGAGTTTCTGAAGAACCTGCAAATCATTAACAATGTAGGATAAATAGATCCCTCTTGCAAATGTTAAACAAGCTCTCTTAAATTATACACTGGCCTAAGTATATTTACCTCAAAACCAGCTGTGTCATATTGACGTCGTTTATCTGGATCTGAGAGAATATTGTAGGAAAATGTAACCTCCTTAAATGTGTCAGCTGCTTTAGGATCATTTGCATTCTTGTCAGGATGGTACCTGTCAAATAAGTGGCAAAAGCATCACAGAACAATCTATCCACCACTAAAGAGTAACAGAGCAAACAAAACCAAGAGCAGCATAAGTGCAGAGCATATACGATTTCTGCAGAGCTTTAAGCAAAAATACAATTACAGATGTTTATAACGAACATATGCCCTCAGTCTTCCGGATGCAGAATCAGTTAGCCACTCGTCCATTGCAATTTTGCCTCCAGCATGTGGGGACAATTAATGGACCTTTTCGATCTACAGTGGGTAATACCTGATTCAATTGAAAATGTAACTGATATAGAAATGGAGTATTCGAGAGAAAAGAAAGATCTCATGATGCCTTTCTTTGCTATCCAGATGGTGGTCCACATGGAGAGAGGAACAATAGAACCTTCAACAACAAATCGGAGGGTGCGGATGCAATTTTCCAGATGGCAAAAGGGAGGGTGATTATGTGTGCCTCCCATTTCAAAAGATGTAAATGGGAAGACATTTTAAGTATTTTGGAGATCTTTGTATTCTCATTCCTGTGGATGAAGTAGGATGATTCCTCATCATCTCGCCACTGCCTTTTTGTATCTACTTTTGTTTATTGCTAATAAAATTTTATTGACATTCAAAAAATACAATGAATATAACAGTGCTCAAGCTGGGAGAGTCATTATAACTGATTGTGACTTAATCAAATGCACATTAGGCTATGACATCCATTACAAAGTATAGTGGCAACAATCCTTTTAACAGTCCCACATTCTGGACTCTGAGACTAATGATCACACTTTGCAAACAAGAATAAAACATCTAAAAGCCAAAGACAGTCACTGGAAAAGTTCCCAGCCTGTCACATGTATTAAAAAAAAAAAAAAAAAGGGAATACCAAGGAAAATCTTCTGGCAAATAATATTACAATCAACCTCAATATGCTTTATCCTTACGAGCCAAATAAGAGGAGAAGCAACCAAAAACAACACCATACACTGGGATAGGATCTAAAGATGTCTCCATCAATGAGTCATCACACGTAAACGACCTTCTCGCGACGGTTATACTTCACCTTGGCAGGGACACAGAGGCAATGGAAGAAGACAATGCACAAACAAATGCTAAACAAGGGCAGTTGGAATGTGAGCAAAGAAGTTGTATATAATCTGAACCATGATAACATACTGAAAGGTGATGGTGACGGTGACAATGCAACAGCAGGCAGCTTGGCAGGCATGCAGCTCACGATCCAAAGACTGTTATTGGGTGATAGTGATGATGGTGAAGATGACAATGTTGGGCATCAGGATCAAGGTCTGGGCTATAAATCTAGAACCTATTAGTATGATTATGATCATATCAGTAATGATTATCACAAGATTGGAGATGGAGTTTTTGGTAGTCATTAGATGATAGTAACCAAATTTCATGCATTAATATACTCTATGGAATAACATGAATCCATGATAAAAGTTAACAGCACAAGAGACTGCACATTTCTCCTTTGAAGAGGGGTTGATTGATTTGTGGGGTATTATATTGTGACATGCCACAAGGCACTAATTACAACTCACAGGAAAATCCTTCGTTTAAAGAGAATGGACAAACAAAAACAAAAACAAAAACAAAAAAGCCAAGTGCAATCATGAATATGATGGATCGTCAAGTTTGATTCTCAAAAAGATCCAATCAATGTGGGAAGCAGGAAAAGAAGACAATTGCATCAATTTGTTGTTGCATATTATCCAAAGATATTATTACAGGATTACTGATACGGACATGGATACAAGAATGAGAAAGGACAAACAAACAAACAAAAAAAAAAAAAAACCACATGCAATCATGAATATGACGGATCGTCAAGTTTGATTCTCAAAAAGATCCAATCAATGTGGGAAACAGGAAAAGAAGACAATTGCATCAATTTGTTGTTGCATATTGTCCAAAGACATTACAGGATTACTGATACGGAAACGGATACAAGAATGAGAAAGGACCAAAAAAAAAAAAAAAACAACACTTGCAATCATGAATATGACTAATCGTCAAGTTTGATTCTCAAAAAGATCCAATCCATGTGGGAAGCAGGAAAAGAAGACGATTGCATCAATTTGTTGTTGCATATTGTCCAAAGACATTATTACAGGATTACTGATACAGACATGGATACAAGAATGAGGATACCACCTTTCCATTTCCGAAAATTCAGGATAATGAGATGGGTATCCAATTGTTAACCTGCTATTTTTATGATTCCATAGTTGTCTATATGAACCGATAAGAAAAAGGAGAAGCGGTACAGCACTACCAACAAACCAGAAACATCACAGACCAAATATGCTCTTTTTATGATTTCATACCTGTCTATATGAACCATAAAGAAAAAGGAGATTTGGCACAGCACTACCAACAAACCAGAAATATCACAGACCAAACATGGCCATAACATGCTTGTGTGTGTGTAGGGATTTTTACTGCCAAAATCCTGAGGAATCCATATTTTACCAAATAATACCTACATGATTAGAAATTATGTGGAGGTACTTTTTGAGGGATGAGATTACAAAAAAGTGGCCTCATTTTATTCTTTAGGTAGTGAAACTCAAGACTTGTGGGGCCCACGTTGTATGCATATAACACCCAACCTGTTAAATGAATGCACCACACCATGGCAATAACACGAAAAAAAAAAAACATCAGGTCCATCAGATCATCAGATGGGCTACACTTGAATTGGGCTATTTCGAAGTGTACATATTTTTTTATGGATTGGCCTACCTTATAGGTGGATCAGCCGTATCTTTAGTTCGTCTAATAATAATGTTTGTGTACATCTATTGGATGGGTTGGATGTGAGACACCTACTACGTGGGTGTATTCCTAGGCCAATCTGTCCGCCTCTTAATTACTAGAATGAGCCACATGGGTTTGAGACACCAAAATGGGTGAGAATAAATCCAATGCTTCTTCTATGATGTTAGCAATGCCCCAAGGGCAACAACCAGATTTGATCCACCCAATTGCATTACTCCAGGTCCCTTCAATGATTAGAAGATACAGATTATGAATTTATGATTATCAACAAACCTGACCACTTGAAGAAGAGTGGCCGTGTTGGCATAATTTGAGTCTCTAATTCCCAGATGGGCTCAAAAATTGCAGCACAACAACTCCTCAGTTATCCCTGGCTATGCGACCGACCCCAGCTGGCCCCAGCTTTCTCGTGGAACTCCCTCCAAATTGAGTTTCAACCATCCATTTGGAGGGCTTCGCCACAATAGGTTGGCTCCCCTGACCCCACCCACATCTGATTGATTCAGCCCAGTTTAACCAGAACAGATAACAAAGGATACCAGCCATCTGATTATTAACCTACACCATCTGAGGAGAGACCTGAAAATTTTCCAGAATACAGCCGCCACTGTACCGACTTTCCCTCTGAAAATTAATTGTTTCTTCTTCTTTTCTTCTTTTTTTTTCTTTTTTTTTTTTAGAATTAAAAATTTATTAGGGAAGCAAAAAAAATAAAAGGCATCAAAAAGGCAAACATGAAAAAGATGCAAGAACCACAATAGACCCCCATAGGTTAGGAAACCAAATCCCTAAATCAGCAATAAGATCTTTATGACGATGATACCTAAGGACTCGTTGTTGTTTCTAAAGCATCTAATATTCCTTTCCAGCCAAATAGACCACAAAACCGCAAGGCAAGCTGCCAGCTCAGCCTGTCTTTGGACTGGGGGCCCCCTTCATGCCACAAAAGAAAAAGCTCCTCCATCGACCTTGGCATAATCCATGGCACATTGAAGGCCGTCAGAATGTCATCCCAAACTCCCTTCACAAAAGAATAGTGGATGAATATGTGCTCCACCAATTCCTCATTCTTTATAGAAAGGAGACAAACATTTGGAAGCACCAGCACCCTTTTATGTAAGTTATCAATAGTTAGGATCCGGTTTCTGCTAGTGAGCCAAGTAAATGCAGCTAGGGCTCCATAAAAGCCAAATAAGCCTGTATGAATGCACTTGACTTCAGAACTAGGGCAGAGAATACTTGAGTAAGGAGAAAAATGAAAATCCTCCTGACCAATCTCTCAACCAGATCAACTCATCCTTAACCAATGGATTGGGGCAAATGCCTTCCAAGAGAGCGAGAAGCCCCACCAACTTGACTTCAATATCGGATAGTGATGCACGAAGCATGCATGTGGCTAAATGGTGAAGTGAGATCAATCAACAAATTAACTTAAATAATCAAAATCATCAAATATCTAAGAATCCAACATGAAACTATGAATAATAAGGGCCACAATTAACAAACTATACCATGCATGATCATTGAATACTAGAAATTAGGATCTAATGGATATGAGAACACCCAAATAGCATAGGAATAAGCTTATTTCAAAAGGAATGAACTATTACTACCAAGGGTTGGCTCAATTAGAATGTAGGCTAACCTAAGGTTCAAGGAATTGGGAGAAAAGGTGAAATTAGGGTTTAGATGGTTCAATTGGCTAAAAGGGATTTTGGGGCTTGGGTATTACTTGATGGGAATTAGGGATTTGATGTGGGTAAGAGAGAATCCAAAAGGGAAAGGACTGGACCATACGGCCGAATGGTCACATGTGTGAGTCTTGGCTAGGATTTTGGGGTACTCAATGGTTGGGTTCGTTGGGGTTGAAGTTGGATGATGAAAAGTAGAAGAAAAAGATTATTTGGATGAGAATGGAAGAAGAAACATGAAGTTTTTGAGAAAATACCTTTTTTTCGAATAGAAAGGAAGGGAGAAGGAAGATGATAGATGGGAAGCCTCGCACCTCTGTTGAATGGGGAATGAAATCATAGCACACCCAAGCTCCAAATCACATGGAGTATTCTTCAAATCACATTAAGAAGAAAAAGCACAGTTCTTTTTTCAAAATAAAGGTATTAGAAAAATCACATCCAACAGTCCAATCGATGCGTGCACTCAATCCAACGGTCCATACTCCTCAAGAATGCAACCCACATGCATCTTCCTAGTGTAGAGTTTTTGAAGATGCATCAAATGCATGTGGGATCTTCAAAACAATCCACTCAGCCCACTCGGGCCCACCTAGTGACAGAATGGTAACAGAGAAAATTTCCTGATAAAAGAATGTAACGCCCTTATTTTTTCTAAATAAAATTTAAATTTAAATTTTGAGTAGGAAAAAGATCTACCGATCTCATCATCCTTCCTCTTATCTCTCTTTATTCAAAACTTTCCTCGTATAGTCTTACAACCAGTGTTTTAAATAGCGGTAGTGTGATACATAGCGCTCAGGCCTCTATAGCGTGTAGCGTAAATACGTAGCTTGTAGCGTAAGCTACACGATACTTCTATTTTTTAATTTAAAAATAGGACAAATATAATAAATAGTGAAAAAAATAACGAAAAATATATATATAAATGCCTAAAAGATGATTCATTTTATCAATTATAAGCATGTTAAAAAAAAGTTATTAGTTACCATTTATCAAAAGTCAATCCACATATATAAGTCAAATCAAATAATTATCACATCAACAACTTTCTAAGCAAACCACTTTAATTAATAATGTCTAATTGAAATCACAAGTCACAATTATGAAAAGAAATAAAAATCCCATTGGTTAAAAGTATAAGTACAATACAAGTGTCACATTCCTCAACAATAGAAATAAAAAAAAAAAAACGTGAAAAAATAAAAATAAAAAACTAAAATAGTAAAAAAATACATTGTAGCTTACGCTACGGACATTATGCGCTATGTAGCTGTAGCGTATGTACGACCCCTGTAGTGTACGATACAGGGGATTTAGGCTATTTGGGACACTACGTAGCGCTACGGCCACGCTACGGTGCTATTTGAAACACTGCTCACAACGAACCCTATGTAAGAGAGCGAGACTCCTATCAAAACTCAAAGAACCATAGAAAAACTCGTAGAAAAAAAAAAAAAAAAAAAACGAAAGGGAAAGTGGGAAGGAGGTTTTTTGGAATTTGTCTATTCAGGTTAGCGTAAAGTTTTTTTTTTCTTTATTTTTTTTATACAGTAGTTAATTTAGCATTGATCTACACATTGGATGGATTGGATCAATCAAACATCCATTGTGTAGGTCTAATTCATCCATGTGGAAAGGTACACTGATGCGCGTGCTTTAGGGCTGATGTGCAAAAGATGGGATTTTTCTATTATGGACAACAATCGATATGATCTGTGCAGTTCATGGGTGTTTTAAGACCCAATTATGTAATATTTTTACGAATAAGACCAATTCGACACCTCAATGGACCGTACCAATCATAAATCTACCAATATTTTTCCTTAATCTGACAAAATTGAATTAATACCAGAAGAATAATTCTCCGTACAAGCTACAACTTGGCACAGAGAATTATATGACATAATCTGAAATATATGATTAAATCCTCACCATTCATTAGATTCTTAAGAATAAAATAAATTAAAATCCTAAATTTCAGACCGGTCGGACCATTAGATGGACCGCATCGATCTGAAGAAATGGTACATAATGAACCATATGTTGATTCATTATGTGGAATTGTAAGATTAAAAATAATTCTTATTTATGTGATTTTAGAATATCCTAATTCAAATCAAACCATTGGTTCACGGAATCATCTTTACCGCATCAAAGTGAGTGATCCCGATGTGTTTCTCATTCATCAACTTAAAATAGATCGATTGTTTGATATGTTGTATACTTACCTTGATATAGTTGTCATGTACTCTTAGTTGATTTGGATGAACGCGTGATTTCTGTATTAATATAATAATAATGATATGATTTGATTAATATGTTAGTGTAATCAATTATCTGAGTTACTGTATTAATACAACTTATATGTTGAATTATTAACTGGACATGAATTGAATGATATACTAACATTATTGGATAGAATGGGGCTATGTTGATTCAAATGTGATAATAGAAATGATCTATGCAATACATGATTCACGATTACTTGATATGCTTGTGCATCTATCAATTGCATGCACAACATGTGCTAAATTTTTAAGGGACCTCCATGGATGGTATAATTGGTAGAATCGTTACCAGAAGCGCATTATACTAGTGGAAACCTACTCAAGGAGTAGATGCGGGCCTTGCCTATGCCTACCAAATGGTAGAAGCCTGTCAAGGGACAGATGCGGGTTGACGGGTTTTCAACTCAAGCAAGTGAACGGATTCCCACTTGATGCATTCATGCATTGATAATATTTGCATTTTCTTTCTAAAATTATATTGTATATGATTATTGGCATTCTATTATAATTTGATGTGAATAACCATGTCGGGAATTCTCACTAGGCCTAGCCAGCTTACCCTGTATTGATATAAAAACCGTACAGATGTGATTGAGGGTGAGCTAGTGGCTCAAGAACAGGAGTACGTGGTCGAGCCAGAAAAGGACTTAAGGGACACATGGCCCTACTTGACAAAGGAAGAATTGTTGCCTTAGATTGATCATGATTATCACTTTAATTATATTTGATGTTCTTAGATTGCTAATCATTTCTTTCAAGTTGTTGCACAAAATTTATTTCATTTCATAAGACCCCAAATGGAGTCCTTAATTATGTTCATAACTGATGATTAGAATAGATGGTCGATTTCTTATTTATGAGATGTTGCTGAGTATGAATGGAACTTAGATCTATAGTAGAACTACTAGCTAGGCGAATTTTTGTAAGCATATCTAATAGTTTAAGTACACTTAGTGTACAAGTCATGATGTGGATCCTGGGTCCAAAGTATACGCCAAGTACCCGAAATATGGGTCGTGACACATCAAATGCATGTGCGATCTTCAAAACAACCCACTCGCCCCCACTCAGGCCCACATAGTGGCCATTCATCCAAAAGGAAAATTGGCGATAATTTCCTCCTCTGGTAGACCTTGAATGGTGCTCTGATGTCCTCCACCATTATCCCGGACCGAGAAACACCTAGTGATTGAGATGTTTTGAATCGAGCACAACTTTGCACTACGAGGGAAACCAAATGTGAGTGGATTCCCCTAACCAAATATCTTCTCGAAATCGCACCCTTTCGTTGTTTCCAACTAAAAAGCAAACCTTAAAGAACACTTTACCCACCATCCTTGCATCGACTTATAGCAAAGAGGCTCTGTAGATCAAGGATTCCTTAATCCACCACCCCAAATTGGTAACTCCATACCTGCCAGCATTGACCAGTCTCCACAGACTTTCCTTCTCCACTTCAAATCTCCACACCCATTTTCCCAATGGAGTAAAGGTGACCTCCTCAAGTCTTCTAATTCCCACCGTTCCCTCCTTGAGAGGCCTACAAACCTCCCCCAATTCAAAACATGGAACTTCCCTTTCTCAGATCCACCTTGCTAGAGAAAATCCACCGACCTAGGACAGCAAAATAAGGAAGTATACTAAAGAGGGAGGTTTGAAAAAGCATATTTGATCAAAGTAAATTCTCGTACCTAGAAATAGAATTCTTTCTAGGGCGACAACTTCCTCTCCATTCTTTCAATAACCGTATCCAAAGCTGTTTGGCAAGTTTTCCGATACAAAGAGAGAGTCCTAGATAAGAGGATGGGAAGGAACTTGCTCAACAACCAAATAACCCAGCTAGCAAATTGACTTGCCCCACTTCCAAATGGACCCCAAGGAGTTCGTTCTTTGAAAGATTAACGTTTAGACCAGATACAACCTTAAAGCACCGAATGATTTTTCACAAGTGTCCACCTTGGACTCCACTGCCTCACAAAAAATGAGTAAATTGTCTGCAAATTGAAGGTGAGAGATAGGGCTAGCTATGTTGGCAACCTTGAAACCCTCAAAAAGACTCACCGACTGCCCTTTGTTGAGCATTCTACTCAAGGCCTTAGAAACAACTACAAATGGAAAAGGAGGAAGAGGATCCCCTAACAAAGACCTCTGGATGCTTTGAAGAAACCGAACGGAGACCCCTTTTAAGGATAGGAAAACTGACTATAGAGATGCACAAACGCATCCACATCCTCCATTTGACCCCAAACCCTAACTTACCTTACATATAATCCAACAAGTCCCAGTCAAGATGATCATAAGCCTTCTTAAGGTCTAGTTTACCAACAATCCCTTTCATATCGTCCCTATGACAAGAATCAATACATTCATGAGTGATCAACGCACTATCAATGACTTTCCTATCAGAGATAAATGCATTTTGATAGAGGGATATAACCTTTAACAAGACAGACATGAACCTCTGGGCTAAGATTTTTGCAATGATGTTATAAAGACTACTAATGAGACTTTTGAGAGGGAAATCTTTAAGATAGGGAGTATAACCTTTGACAAGACAAACCTGAACCTCTAGGCTAAGATTTTTGCAATGATGTTATAAAGACTACTGATGAGACTTCTAGGAGGGAAATCTTTAAGACAGGTTGCTCCCTCAACCTTAAGAATGAGTGGTGAACGAACTACACATTTCTCTCGACGGACGGCCGCACTTGAAGAGCTCCAAAACAAAATTCAGCATATCATCCATAAGAATTTCTCAGAAAACTTGAAAAAAAAAAAATGCCATTGGAAGCCCATCCGACCTCGGCACCTTGTCTCTCCTGAGAGCCATGACAGCATCCTTAACCTATCTTTCTGAGGTAGGCATCTCAAGAACCTCTGCTTCACTGGACAGTATGCTATCGAAATCCAAATTATCTAAACTTTTCCAATCCCAATCATCCTTAGAAAGGGGCCTCAAATAAAAACTAATGATGGCTAAGAAAATTTGATCCTAATCATTGATGCATCTGCCATTGACCGAAAGAAATATTCTTCTATTACACTTAGCGCAAGCACTAGTAATACCATGAAAGTACTTTGTATTTATATCCCCTTCTTGAAGCCAAAAAGCCTAAAAAGTCATCATTTGATCTTTTACTCATGCAGGCGTCTACTATAAGCTAAGTAGCCTCTTTCCTTTCCACCAGCTCAAGTCTTAGACCCCATTCTTCTTTGACATCAAGCACCTAGATACCCTTGAGGATGCTACCTAGGTCATAGTCCCTTTGATCATACACCTACTTCCTCCAATCTTTTAACTTGCCTTTGAGGGCTTTAAGCTTATGAAACAATCTGAAGCCTGCAAAACCCTAAACATGCAACGAATTCCACCAATCGAATACCAAATTTGAGAATCCTTCCACTTCTAGCCAAGCTAATTTGAAATGGAAAGGCTTTGGCCCCCCAAATTGTCATCATCCACTTCAAGGATAATTGAGCAATGATCAAAGATGGGTATGGGAAGACCTCTTAGGACCAGTAGAGGAAACCCATCCACCCAAGAAGGCGACACCAGGAACCTATCAAGCTTGGACATAGCTAACTTCACTTGGCCATTGGACCAACTAAACTTCACCCCTCCCATCGGCAAATCGACAAGCTCGTGCTTCTGAATCCAATCGTTGAATCCCCTCACATTGTTAGAGATACATTGCCCTTTACATTTTTCGTGTGCGAAGCAAACCATGTTAAAATCCCCTCCCACACACCACGGGAGATACCATCTTTCCCAGGCATTAGGCAGCTCCTCCCAAAACAAGGGTTGAAGAGAGGACTAGTTCGGCCTGTAGACCCTAGAGATGACCCAACGAAAAGACAACGTGACATCTTTGACAACAACAGAGACCAAGAACCTCCAACACTAGCTATCTTCCCTAACCCATATTGAGTGATTCTATAGGACTAACACACCTCGAGCCGACCCCACAACCACCAAGGCTTGCCAATGCCACTTGAGTGCCTTGCACCCTGAAACAACCTCAACCATACCTTGATTAACCTACTAAAGTTTAGCATCCTGGATAACGACCACCTCAACTTTGGACTTCCTACAAACCTCCCCAACTAAGAGAATCTTCTGATGTCTCCTAAGACCCCTGACGTTCCAACTGATGATCTTCAGTGGGGAACAATCCTAACCCCTCTACACTTTCTAACCCTCCTAAGGATAGCCTCCCCATCATTACCCTCAGAAACCCCAAGACCAACTAATTTTCTACCGATCTTAGACGATCTATGAGATTTGCAATGGACTAGGACACAAGACCTCTTTCCTCAACCGTATGGAAAAGAGCGCCATAATCTTCATTGCAATCCCCGAAAACTACCCCAATGAGCCTCCCAACATGACCTATTGCTTCCGTAATCCATCTTTTACCCCTGACCAAAGCAACTAAACCCCCCACATCCTTAGGAAGAACAAACAAGGCTGGAAGAAGCCTTACAAACAAATGCAACTCTTCGACGTAGGCGACAGCTTGCAAAGAAGCAACATCTAAGGCCTCTTCTTCTCAATCCCCAAAGGCACATTGAGGAAGACCATCATCGATACCTCCAGGGCCTGAGGGTTCATAAACCACCACTAGAGAGTGGGACCCAACCTCAAGGGAACTAACAAGCAGAGCTCCCCGACACCTAAAACCCCAAAACTACTTATCACACATACAAAGAAGCTTTTTAGACTTCATATTGACAATATATACAGGACCCCTTTCATGGTGACCTTATCCTCTAAAATCTGAAAGGCTTTAATCAAGCCCTTTCACTTTTTTTAAGAAAAAAAAAAAAAGTGCTCCTAAAAATTCTAAAAAACTAATCGGCCAAGGGTTTCTAAGGCCTTCTATTAATCACAAGATATGTGTGGAACCCTTTTTGGAAATAAATTCCTTAACCCATACGTTAGAGAACTTTTTTATCCTCTTACAATTGCTTATCTTTCACACTTGTATGTCAGGTCCGCTATTAATATATTTTTTGGGAGGTAACTTAAATTTTATTAAATGACAAGCGAGACATCAGAAGAGGATGGATGAAATCACCACCCCTTAAACATCAAGTTTGTGTCCCTAAAAACTATCAAAAACTCTATAGGGCATCTTTCAAACACACTATGAGGCAGTGACACTTCCAACCACTTTCAACTTTTCCTAAAGAAAGACCTCCCAAGACAAACTTGCTAAATTGCAGAACATTCCGTCATTGGATTCCTCCAATATACCACATGCCTGCAAGCAAGGAGGGTGCCATAATATCTTTCATTTTGAGGAGAGGGCAACCCTCATACCAACTAATTAAATAACAGTTTTGGAGTGTGACTCGCCCAAAGGACCGAAATCAGTACAACTCGCCCTACATCGGTCCATATCAATCCGTTCCAGTTGGTTTCAGTCCCATCTCAGTCTAGTGACTTGTTTTGTTTTGGACCTAAAACAGTGCAACTTGTACGATACCAAGTCATATCGAACTAATTTTTTGAACCATGCTCATACAACTCCTAGAGAAACGATGCAATTGGCCGAGGCATGACCCATTTGATGTTAAAACAATCAAAAGAACCTGTCCGTAACAGATAACACATACAATGCATGGAGAAATGGTCCCCCAACTCCACATCCCACCAACACAATGTGTATCTTGAGAATAACCATTTTTGGACTTCTCAAATGGTCAATAAGCATTCTGTTTTTCCCCACCAACCAACCAAAAGCAGTCACCTATTAAGGACCCCAAAAAGACCATGTGAGCACGACTCATAATAGGCAAGTAAAAATTCCCAAAGAATGTATCAACCAAATGTTTTGGGGTTCAATGACCCACTTCTCTCCAAAATAAGCTCATGCTCGAATCATCCCCCTGGTTGGAAGGAATTGGGTCCCTTCAAATTTTTTGAACTTTGGAGTTGGGAAGAATATCCAATGGCCTTAATGCTCCTTGTTTTACTTCAACTCTTCAACCATTGTCTTCAAGACATAGCTTCTACAATTCCCATAAACAGCACGCAAACTATGGTACATGGATGTCATCGTAGATTTACAAACCATCTTGGGACCACTTTATTGTATTTTCTACAACCACTCTCAAAACTATTTTTCACGAGTAGATGGGCATTAGGAAGTTGGGAATGCTGTCCTACAACGTCGTTCGAAAAAAACCAAAATGATGGGTTAGCAAGTAACCCCAATATTCTTCCTTCTTTTCTCTTTTTCTTTTGCTTTTATTGGCATTTCACGCACAGAGAGGGAAAAAAAAAAAAGCAATGCTCCATAATCTCCCAATCAAAACGTAACTAAAACTTACGAATTTAAACAAACAAAATCCCCAATTTCTGAAGAAAAAAAAAAATCCAAACTCTTTCCGAGACGTTACAGCTCTCAATTTTTTTATGCAGGCACGAAAATAGAGAGAGAGAGAGAGAGAGAAGGAATTTTAAAGGTCAAGATGCCTACTTAAGAGCCATTTTGCGGTAAGCGGTCTTGATTTCCTGATCGGAAGCGTATTTGGACACGCCCAGGACCTCATACGGATCTCTTCTCTGCTGCTTGGTCGGCGCCTCAGAGGCATCGTCGCTCATCTTCTCGGATCGCGAAGATGAGAATCCCGGCGCAGGCATTTTTGTCGTCCCGGAGAGAAAGACAGATTCAATAAAACAAAAAACAAAACCCTAGAAATGTCCGCTACCTTGCTATTGCAGAAGGAATGATGCAAGCATCCATGGATATAGGAGAAGAATCCATATCGTGAGATATCATTTGCCAAGAAATTTGCAAAAATAAAAAATAAAAATCAGATGGAAAGACAATTAGAGGAAAGGATTTATAAAAGCCAACGGAGCAAGAGCTGGAGAGCTTTGGAAGAGTTCTGGAAGAGACAGAGAAGGCAAGAAAGGAACAACAACAAGAACCGAAATATTGGAGAACCTTTTCTTTTTTTTTTCCTGAACTAACCACACGCGTGTGCAATAAATGCTCATGTACACGCGACATATGCCAACATGGCACATACGAGCGAGATCCCATCCATTAGTTAAGTGGGTCCCACGTTCTATGTTCCCCTGAAAAGAAAAAGAAGTCAATAAATACGGTCCACTCAACGTGTGAGTATGGGTTAGAAAACTTCAGTCATGTTTTCCAAAGTTGTAATTTCTTTTTTTCAAACTGTCGCCCGCCTCATCAGTAATGAACATGATTTGTGAAATAGGACATTATTAGACTGGGACTATCTGATGGATGGTTTGGATTTCGAACTTATCCACCACTTGCCAACACGTGTACCATTTACATATGCTTTGTTGCACACCCGTGCAGGACGCCACATGCTAGAACCCAGGCGACATTTCCAGGAAATCGGATTGCCTACTGAGTTACTCACCACGCTCTTATCCTACTGAGTAAACTCATTTGGGCCACCTTGAATGTATGTGGTCTATCTATGCCGTCCATCGGTTTTTCCACCTAATTTAAGGCGTTGCGCCTAGAATCAAAGCATATCCAAATATCAAGTGGATCATACCACAAGTAACAGTAGGGATAATGATTTTCATCGTTGAAACCTTTCTAAGCCTCAGTGATGTTTATTTGTCATTCAACCTATTCATAAGATCATACAGACATGTATGAAGAAAAAACAACAAATATAAGGTTGATCCAAAACTTCTGTGGTCCCTGGATATTTTTCAACGGTAAACATTCAATTCAACTTTCTACTGTGTTGTGGTCGACTTGACCATTGTGTATGCTTTATTTTTGGGCTAATGCCCTAAAATTATCTTCTAAAATGGATGAACGGGGTGGATAAAATACATAAATCATGATGGACCTCAAAGAGTTTACTCACTACGCTAAGCTTAGTGAGTTGCTCACTACCTAATCCGCCGGTGCTCAAAAGCTATGTGAGGCCGTAGAAATTTCTCCCACAAATCCACTCCGTCCATAATTTTGTAAGACCATAATAAGATAGAATTCTAACATCAGGTAACTCATATGTACCACACCATATGAAGTAGTTAGAATGAAAATGTCCACCGTTGAAGCTTTCCTAGAGCCGACCAAGATATTCATTCATATGCCATTTGAACCGTTTGTAGGGTTTTTACCACTTAGATAATCCATAGGGACAAATATCATCCTCATGGAAAACTTCCTTAACTCCACGAAGCTTCCAAGTGTAGGCATTCAATCCTTGTTGTTTTGCGTGGCATGGCTCTCTTGGGATTTAGATATGCATGATGTTTGGAATCCTATCTTACTTTGGTCTTACTAAATTACTCAGGTTACAGGTAAGTTGCATCCCTACTACCGCAATGCAAAGCTCATTCTTTTGCTGATAACTTACCACAACTTGTGTACAAATTTCATCTCTTCCTGCCAACTATTTAGATAATCTAGATCACCTTTCTTGAAAATCAAGCCGATCAAATCTCTACATGGGCCATTGAGTTAAATTGTTGATTATTTATTTACATATATATTGAGTTAAATTGTTGATTATTTATTTATTCTAAGATTGTGGCCTAACCGATTAGAGGAAAGGAAAGATTTTTGTTTTAGTTTATTTCATATCAGGGCCTACATTTTTATGGTACAAATTTCCTACAAAAGTCCCAAGATGGTGGGAAAGATGATACATTACTACAAGTTGAGGTTGCCACACCCTGAAATTCAGCACCCAAGTTGAGCTGACCTCGATTCCGCATCACAGGACATAACTCAAATGTAATATAGACATGAACCACAAATCACAATTTAGTACGTCAACCACACACTATCATTACAGAACACATGCACTTTCTCAATGCAACAATAAATATCCAATCGCCACTAACTAAAACTCAATTATTCTTCCATTATAACTCTTTTACAATGACTCAAACTAAAAAGAAAACCAAACTAACTAAATAAAGACAACTTCTAGAACTCTTCTATGCTCACTCCCTTAACTTAGTCCTGATCCTAAAAATTAAAATCCCAAAAGGGTGAGCTGCGAAACCCAGTGAAGAAGATCCTTATTAGTTTCCAAAATAAATACTTTAAAAAAAATAAACAAGTTTTCAAATACGGTAGCTCTTCAAATACGGCGAGCTTCCAAATATAACATTTAAAAAATGATAATTTCTAAATGTGGCAGGTCTCTAAATAAAGCATGTTTATAAATTTAGCAGTTTTTCAAGAATTTAACACTTAAATCAAAATGAATGATAAAAGCTATTTGCAAACATGAATGTTTACAATAATGAATTAAGGTACATTATTAATCACGATACCATAACCAATAATGCATGATGCAATGTACAATGGGTGGGTTAATACCCATAAGTACGAATCATCGGTAACATCAGGGCATTTTTCTCACCAATAAACCATATCTGTTTGCCAATACAACATCTATCCAAATCATGGCCTTTTGCAGTTCTCATCATGCTTTTTCACGTGGACCCATAGTGAAGAACACGATCAGATCAGTCGGATAAAAACTATATGTTGTTCTTGGGTAAGTGACACACTCTCACAATACACCTAAGTCAAGGTAGGCCAAGAGGATCCAATTGGGGTTTATGGTCATTTCAACCTAAGTATCTTAAAAGCCCTTCTATTTTGCTTTCTGGGATTTTCGACCGGAGGGACAATGAATTGCCCTACTCTTTGCTGGTGTTACAATAATCCATGATTGGGTTCTCCATATAGAATCATTCTAAAAGTATCGTTCTAAAAATAACATTTCACCATCAAACCTTTCATAAATAGATATTTTTTCATGTATGAACCTTTCATCATGAACATTCCAAAATTTCTTTCCAAATTATCCTTCAATAAAAACTTTCTATGATGTATGTATTTCCTAAACAAGGTATGTATAAACATCCTTCCACAAGCATATAATTATTAAAATTTTCATAGAAATGCAACGGAAACATAAGTGTGTGTGTGTGCGCGCGCACGCACACACACCAACTGGTCTAAGTTATTAGAATTTATATCCTTATACCAACTTCTATTATACATTTTGGGTTTCAGTCCATTTTTTGTGTGAGACAAAATGTGTTGGTAGAATCTGGTTGTTTGGGAGTAGTATTTTTTGACATTTTTGTTAGGTGTTGATCATCTTATATATCCATAGTTGGCGTTATGCCTTGACCATGAGAGTTAGTGGAATCAGATAACTGATCAGCTGGTGTGAGAAATACATAATTCATGGTGAAGGATTCCAGAGTTTCTTGATTGCATCGAGAAATTATTGTTATCCTTGGGAGATTATTAAATATTTCGAACCGTCTTCTTACAAATGTGAATGTTTAAACATTATGCACCCAAAGAAAGTCAAGCTAAGTGGCTTTTATTAATATTTCGGGTCATTACATTCCAGGTTGTAGTCTTGCATAGGTCCTTAATTACATCATTGATTAAAAGGTAAAAATCAGAGTGTGAGTTCTATTGCGTAGTATAGGACATTTTTTTCTTAATTCTTTGTCTTTAGCTTGTCTAGAACAAAGGGGTCATGATGGCC
Organism: Magnolia officinalis; assembly: GCA_021015155.1. NCBI lineage: Eukaryota > Viridiplantae > Streptophyta > Magnoliopsida > Magnoliales > Magnoliaceae > Magnolia > Magnolia officinalis. The sequence goes on from JAJHSJ010000015.1 coordinate 27,868,868, forward strand.
TTGTCGTACACAAGTGGTTATCTCGATAATGCTATGGTGGCTCACATGTTGACAACAAATATGAGACTGCTCTCTAGCTCTCACCACGAGGTGATGAGGGCCTCTGTGCCTGGCATTGACCATAGGACGAGGGTATGCGCCTAATTTTATACATAGTTATTTAAGAGGTCTATCGTGGGATGTCTGCACCCATAGCCATTTTGTCTACTAAAGGAGAACTCTACGCATATGCACAAATGTTGTTGATGAGTTTGTCGCAGAGCATAAAGCTTGATCCAACAGTGCATGGTGCTTAGTATTAGGGCTTGCATTGTAAGGCTTTAATGTGCGACACAAAGCCTCTCTCTTCATTAGGGTCCTTAGCACATGCCTTAAGGCCATCCTAATGAAGGGGGCAAAAGGTTCAAGCAAGTGAAGGTCACCTTATGAGCGTCAGTGCATAAAAGTTCCAAAGTTTGAGTCCTGCTTACTCATTCTTTTTTCTCCTAGTGTACTATGTATCCTAATGTATTGTTCTCTTACAAGGAGTTCTCTCATAATGTAATGGCGTCATTGTTTTACTCAGAGCTGCTAGAGCTTAGTTGATGTGGCACAAAGGTGTCATCGGATGTGTGAGAGCTCATTTTGGCTAAGTATTAAAATTTATGTGTCAACATCCCATTAAGGTCTCACCAGAGAGAGAGAGAGAGAGAGAGAGAGAGAGAGAGAGTGTGAGTGTGTGTGTGTGTGTGTTTGTGATGTAGAACGTGTCACAGAGATATTCCCAGCATGGTTGAGCCAAAAGGAGGTGGACCGTAAATTGACCATAACTTTTGATCCAGGTATCGTTACGGGGCGTACAACCTGTCAATGTTTACTGAAATGGGCCATCCAAGGTGAACTAACCCACAAAGTGGGTTGCATCTATCCGTTTCGTCTGAAAACGCGCGCTTTCAGCTCAAAAACGAATTTTTAATTTTTTTTTTTACTATTTTTAGTAATTCCGATTTTTTAATATTTTTTTAGAGTTTTAGATTTTCTTTCCTTATAGAAATAACTTTTAGTTATACTAGGACTCTTCTAGAGAAAGTTTATTTGTAATTTTTATTTTTAGAAATTAGGCCTTAGAAGAGTTTTATTAGAATTAGGATTTTTATTAGAGTTAGAATTTTGCTATTTTTAGTAATTACGAATTTTAGTTTATTTTTTTCTATATTAATGGTGTAAGGAGACACATTAGGAAAATTATCAATGATCAATTAATCAATTTCGAATTTCTTAGAATTTATTTCTATTTTTCTGCTTTCTTTCCTCGTGGATTAGAGAAGTCTCTGTGAGGAGTCCAGAGAAGCTCCGTGGATTCGGAGTAGTTATCCTCATGGTGGACAAAGCACCGACCATCAGCCATTTGCCGGTTGAATAAAAGTATCAAGGAGTAAAGTTTGCAGGTTGCAGGAGACTGTAAAAGCCACATGGTATTTATTACCTGGTCCCAGCCCAGAGGAGTAAGGTGTGCATCAAAAAGTGCGTGTGATAAGTAGGCATCATGATTCTTTTCGCCTTCTACATTGTGAATCCCATTTAAATTGCAGATGGTAAAAACCACAAGCTGGTAAAGTAAAAGATAAATTATCACTATAAATAAAGGGGATACATTATTTTAATACAAGGCAACCAAAGCAGGTTCAGTACAAGGTTACAATCCAACCATCAAACATAAAGCACATTATGCACAAAAGGATTAAAAAATACAACATGCACCTTACGTTCAGATAGTTCCTGTGGGTCCTGGGACAACCCCAATATCAAATTTTGTTGGACCAGGGTCATATCTGCATCTCTGATTTGCTTAGATCAGACCCAGTTGCACCCCTAGAATCCATGGGTTGGGTTGATCCCATGACCCACAGACCTGGTCCAACTCATACCTAGATCTGGGTCCAATGAATAATCCAGTTGGGATCAGGTCCCTGTTTGCCAATACAACATCTATCCAAATCATGGCCTTTTGCGGTTCTCATCATGCTTATTCACGTGGACCCATAGTGAAGAACACGATCAGATCAGTCAGATAAAAACTACATGTTGTTCTTGTGTAAGTGACACACTCTCACAATACACCTAAGTCAAGGTAGGCCAAGAGGATCCACTTGGGGTTTACGGTCGTTTCAACCTAAGTATCTTAAAAGCCCTGCTATTTTGCTTTATGGGATTTTCAACTGGAGGGATAATGAATTGCCCTACTCTTTGCTGGTGTTACAATAATCCATGATTGGGTTCTCCATATAGAATCATTCTAAAAGTATCTTTCTAAAAATAACATTTCACCATCGAACCTTTCATAAATAGATATTTCCATGTATGAACTTTTCATCATGAACATTCCAAAATTTCTTTCCAAAATATCCTTCAATAAAAACTTTCCATGATGTATGTATTTCCTAAACAAGGTATGTATAAACATCCTTCCACAAGCATATAATTATTAAAATTTTCATAGAAATGCAACGGAAATATAAGTGTTACACACACACACACACCAACTGGTCTAAGTTATTAGAATTTATATCCTTATACCAACTTCTATTACACATTTTCGGTTTCAGTCCATTTTTTGTGTGAGACAAAATGTGTTGGTAGAATCTGATTGTGTAATGCTCCAAATTTTTGCCAACCTGGAGTTAGATGTCCTTAGGTAAGGGGTCGATCCTAACCCCTTATTAACTTCTCAAACCTTATATCCTTTAGAAATTAAACGAGAAGTAACTAAGTGTTAAACTAGATTAGCTACGAAATCCGCTTGATCCACTTTAAATATGATCTGCAAGACCCAAAACTTGTAAAATCATTGACGCTAGGTTACCCTAAAATCTAGGATCAATCTCATTACCCAGTTGCTCTCGGGATCACATTAAAACTCCGTATCGGATCTGGACCGCACGTCGAAAGTTCAAATAATACGAAATTATATAATTAAGACCGCCTTGCTGGGCTTGACAACCATCTCAGAAATCAAATCCAGATAGTGCCTCGGGGCTATTCGCTTGAGCCCGGAGTGAAGCGTGTGAGAAACGTGGATATTTTAGGAATAAATATCTAAATTTAAGTAATCTGAGACTTGTCGCTTGCGGGCCTGATATAAGCAATCAGACCGTCAGAATCTGACCCAAATACACCCTCGGATCAGGAGAAATTTCTCATACATGACAGTGTACCTGTAACCCTGATCGAGTTCCGGTGACCGTTGAACTGAAACTGGTCCGCCACGTGTGATCTGGGAACTCGACTGGAACGAAAACTTAACTCGACCTAGATCCAAGGTCAGTGAGCTTAAGTCCGACCTTGGCTCAAGGGGGGCTCCGAAAATGCTCCGTTGAGCTGAAACAGATGCCCTTTGGACATAACCTAAGTATACCTTGACCTGGGGCCATTTTCATCAGTTTTAGGCCTATATAAGGACCTTAAACTCTCTCTCATTCACACCATAAGAATTTGAGAATACCCTAGGAGAGAGAAGAGAGTAAATGAGAGAAAGTGTGAGAGAAGTTGGTGTCCTTCCTGGGAATCGATCCCTACTATCCTACGTGCCTATCCACCACAACTGTATTGCTTTTCCGGCGATTCTGATTCCGTTTTCGGGTAAGAAATCCTAACCCTAATTAGTTCTAGAGAGTCAACTAGTGTAAGTGATAAAATAGCTAACCTATTTCATGCCATAAGTTGTCGTTCTACCGTTAATAAAGACTTTGTGATTAAACTGAGTCCGTTACTCGTTTCTACAGCGTAAGGTGCGGACTATAGATGCTTAGGTTATGGTTTTCAATGCTTTCAATGTCGGATAATGATAGATTCATGATCTGGGTGTTATTTCACATGCAAAATGCAATGTTCATTTTGCGATTCAGTTACGTATGCAAATTATGGCGTTTAGTGTATTCTGTATATTTGTAGAAAATACTGTACACGTATAAAATATGGAAGTACGTTTGCCATAATTAATTACTGTGTGTATATGCTATATATATGTGTAATACTTACTCGGTGAAAGGATTCACCCTAATACATGTTTTGGTTAATATACGTTATGTATGTTAAATAAGTGTAGTCTAAGTGTTTGTGAAAATGCTTGTATGAGTAAGTACTTAGATGATAGTGTTTTAGGTAGGTGTTGAGATAGGATTCTCAACTACCTTAGAGATGTATATGATTTCCTCCATGCAAGTTGTTTAATTTAGTCGCTTACTTATGAAATGTATGTGTTTGTATTTTGTAAAACCCGTATCGTAGTTCGTACTGTTCCGACGAATCCTGCGATCCTTTCCGTTGAAGTCCGGCAATCTGTGACCGATAACCGACGTTTGCGCACGACCCTAAGTCGTATCCCGTAAGTTTGAGTCAGCTTAATCCGAGACTTAAACCATTACGACTGCGCCATAGCCGCGATTCCAACGCCTCGTCTCATACGCCAATCCGACGCCTAGATCATAAGATGTGGACCGTGCATTATAATGATTGTGGACCGCACATTGCGGGACCCACTCATCCCATGTGGTACAAATCCCTAAGTAATTATGAGGGTGATGGATGACATCACCCTAACTATAGCCACCCTAACCTAGCTATGGCCACCCTCACCTAGCTTTAGCCACCCTACCCCCTAGCCTTCTTACAAGCACTTATGGCTAACCACCCTACCCCTAGCCCTCTTACAACCATTTATTGCAAGCCACCCTCTCTTACAAGTAATCATGGCCTACCTAAGCTACTCTCTCCCTCTCTTTACTACACTCTCTCTCCCTCATTTTTCAATCTCACATTCCCAAGCAAGGAGAAAAAAATCCCACGTCCATGACATCCCAACTGTGAGAAAAGTGAGTGTGTGTGTGTGCGTGGCCCACTTTCCCATCCCAAATCCTTCATCCTAGCCTTTCATCCTTCATCACCCTCCGTCAAAGTGAAGCACAAGGAGATCAGCTTTCCAACGGACCGAGAAGATTGAACGGTGGGTGCTTATTAGGGTAGATTTTCCATGTTTTGATGATGGGCCAAGTGAGGCCTACTGATTGATGGTATGGATCTCACTTTGGACCCTTGATGTGGCCGATGGACCACCTTGATCCTCATGATCATTCCATGATGGGGCCATTCTCCATGGACCCCATCATGATGTTTATTTTCCATGTATGGATAGGGTCATCTAGACTTACATTTGGTGGAGAAAGGATCTCCACCATTGATTTTCAGTTTGATGGGCCCACATGTAATGGGACCCACTTGATGTATGATTGGATGCTTGAAACGGAGGGCCCATAGTTCCGGGGTCCCTCCATCACGCGTGTCCCTCTATCTTTCTCTCTCTCCCTCTCTTTTATTTATTTAGTTATTTTTTTGTGTATGATGAGGTGGCCGTGTGGCCCACTTAGATGGACCCCACCATAAGGCATGTATTTCATCCAAGTGATCCATAGGTGGGGGCCCACTTATATGTGTTGTATCCACACCATCAGTGCATTTGGTGGCCCACCTGAGCAAGGCCCACCTTAAATGCATGTGTTATTACAAGTCGTCCAGCGTCCAAAGACTCTGGACGTGAAGTGAAAAACCAAATATAAGCTTGATTCAACAAGCTTTTGAGTGGACCGCATCATGCAGGCCCCACCTTGATATATGTGTTTAATCCACGCCGCCCATTCCGTTCTCAAGATTATTTTAGGCGTTGAGCTAAAAAATGGAGTCAATCCGAGTTTCTGGCGGGCCATGCCATAGAAAATGGTGGTTTTCACCGTTAAAACCCACCCTGACATTTCGGTACACCAAAATATGTTGGATATTGGGCTCTGTTAGACGGTGTAGGGCCATGGAATCCAATAGTTGGGTCGGATCCACCCGATGCGGGCCCCACATAAGAAAAACCTCAAAAAAATGCGATTCAAAAGAAAAATAAAAAATAAAAATAAAAATATAGCAGCAGGCGCTGCTGCTGCCAGAGGCGCAGGCAGCGCCTGCGGCATCTGGCGGGCGGACAACAAGGTCCCACGGCTCCAGCCGTGGGCCCCATCATGATGTATGTATGTCATCCATGTCGTTCATGAGGTGGGCCCCTCCCTGAAGTGGGCCCCCTCCAAAAATGAGCCACATCCAACGTTCAGGTGGCCCACATCATAGGAAACAATGGAGATTGGACGGCTTCCATTGGAACCTTTTTGGGTCCACAGAAGTTTTAGATCAAGATGAAATTTGTTTTTTCTATTTATTTAGGTCTGCGTGACCTTATGAGCGAATTTGATGGCTTATAAATATTATGGTGGGCCCCACGTGGGACCCACAGTGATGTATGTGTTTCACCGTCCACTGACGGTGGACGGTGTGTGTGTGTGTGTGGGTGTGTGTGTGCGTGCGTGGTGTGGGCGCGTGCGCGTGTGTATATATTATATATATATAATATTATATATATATATATATATATATATATATACTATATAAATTATATATGATATTATACATAGTATATACATGATGGTGGGCCTTCATGTGGACCCCACCATGATGCGCGTATTGCATCCAATCTGTCCAACCACTTTAAAGTTCATTTTTGGGCATGAGCTAAAGAATGAGTCAGATCCATCTATCTAGTGGGACCCGCACCATGATACATGTGTTGCATCCAAACCATTCACCATTTGGCAAGCTTGTCTTACAGGCTTGAGACTAAAAATAAGACAAATCTATAGTTCAAGTGGACCCCACCTTGGTATATATATAAGGCCCAAGTGATTAGGCCCACCTTGTTGTGTTTGATGCCGTTGTTGAGGCCCACCTCTATGTGAATGTAAGAACCATGTTGTGAGGCCCATTGTGATATATTTCAAAGGCCCATGGGATATGGCCCATTGCAATGTACATAAGGCCCATTGATGCGGCCCACTTGATTGATATAAGGCCCATATGAGGCGGCCCATTTGATGTATCCAAGGCCCATGGGTCGAGGCCCAACGGGGTGTCCTTAGGGTCCATTGCAATGTGTCATTTCTCATGGTTTGTGTGTTGATATTATGGCAGACCATGCCTTGGGAGCAATGTTGGTTTGACGTCCACATTGTAAGAATAATGTTAGTTTAATGTCCACATTATAAATCTCCTTAGGGCCCATTGATAGGCCCATACTGGTTATGGGTAGGCCGTCTAGGCCCATCTTCGGTGTAAGGATAGTTCATTACTTTATAACACATTAACATGCTTGGTACACTTCCATGATTCATGCGCATACGCATCATATGTATGCTTGATATGAGAAATGTTTGATCATAGCATAAGCCGTTGGGCTGAGACATTTACGGGACTCCTTATGAGACGGAGTTCCCCACATGTACGCGTGGTACGCACGAGATTGCTGCATAACTGACGGTGTGACTCATGCATTTCGCATTGTGTGTCATGATTCACTACAAGCCCTAGCGACATCAGGGCCGTGGCTTCCACAGACACATCGTGAATGGTCGTATCGGATACCTGAAATATTGGCTCTAGTATTGTGGGCACTTAGGATGTCCTTGGGTGAAAATTCCAGAACCTTTTTGGTACCAAGGGATGCTCCAACGTCTAGACCGAGTGTATACACGAGCGCCCGAGTGCCGAATACCAGTAGGCCGTGTCTCCCACTGTGTTGTGGTCGGTTGGAAGGGGGAGTGGCTATAAGCTAGGTTGAATTTAACCAGCTCGCAAATGAGTCCGCTATCGACGAGCCGGGTAGGTATTGGCAGACTACTGGTCAGGCGGATAGTGTGGTCTCTTCCACTTGATTGTACAACTAGGGAGGAGGCAGTCAGTGTGAGGTGTATTAGACCCCGGTGATATCAAGAGAGGAACTGTACTGATATGTGTACTTGATGAGTACTGACATGCTTACTTTGCATCTCGCATATGACATTTGGCTACATAGGCCTCGCACCGCATGACCTTGGTATGGCCGATAGCATTCATGCCTTACATCATATAACTTTGTTACAGCTGACAACATTCATGGTCTTACGGTATATTTCCGCATTACTCTGATATTATACACTAGGCACTTACCTTACACACACACCTACACCACCCTCTAAGCTTTTGTAAGCTTATGCATGACTGTTGCGTGCAGGTGCCGTTGGACAGCAACAACGCTGAGGCAGGAGCATGTATCAGATCTTTTTGGAGCCTTTTGATCACCCTATTTTCCCTTTCCGCATTGTACTTAAAGTTTTTGATATAGTGGATATGTGGTGATGTTGTTTTGTGACTTGGTTATGCTTGTGGTTATGCTCCATTACAAAAAAAAGTCATACTGAAAATCCTCCTTGTAGGATCTCAGGATCAGAATCTGGCGTATGGGCGCTGGGAGCCGAGAATGGGGTACTACAGAGGCTGTCAGTACCGGATTCGGCGATCGGGAATTTTGTGAGCCTGTTTTCCGAGTTTGGGGCGTGACATATTTCCTGTTTATATTGTGCTTTATAACATGCTTATTAACATGTTCGAATTACTTTGTTAATTCTGCTTTGACTACTCCACATGCTTTCTGGTTCCGGATTGAGTGTGATTGGGGCTATGTTATAGTCCAGACAATCGGTAACAGGCTTGAAGTCGTGGCTGAGATTCATTCGCCATGTAAGACATGTTTGACAAACCCGAGTCGTGTGTTGTTCGTCGGCAGTGGTTAGGCCACATGAAGTGCTTATGCACTTCATGTCGATCAATCCGATGTGCGCTCGTGCTAGTAGGGCTCGTCAAATAACCCGGTTGGCCCGATGTATGTTAACCATGTTTGGACACTGCTGCTTCAACCTAGGGTATCAAACTCACCAGTGAAATCCCTGTTAACCTTGGTACCTTAATCCACTAAGACTCATGAGCCAGACATGGTGGTATGGAACACCGTGGTCGAGCTGTCGGCTTACGCTGGGGCGACTAGCCTCCCCGTAGTGACCAGTGAATAACCCAGGCTCGTGAACCGAATACAGTGGTATGGGACACTGTATTCGAGCTGTCGGCTTACACTGTTTTAGTGACGAAGTCGTGATGGGTGATGGGGGAGTGGTGTAACGATTCCATTAACAGCCCTGGCAGCCCTAGACGTGCCCTTTGTAGTGACCTTGAGCATACTCTGAGACTACGTTGAGGCGACGAGCCTTTCGTAGCAATGAGAGTATAAGCTAGGCTACCCCATCGCAGCCTGGCTGTGGTCCCCAGTTGGGTCGGTGACGTGCCTTCAAAAATAGACTGCCAGTTGGTAGGGTGTTGGTGGTAGTGACCTAGAACTGCAACTTCGTATGAGATTTACTAAGATTGACGACCCTAGAATGGATCATTGTTTGGGTATTGATATAAGGGAGGTACCTTAGTTTCCCAATCATGTTGTATGAAAAGGACTAATAAGAACTTGGTAATCATATGCATGCACCGCATTACGCGTGCGTTCAGGCGTAGCAGGTCAAGCATTGAGGCAGTGTTGTTCATGCGCGAATGTGAGATGAAGTCGTTGAGGGAGCGTAGGCGAGGGCATGCATCATAATTCATACCATTCTGGCATTAACAAGAGTACTTAGGGATGTGTGATTTACTACTTTATCATTACTGCTTGATTGAATTGATAACATGCTAAGCTTTGCTTTATTGTTCCACTGAGTTGATCACTCACTCCCATGTTACGGGATGGTATTGTACACACCAACCAGACCCTGTTTGAGTTTCAGATGATGGCGATGCTTGCGAAGCGGAGCCGGATTTTTATGATGATGAGGAGGATTTCTCCTTATACAGCTATCAGGCGGGTTTATGTAGACCATATTCTAATCGACGGGGTTACAGGGTTGCTGATTAGATGCCACTACAATTTAGTTTGTTCTTTTGGAACACCCTTGTATATTTATTTGTCCATTTTTTTTAAGTATACATTGATATATTTAACCTGGTAACATGTTCACACTCTGGAGACTCACAACAGTTTATATATGTTATATATCTATCACAGTCTTTCGCTGGCGTAATTTAACTGTCTCTGAAGTATGATATGTTGTTTTGGCTTAATCTCATTCATCTTTAATGTACTAACACGGACAACATTCAATCATCATTATTTATGTTGCATAAGTGATGTGTTGGAACTCGGGAGTTGAGTTTATGCTCGACCCCTGATTTTCAGGGCGTTACAGGTTGTTTGGGAGTAGTATTTTTTGACATTTTTGTTAGGTATTGGGCATCTTATATATTCATGGTTGGCGTTATGCCTTGACTATGAGAGTTAGTGGAATCAGATAACTGATTAGCTAGTGTGAGAAATACATAATTCATGGTGAAGGATTCCGGAGTTTCTTGATTGCGTCGAGAAATTATTGTTATCCTTGGGAGATTATTAAATATTTTGAACCCTGTCTTCTTATAAATGTGAATGTTTAAACATTATGCACCCAAAGAAAGTCAAGCTAAGTGGCTTTTATTAATATTTCGAGTCATTACATTCTAGGTTGTAGTCTTGCATGGGTCCTTAATTACATCATTGATTAAAAGGTAAAAATCAGAGTGTGAGTTCTATTGCGTAGTATAGGACATTTTTTTCTTAATTCTTTGTCTTTAGCTTGTCTAGAACGAAAGGGGTCATGATGGCCTTGTCGTACACAAGTGGTTATCTCGATAATGCTATGGTGGCTCACATGTTGACAACAAATATGAGACTGCTCTCTAGCTCTCACCACGAGGTGATGAGGGCCTCTGCGCCTGGCATTGACCATAGGACGAGGGTATGTACCTAATTTTATATATGGTTATTTAAGAGGTCTATCGTGGGATGTCTGCACCCATAGCCATTTTGTCTACTAAAGGAGAACTCTACGCGCATGCACAAATGTTGTTGATGAGTTTGTCGCAGAGCATAAAGCTTGATCCAACAGTGCATGGTGCTTAGTATTAGGGCTTGCATTGTAAGGCTTTAATGTGCGACACAAAGCCTCTCTCTTCATTAGGGTCCTTAGCACATGCCTTAAGGCCATCCTAATGAAGGGGGCAAAAGGTTCAAGCAAGTGAAGGTCACCTTATGAGTGTCAGTGCATAAAAGTTCCAAAGTTTGAGTCCTGCTTACTCATTCTTTTTTCTCCTAGTGTACTATGTATCCTAATGTATTGTTCTCTTACAAGGAGTTCTCTCATAATGTAATGGCGTCATTGTTCTACTCAGAGCTGCTAGAGCTTAGTTGATATGGCACAAAGGTGTCATCGGATGTGTGAGAGCTCATTTTGGCTAAGTATTAAAGTTTATGTGTCAACATCCCATTAAGGTCTCACCAGAGAGAGAGAGAGAGAGAGAGAGAGAGAGAGAGAGAGAGAGAGAGAGAGCAAGGAAACTATTGTGTACTAAGAAATATTAGGGTATGAGGATTTAAGAGGTTTACGAATCTTCCTTATACAAGCATTTCTCATGTTTAAATTCATCCCATGGGGAATTTACTAGGCCACTAATGGGGAACATTGTGAACTTCTTCCTCTCCCTCTCCAATCATTAAAACCAAGCCCCCCAAGATCGCTTTCTACATCAAGGTTGAGTATTGTATATGTTGTTGCTACTTGCTACATTATTTTATCTTTAAACCCCTCCACCTGATTACATATTCATTTGCACATTTACTTATTTGTCTATACATTTGCAATTTTCTTTCGTATTATAACTTTTTGCTTTAAAATGCTAACTATAAGAGCTTGAATCTCATAAACTAGAGACCAACACTTTTACAGAGGCTAAAAAGAATATTTAACACCTTCCTTTTTCAGTATTTGAGGCCCTTACTGAATATTCGAAAGACGGTCTTTATTGAGAGTAAAACCATCTATAGTCAATTTGTCAAGCATTAAACCTTGGATAACATGGCTTTAAGGACTCTAGTCCTCTATTAGATTTGAGTTTGTAATGTTGTACCTCTCTAATGTGCATCAACGAAAGTCATTTTTGGGACTTATATGATTCGTGCTCAATGTCCATCATTAATGGCGAAGACATTAGACGTCGGAGAAGACAACGTCAATGCTCGACTCTTCCTCCTCTCTCTCACGTTTCTCAACAATGGGATTTGAAAGCTTCACGCAAGGAGAGTTGGGGACTGAGCGGCTTCTCTTATAGTTGTCGAAGTCAATAACGAGTCCTACCCATCACTGGACACTTTGTCGTAACCTAACACTCTACTCTTCTCTTCTATAAAGGGAAGAGAAGCACTAACTTAATTAGAAAATCTCTCAAGTATGGTACTCTGATGGAGCAGGGAGAGACAATGTACCTGCCACACTTGTGAGCCCCACCTTCAACTCAATATAATGATCCAAACTGCCCATTTCGTTGCTCTGGCAAGTAATGCCTTAGGTGGGCTACAAATTCTAACATTCTCCCACTTAGTCCACTAATGACATTGGCTTATATGTGCAACAAATTGGTATATTTAGTATAATTGTATGAGCTCAAAACCTTACTAGATATTTATTATAGATTAACAACAGTAATTCTAAATAATCTAATCCACTGAGACTACTGTTATGGAACCATGACTCGTGGTGTGAAAATCTCATATCTAGTGTGGCCTTCTATGTTGATTTTCAAGTGGTCCAACCGCCTTGAAACTTTAAAGCATTATATTCACTTATTTAAATATGCACATAAAATTTTTACTTTAAGGAACAGAAACTATAATATCGTAAAACTGAAGTGTTTACTTTACTGAATAAATAAAAAATAACCCATAACTGGAGTATCTGTATCTCCCATTAATTAAATACATCTTTAACACTAACCAATCCCATATCATTCACTAACCTTTGAATGCATTAGGAGGTAAGCCCTTAGTTAGTGGGTTCGTAATCATCGACTTCATGCTAACGTCTTGTACAAACATTAGACGATCTTGAATTCTCTCCTTCACAACCAAAAACTTTAAGTCTATATACTTCGACTTAGATGAAATTTTGTTGTTGTTGAGGAAAAATACTGCTACCATGTTATCATAGTAGATTCTCAATGGTTTTGGAATTGAATTTATAACTTGAAGCCCTGAGATAATTAAAATTCTGTAACCAGATCACTTAACACATGGCTTCATACAAGCGACAAATTCTGCTTTCATGGTGGATGAAGTTGTGTCTGTTTTACACTTTTCTACGAAATAGCTCCACGAGCTATCATGAAAACATATCCTGATGTGGGCCTTCTATTGTCAAGGCACCTAGAAAAGTTCGAGACTGATACCCAATTGGCTCCAACCGATCAATTCATTTGTATGTGAACATGAAATCTTTCATCCTTTGTAAGTACCGCATCACTTTCTTCACAGTTCTCCAATGATCCATTCCTAGATTTGCCATGTATCTCTCAAGCATCCCAATTGTAAAATCTATATCAGGTCAAGTGCATATTTGTGCATACATAATGCTTCCCACTGCAAATGTATATGTGATATCCTATATTCCGTTCTTTTATAGATCATTCTTAAGACAATATAAGAGGCTAAGTCGCCCTTGATGACAGGAGCCTCTCCTAGTGTAAACTTTGCATGCCATATCTGCTAAGAATCCTTTCAACGTACGTTTTCTAGATAATCCCAAAATACCTCTTTTTCTGTCACAGTATATTCCTATACCTATGACAAATAATGCGGCGCCAAGATTCTTCAATTAAAATTTTTGTGATAGAAATCCCTTGATATCGCGCATCATTCCTTTATCGTTGTATGCTAGCAAATTGTCATCGACATATAACACTAGGAATACGAACTTGCTCCCATTGATCTTTATGTATATATACTGATCAACATCATTTTTCTTAAAACGATATAAAGATATTACCTTATGAAATTTTAAATACCGCTGATTGATACTTTCTTTAGACCATAGATGGACTTTTTTAGTTTACATACCAGATGTTCAGATCCATGGATCTCGAAACCTTCTGTTTGTGGCATATACATGTTCTCCTTTAGTTCCCCATTGAGAAATGCGGTCTTTACATCCATCTTTTGTAGTTCAAGATCATATTAAGCCACCAATGCTATAATAATCCGAAAGGAGTCCTTCTTAGAGACTAGTGAAAAAGTATCTTTAAAATCAATGCCTTTCATTTGAGTGAGCCCCTTAGCGATTAACCGGGCTTTATATATTTCAATCTTCCCTTTGGCGTCTCGCTTGGTTTTATAAACCCATTTACAACCAATCGGCATTGTCCCTTTGGGTAGATCGACTAAATTCCAGACATTGTTGTCTTTTATAGACCTAAGTTTATCTTCCATGGCATCGATCCATTGAGAGAAATTAATACTTTATTTGACTTATGTGTAAGATTCGGAGTTATCTTTCACACCTATGTCAAACTCATGCTCCTGAAGATACACAAAGTAATCATTGGGTACGAGTGATTTTCTCTCTCTAACAAATTTCCTTAATGATACTTTTTCCTAATTAGGTGATTCTTCTATCGTGGGAATGTCTTGTGGAGCTTGCGTTCGATCTTCCACTGAATCATCATATGTGGAATGAGGAACAGGTTGATAATCTCATATAAATGATACGGGATCAGTCACCCTTCGCTCCTCAAAGATAAGGTTCTTAGGTTGTGTACCATTATTGTTATCCTCAAGAAATTTTGCAATTCCTTATTCAACTATCATTGAGGTATGGGAGGGATAAAAAAATCTGAATCCCTTGGACCTTTTAGGATACCCAATAAAGTATCCACTAATGGTCATAGGGTCTAATTTTCTTTCCTATGGGTTATAGATCCCTACTTTAGTGGTGCAACCCCACATGTGGAGGTGATTAACACTAGGTTTCCTTCCTGTCAGCATTTCATATGGAGTTTTATTGACAACCTTAGTCAGAACATGATTAAGGATGTAAATGGTCATCTTTAAAACATCACCCCATAGTGATTTCGAAAGACTGAAATTACTAATCATGTAAGTGACGATGTCATTTAGGGTCCTGTTTCGTCTCTTAGCTACACCATTCTATTTTGGTGTACTAGGCATGGTATACTAAATGTTAATACCATGTTCTTTTAGGAATCTAGCGAATTGCCCTATATTTTGTCCTGACTTGTTATATCTACCATAGTATTCACCACTATGGTCAGATCTGATGACTTTAATCCTTTCATCAAATTGATTCTCAACCTTATCCTTAAAGATTTTAAATATATCAAGAGTATCTAATTTATCATGAATCAAGTATAGGTACCCATAATAAGAATAGTCATTTATAAAGGTGATGAAACACTTTTGTCCATTCCAAGGAGCCATAGGGAATGGACTACATATATCTGTATGTATCACCGCTAAGAGGCCAGTACTCTTGGTGGCACCTAGCTTTCTTATTCTTGTATGCTTTCCCTTTATGCAATCTATACAGACAGTAAAGTCCGTGAAGTCCAATGCACCTAGAATTCATTCTTTAACAAGCCTCTCAATTATATCGCGAGAAATGTGATCGAGTCGCTTGTGCCACAACATGGAGGAATTCTCCTTAATTAATTTTCTTTTTACACCAACATTCATGTTCTCATTCATATGTACAGATTTTGATTGGAGGTACTAATTGTCAACGTATAACTGATATATGTTATTCACTAATGACCTAATGTAACGCCCTAAAAATCAGGGGTCGAGCAAAGCTCAGCTCCCGAGTTCCAACGCATCACTTATGCAATACAGATAATGATGATTATGATGAGAGCATTGAAACATGAATGGGATTATACCAAAACATCATATCATACTCCAGAGATAGTTAAATTGCAAGCAGAAGACTATGATAGATGTATAAAATATATAAACTATGGTAAGTCTCCAGAGTGTGATAATGTTACCAGGTTAATTAATTACAAGTACAATTCCAAAATATATCAAATTGTGTACAGTCATCTGGTCGACATCCCTGTAACCCTATCGAGCAAGACACGGCTCACATGAAGCTGCCAGAATACAGCATATACGAGCAAACATCATTGTCATCGCAAAGGTCCTGCTCCGCCTCATAAGCATCGCCAACACCTGTAGCTACAACAGGGTCTGGTTGGTGTGTACAACACCGTCCCGTAACGTGGGAGTGAGTGATCAACTCAGTGGAACAGTAAAGCATAGGTTAACATGTTATCAATTCAGTCAAGCAGTAATGATAAAGCAGTACAATCAAACAATCCTAAATACTCTTGTTAATATAAGTATGAAATGCAGTCATGATGCATGCCCTTGCCAAACCACCCTCGTGCGACACCATCTTACGTTCGTGGCATGCTTTCATCCCTCAGTGCTCCATATCTTCCAGGCACATGCAGTGCTATGTTATGAGCGTGATTACTGAGTTGTTATTAGTCCTTTTCATACAGCAGTATTGAGAAACTAAGGTACCTCCCTTATATCATTCCCAAACAATGATCCATTCTAGGGTCGTCAGTCCTAGATAATTTCATACGATGATGCGGTTCCAGATCGCTGTAAAGGGCTGTTACACGCACTCGTTGCACCGCTCCCTCATCACTTTATCAATACAGGCTTAGATATACTCTTGTTGTTACGGAAGGGTCGTCGCCTCCACATAGACTCAGAGTACGCTCGAGGTCACTACAAAGGGCTGGCAGGGCTGTTACACGCACTCGTTGCACCGCTCCCCTATCACCTTATCAATGTAGGCCGATAGCTCGAATACAGTGTCCCACGCTATCATATTCGGCTCATGAGTCTGGGTTGCTCACTGGTCACTACGGGAGGCTCATCGCCCCAGTGTAGGCCGACAGCTCGACCACGGTGTCCCATACCACCATGTCCGGCTCATGAGTCTTAACGGATCGAGGTACCAAGGTTAACGGGGTTTCACTAGTAAGTTTGGTACCTTAGGTTCAAGCAGTAGCGTCCATACATGGTGAACATACATCGGGTCAATCGGGTTACTTGACGAGCTCGACTTGCACAAGCGCACATCGAGTGAATCGACATGAAGTGCATAAGCACTCCGTGTGGCCTAACCACTGTCGACAACTCTAGTACGGCTCGGGTTCATCAAACACATCCTACATGGTGAATAAGTCTCAGCCACGCGCGAATTCAAAGCCCGTTACCGATTGCCTGGACTATACAATAGCCCCAATCACATTCAATTACAACAAAATATCCTAGAAGGCAGTTTAAGCAGTAATGAATCAAGATTTCAATTCATACAAATCATACAATCAAAGGTCCGATATTATCTGCTTTAGGGCTGCCAGGGCTGTTGCACGAAATCGTTACACCACTCCCCCATCACCCTTCACGGCTTTCTTTTTTTACATCTTATGGAATACAACTTAAACATGGATTGATACATATGCATCACATAGATAAACAAACACTATAATATACGATACATGGAGGAAAGCATACACATAGTTAAAGGAGTTGAGAAACATATCTCAACACCCTTATACATTACAATTTTCTAACTACCTACTCATTCAGACATTTCAACAAACATTTTAGATTACATACATCAACATACCTGACGTATGTTGATCACATTGGTATTAGGCCAAATCCTTTCACTAGAGGGTTGCCCCATTTATAACACGCGTGCGTCCACGACAGATAGTCATGGCAAGCATGAATCCAAGTTCTATATTCATTCATTCATTTTCACAAACACTTGGGCTACACGCTTTAACAGATATAGCGTATATTGGCCGGGGCGTGATTTAGGGCAAATCCTTTCGTCAAAGGGGTATCGCCTATACAATAATCATATATCCATAACAATTAATCATGGCAAGCACGAATGCGAATTCTATACTCATTCGGTCATTTTCACAAACACTTAGGCTACATAATATAACATACGCAACGTATGTTGATATAACATATATTAGGCAAATCCGTTCACCCAGAAGTTGATACACATGCATTTAGCATACATGGACATAATTAATCATAGCAAGCATAAATCCATATTTTATACGCATACGGTATTTTCTATAAATACGAGGAATAAAGTATATTCAACGTAGTTAACGTATATCTGAAAAACGAAACGGACAACACTTTGTACATGTGCAATAGCATCCACATCAGTAATATATCATTATCTGACATTGAAAGCCATGAAAACCATAACCTATACATTTAAAGTCCGCACCTTATGCCGTAGAAGCGTAACGAATTTGATAGAAATGCTAAGTCTTCTTTAACGATGCTATATCAACCTATAGCAAGAATTAAGTCAGCTATTTGGTAACTTACAACCTTTGAAACCGTAGAACAAGTTAGGGTTAGAGTTTCCTTACCTAAGAATGATGTCAGAATCGCCAGAAGAATGATTAGAAGGTGATGACTAACCACGTATAGCAGTGGGATAGAGTATCAGGAAGATGCTCCCACTACTCTCACACTTTCTCTCTCTTCTCTCTCTTCTCTCTCTTAGGTTTTCTCAAATTCGTATGGAATGAGAGAGTGATGGTTTAAGGTCCTTATATAGGCTCAGAACTCACCAAATTAGACCCAGGGTCAAGGTATACTCAGGTTATGTCCAAATACGGACTGTTCCGTCTTAACGGAGCACTTCTGGAGCCCCCCCTGAGCCAAAGGTTGGACTTAAGCTCACTGACTATGAATCTAGGTCGAGTTAAGCTTTCAGTCCGATCGGCTTGACAGATCAACCGTGGTGGACCAGTTTCAATTCAACGGCCCTCGTCCATCGATCAGGGCCACAAGTGCACTGCCATGTATGTGAAATTTTTCCTGATTTGAGGGTTTAATTGGGTCAGATTCTGACGGTCTGATTGCTTACATCAGGCCCGCAAGTGACAAGTCTCAGATTACTTAAATTTAGATATTTATTTCTAAAATATCCACGTTTCTCACACACTTCACTCCGGGCTAAAGCGAATAGCCCCGGGACACTATCTGGATTTGATTTCCGAGATGGTTGTCAAGCCCGGCAAGGTGGTCCTAATTCTATAACTTCGTATTATTCAGACTTTCGATGTACGGTCCAGATCTGATACGGAGTTTCGTGATGCTCTCGAGAGCAGCCGGGTAATGAGATTGATCCTAGATTTTAGGGTAATGTAGCTCGATGATTCTACAAGTTTTGGGTCTTGCAGATCGTATTTAAAGTGATTCAAATGGATTTCACAGCTAATCTAGTTTAGCACTTAGTTAAACTCATCTAATTTCTAAAGGATTTAGTCCTGTATGATTTCTGCCTGCGGTGATACTCGGGTCTTTGTACGGATTTCGAAAGTATTGTTCTTCATTACCTAAACTATAGGTTTCATGTCTAATGTGAAAGTACTCAGAGATTTTGAAGGAAATGGGTTGAAAGGGGACTTGAGACTTTGTGATTGAGTTTTGACAAGTTAATAAGGTGTTAGGATTTGACCCATTGCCTAAGACGTCTATCTCCAGGTTGGCAAAAATCCGGGGTGTTACACTTAATGTCAATGATATATAAACCACATGACAACACAAACTTTTTATTCTCAAATAAGAATATATATCTACTAGTGTCGAGACGCGATATGAAAAGTAGACTGTGCCGTAGAGACGACACATAAAAAGTGTTGCCCATATTTAAATAATATCTTGACTTCAACTTTAACCTATTGACCTCAACAACCTTAACCTCCACATGAGTGTCATTTGCCATGAGAACAAGGCGTTCTCCGTCTATTGGCCAACGACTCCTAATGAATCCATGCACAAAATTAGTAACATAATTTTTGACGCTTGAATGAATCCACTATGAATCTTCTGTTATATTAATTAAATTTGAGTCCAAGTAGAGAAGAATTTTCTTAAAAGGTGAGCTTAAGAACTCCTAGAGGGGGGATGAATAGGACTATACCAAATAATCGAATAAAGTACTGAATAAGTAAACAAATCAGAAATCTCAATTGCACTAGTATTGAAACGTTGATTCAAACTGATTCGTATGACAACCTTCACCCAATCAAGTTCAGGTAGGACAACCTTATTTCACGAATGTCATAAGAATCAAAATTCCAAACTGAGCTAGAGTAAATAAAACTATCTGTTACAAATATTCACCACTTTAGCATAAAAGAAATTACAACCATTCACCACAAAAATAATAAAAGCATTCACCACAACGCCAAGAATTATAGTGGTTCGGTGTGTCAATAATTATTCTCAAACAGCCACACCTACTCCACTCCCAAGATTACTAACCACGTAATCTTGGCTTTCATTATGAATAAGGTTTTCACAGGGTCACCTTAAAACCTGATACAGTTGTGATTTTATTGGGCTATCACAAACAAAGAAACCCCTTATTAATATTTTCTGGCTTATCTCAGAAAAACCAACACTGAGATTTTCTTGCTATCTTAGAAAAAACCAAATACGAAAATGTAAATGTATACTTATCTTCACCGTAGAAGAAGCTGTAGCCGTAGAACCGCTTTTCTTGAATGACGAATGTTCAATGTACAGTCCGATAGAAAAGGTCCAAGGTTCTATTGATTTTAATTAGATTTAAAACAATGGCTACTCGTATTAATTCCTTTAAATCTAAAAAAGATGAGTATTCTCTCTTTTTTAGAATCAGAATGATAGAATTAGAGATTAAAGAATTAAACAAAAAAGCTATAAAATGATTTATAAATACCGCTTAACAGCTTGACAATAACTGATGCTCTTCTCTCTCTTGTAAAAGGATTTTAGTAAACTTGAATTGTATTTTCGGATTGAGAAAGAACCTCAATTTATAGGCAAAGAAGTTGTTGCTTCGAATCGTCTCAGACAGTCTTCGACTCGTCTAAGCGCCGGATTCAGTTCCAACAAATTTTCAGATTTGAGCGGGATAAGATCTAACGAATCTTTGGCTGGTCGAAGGCTCTGTTCAACTGGTCGAAGGTGGTCTTCGACTGGTCAAACAGGGTCTTCGATTGGTCGAAGGAGCCAAAATCTGAACTGAATTTGTTGCTAGACTTCAAGCCGAGAAACGCTCGACTAGTCAAGGAGTCCACTCAACTGGTTGAAAGAGCAACAAAATTTCTCTTAAACTCCGGTTAGAACTAAGATTGGTCGAGAAATTCTTGGACTGGTCGTGCTAAAACTTAGGCTAGTCGAAACTCAACCAATTACAAGCATAAAAATCTAATTTTAAATATATTTTGAAAGCACCTAATCCTATGGTCTTTCTAGGGTTTATAATACCTGTATGGACTGAACTTCATATACTTGAAGTAGGTTAGAGACTTGAACTTCTCTAAGGAACTTGATCTTTTACTAGAACTTTAGTAGATCGAGCTTGATCTTGAGCTTGACCTTCAACTTGAGCTCGAGCTTGATCATTAACTTGAGCTTGAGCTTGAGCTTTAGCTTGAGCTTGAGCTTGATCTTGAACTTGAACCAACTTGAAGATCACTTGTTAAGATGTTTTGACAAGATGAAATTTGATAAACAAGGTGTAAAATGTGCTTTAAACATTATAACACTTACATTTTCTGTATTGGTTTCGTTATAAGTTCATCTTTCATGTTTGTGAACTTAAAGACTTTTCTAGAATTGGATTGCATTAATATCTTATTGGAACTAGGATCTAAATAACTATGGGAGATAACAGGCACCTCTGTATACAACAAGGATTAAGAAACTCACATAAGAAAACATCCCATGCATGTTAAACTTTATCTAATCAACATGGCGATCAATCATATTAGCCAGGATGATGGGCCTAAACATCATCCCTGACTGTGATACCCTGTGCATCATTGAGGTACCTCTTTTGAGTCGAGAGTGCAACATGCGAGTGGTTCTCACAACACGAGGCTGGGTGAGTACTAATAATGCAGGTCCAAATGGTCCAACACCTTTGTGGCAAGATGACCAATTTGATCCCACAATATTAGCATCATCCACTCCATCCCTTTAGCTCCCACCAGACTACGAACTCTTTTAGGTCGAAGGAAGTCTTTTCGGAGACAAATGCCATCCAAATAAGATCCTCTAATGCACGACGTACACACTGTACCCTGGATTCTAAGAACCGTTTCATGTCTCTAGTTGCCGCCACTTTAGTGAATACACAACTAGAAACACTTGCCAATCCCTCAAAACTAGGATCCCACCTGCTCCATTGCCCAAATAAATATCCTTAAGGCCCACAAGCCAAGAGGTGAGTAATCGGTCATGATGGTCACAATCTCAAATCTAAACTAGTCCTTTAATTGGTTTTAGACCTTTTAGAATCTGGATGGGTGTAAACCTATTTTTTTAAGTCTAAAACCACATACTAGGATGGGAAATTAGGCCTTAGTGATTAGTATGACAAACTAATTTATTTTAAAAAATTCATTCATTTAACTAATCACAATATGGTTAGAATCAAACTAATGCATTATATCACATACAAAGGTAAAAATGCAAACCATCGGTTATATCGAAATAATCATTCAATAAGGGCATTTCATCTTTCTTTTTCTCATAGTGGGCCGACTTGAGTTTTTATGGATTTGCCTTATTTTTAGTAAACATACCCAACCATGAGCAAAAGAAAAAAAGATATAAAATGTCACAAGCCAATAAGTGGTTAGACAAACTCCATCACCATGTCCTTGGACATGCATGGCTCAGGTGTATGAACTAGAGTTTAGGATGGTACACCCATTGATAGTTATATAATGGGTCATAAGGATTACTATTTGCCATACAATTCATTCATATCACCTCTTTCACAGGAATAAAAAATGATCTCTGGTAAGGCTCACCTGAACTGAGGATCAATGGGATTTATGGTATTAAAAAAAAAAAAACATAAAATGGGATGGCTCCTTCTATGGATGAAGTGAATTTCATTTATATGATGTCGTCCATCCACACCAACAAATTAAGATGCCCCACTTATGCCTGTAACATCATGCACAACACCCATTGAAACCTTTATTATTATTATTATTATTAATGCTATCTTATAAATTAACATGATTAATACACCACTACCTTCGTTTACATAGGAGTGGATAGGTGTAACTTGGATAAAGGGGCCCATCAAGATGAATGTGATGAATATCACCCCGGCCATGAAGAATGGGACCCATAGATTTCAAGGATGTTGTTGCCCTTGAGCCACGACAATACAAGGTCCACTGAACCGAAGTGAACTGAAATGGTGGTTGAAAACCCACCATTGCAGTGAAAGCTCTTCGTCGGAATCAATGGAGGAATGGCCATTGACCTAGAAAACTTATATATGAGATGCACAAATAGATGAATCCAACTGCTTTGATACCAAATGTTGTACTTCTCTAATGTGCATCAATAGAAGTCATTTTCGAGACTTATCTGATTCGTGATCGATGTCCGCCTTTAATGGTAAAGATGTCAAACGTTGTAGAAGATGGTGTCGGTGCTCGACTCTTCCTCCTCTCTCTCACATTTCTCAACAATGAGATCTGAAGACTTCACGTAAGGAGAGTTGGGGATCAAGCAGCTCCTCTTATAGCATTTGAAGTTGGTGGTGAGTCCTACCCATCACTAGACTCACAGCCGTAGCCTAACACTCCATGCCTCTCTTCCCTAAAGGGAAGAGAAGACCAAGCTTAATTAGAAAATCTCTCACGTGCGGTACTTTGATGTAGCAGGAGGGACAGTGTACGTGCCACACTTGTGAGCCCCACCTTCAAGTCAACATAGTGATCCAAACTTCTAATTCGGTTGCTTCGGCAATTAATGCCTTAGGTGGGCCACAAATTCCAACATGTAAGCCAGGGGAACACCTTATTCTTTAAAAAGTTAGCAAAAAGTCTACCGGTGTGTAACGACCAAGCACTTTGAAGCCCTTGCGAGCACATGTACGCGACTTCCTATGTAAAACCCATAATCCGATACAACCTGAATCGTACACCTTGTAAGTGCTTATATTTAAAGCACACTCCGTGTTGTCAAATTTCATAGTCTCGGTTGGATCACAAAACACTCTTGAAGATGTTCTTCGACAACTCATGAAGATCAGGTAAAGATTGGATCAACATCTCAAGGGAGACTCAACATCTCAAGTTTTAAAGGTTATGCATGGTTCAAAGACCGAAACACTCTGTATTGTTAACCATCAGGTAGTATAACCTTAGAATGACCCTACGTTAGGTGTATTTCACGTGGTGACATAATAACATACAATACTAAGTAAAATACACTGAAGTGAGGCCAACCCGACTTCAAGTTTGGCTAGCCTAACTACATTCGGCCAACCTAACATAATTCGGGCAAGTATACAACAAGTATGGTGTTTTCCGTAGCAAGTTCAGTCGGCCCAACTTTGGGTTCGGCCAGCTCGAGTTTGCTCTGTCAAGTTTCCAGCAATGTAAATCTTTGGATCTCAGGGAGATTCAGCCAGCCGAATTTTGGCTCGAACCAGCAGAATTTTTGAAAGATCTTATCCAATTCTGAAACTTATGAATCAGACCAAGAAACTGTGAAAGATCTAAAGGCTTTTATGACTATAGCCAGAATCACTTCGTCAGATGAATGTGAAACTTCTGATTATAAAACACTTGAAAGTGATTCTGAAAACGAAGATGATCTCCAAGTAACATATGATGCCCTATGCAAAGAAAGTTGTAAGATCGCGGCTAAATTGAAAATTCAAAATGAAAAATGTGCCAAACTTCAATTAGAACTTGAAAAAGCCGTTTTAGAAAAATCTCATTTTTCTGATTACATTGAGAAAACTAAATTAGATTTGAACTTAAAATTTTTTAAAATACAAAATCTCATATCTGAAAATGAGAATGTAAAAATAGAAGTTTCTTCCTTTAAGACTTCAAAAGATACTTGGATATATACCTAAGGAAACCAGAAACTTAAAAAATTATTAACTGCATCTCGCCGAAGTGGTGACAAATCTGGCTTAGGTTATATCAAAAGTCGCATAGAAAAATCTAAAAAATCTGCTCCTATATTTGTAAAAGGAGAATCTTCATAGTTTAAAGGAGAAACTCTAAAAGAAGTAAACAAAAATGTAAAATCCCTTCAAAAAACTTTTAATATAAAAACTAATGCCAATTACTACAAATATCAAAAGAGAAATAATAATTATCCTCTGGCTGATAAGATAGTGGACTTACTTAAAGAGTTATTGAAATCCAACACTGGGCATAACGGAGTAAGTAGAAACATAAGAAATTCTTACTCCTAAACACAACAAAAGATAAGAGATCCTCCTAAACCTAGAACCATAATGAAATGGGTTCCAAAGGTTAAGTGTCTTGTCATCCACACAGCTTCCAAAGTAAGTAGCCATTCAACATGGCACTTGGATAGTGGATGTTCTAGACATATGACAGGTGATAAGGCGATTCTATCAGCCATCTATCAAATTGGTGGTGGCTCAGTTACTTTTGGAGATGGTAGCAACTGCAAAATCATCGGAAAAGGTAATGTAAAACTTCTCAATCCACCTATCTTTGAAAATGTGCTATATGTTAAAGGCTTAAAACATAATTTACTGAGCATATCTCAAATATGTGATAATAATCATAGTGTAAAATTTTCAGATTACGGATGTGAGATAATTAACAATCAAGGTCATGTAATATTAAATGGTCACAGGTCCTCTGGAAATTGTTATATCATTGATAATTCTTGCTCAACAAATCATTCATGTTACATGGTTCAAACTGATGAAACCAAACTTTGGCATCAACGTCTTGGACATGTAAACTATAGAGACCTATATAAATTGAGCAAAAGAGATCATTTACATGGTCTACCCAAATTGAAAAAGGTAGAAAATAGTGTATGTGGTGCCTATCAAATAGGTAAACAAATTAGGAGTAGTCATAAAAGGTGAACTCCTTAGGCACTACATGACCTCTTGAATTACTCCATATAGACTTAGTTGGACCAACTCAAACAGAGAGTAGATGCGGAAAGAAATACTTTCTAGTTGTAGTAGATGACTACACTAGATATTCATGGGTAGCCTTTTTAAGAGAAAAGTCAGATGTTTTTGACAAAGTCAAAAAGTTAATTAAATGCATTCAGACTGAAAAAGAACTATCTGTGATCAGAATAAGAAGTGACCATGGTACTAAATTTGGAAATAACAACTTTGAGAAGTAATGTAATGACCATGGGATATTACATGAATTTTTAGCTCCTAAAACTCCTTAGTAAAATGGAGTTGCTGAGAGGAAAAATAGAGTTGTAAGACCCTACCCCGAGTATCCATTTCGCTCCCCTAGTCCCGAGGTCTTACCGGTCGAATTTCAGTGACCCACAATCTGTGGATAGCGTTTGCAGTCATCCTTAAGTCGCATCATGTAGACCCGACTCGGATCGACTCGAAACTTATGCCATTGCGACCGCATCGGCACTACGGTTCCAACGCCGCGTCTCATTCATAAATCCAGCGTGTGCATCTTTACTTATTATCTGAGCATTTTTTAGCCATGCATCATGTGGTGGGACCCACTTGCTAGCTTGCACGTTTTTCAAGGTGGGCCCCACCTAGCAACATTTTCCTAGAAAGCCTATGCCTATCCTACTCTACCTAGCTACTAACCCATCATAGCCTAGCCTAGGCTACCTTTCCTAGAGAGGCAATCATGTGCCATGGGCTTCACCCCTAATGCACCATCATTTGGTTGTTCTTCCCTAGCTTAGAGAGAAATGATTACCTAGATATACACTCCTCTCTCTCTCTCTCTCTCTCTCTCTCTCTCTCTCTCTCTCTCCTTCTCATTCTTTCATTCCTCCTTTCCTCCATAGCCAAAAATGTCCAAGCTTCCCTCTCTACTCCAGCCCCTTCTTCCCCATTGTTCCCTCCATCTAGCCCTTAGAATCCCATCTACACCCTTGAATCTTCTTCCCTTGGAGCCTAGAACACCATCCTTGAAGTTTTGAAGGCATCTTTGGAGGTGGGTGGAACCTAGAAGATCATCTCTTCTCCTTCTTCTTCCTTTCTTTTCCTAGCATGCATGGAAGCATGTAGGACCCACCAATCCATGGTGGAGGTCTTACATGGCTCCTAGGATAAAGGTCAAGGGCCTATATCTTACACAATCCATTCCATGGTGGGCCATTCTCCATGGACCCACCATGATGCTTTCATTTTATTTCTTGCATCTCATAGGCCATCTAGGCCTTTGCATGCATGTAGGGAAGGTGTCCCTACCATTCAGTAAATTTTCTTGACATATCATAGCATGTATGTATCATACAACATAGTGGAAGGTGTGGATTGTGGTGTGGAAGGTCCATTAGTGGCGGGACCTTCCACCAATGACCGATCTCTCTCCTTCTCTCTCCCTTTCTCTTTATTTTCTTTTGTGTATTTCTGATGATGTGTGGCCCACCAAGGAGGTCAGCAACATCTCAGACCCATAGCAAGATGGGACGTCTAAGCCCACCATTGTTGGACGTCCAGGCCCACCATGCATGCATGGGTTGGGTGGCCTCCAAAATGGTTTTTGCATGGAGGATATGGTGAACTCATGGGTCTGAAATTTTGCTAACCCATCAAGGTGGACCCCACATGATGGATTAGGGCAATAAACCATTTGATTTAATTATATGGGCCAAAATATGGACAACACATGTTGCTGTCCAAATTTCAAGCCCAATTGGAACATGACTTTTGAATTGATGTTTAGATCTATTCACATGTCCTGTTCTTCCAAATTTCTTTGGGGATTTTGTAGTGTGTGGACCCCACTTTGATGTGGAATGAGGCCCACACCATTTCCCCCATGCTTGAGGTCCATGGGATGGGCCAAAGAGGCTAACTGTCTAGAAATTTCTGGATAGTTTAGCAATACTATATGATAGAAATGAGTATGTTTACCTTATTTTTTGGAGTAAGTGGGTCACCCCAGTGGACCCCACTTGCTATTCACATATGGGACTACCCTTCCCACAAATTTTCTAGGGGTTTAGATGAGCTCAGGCCCACCCCATGTGGTGCCAAACATGGGGTCAGCAGGATTTTTGCACTAACTAGAATTTTGGATATGTATTGATGTCCAAATTCTTAAAAATATTTATCATATCTGTAAAATTGTGAAGTTAATTCCTAAGGTGGCCCACCCTTGTTGGGACCCACTTAACTAGATTTGGGGCCAATTGCACTGGATTTCAGTGTATAGGGGCTGGACCGGCCCACTTGGCTGGACGTCCATGGTGGTGACATCCAGTAAGGCTAGCCGTCTACCTTGATTGTGGCCCACCCTGATCTTGTATTTTATCCATATGTCCATCCATTTTGTGACCCACTTGGATGTGACCCACTTGGATGTGACCCACCTTGGTGTGGAACGTCCAAGGTGGGGCCCACCGTGTGCATTGGTATAGGGCTGGGCGTCCAGTCCATTGGATCGCCTAGGCCCAACTGTAGGACGCCTATGGTGGGTTGCTGCTAGACTTTGGTATAGCAGTGTGGCCCACCTATTTCTTTGTGTTGTTGGGTTCACTCCTATGTGGTGGGATCCTCTGACCTTATTGCTGGACCACCTGGACTCGTGTCCCAATCAGATGAACATTTTCTGGGCTCCAGCAGGCCCATAAAGCTGGTGGAATAAAAATCCAACAAGATGTTATAAATGTACATGGCTTTTGGGTTGAAGTTTTAAGGAGTGGAGCCCACCATATTGTGAGGACTTTGGAGGGATAAATTCATACCTTTAATTCCCAAATTTTGGGCTTAATTAATGCACTCTTGAGGCCCACCATAGTTGAGTTATTTGGGTCCATGTATGTAATAAGAATTTTGGACTCTTTAGGCCCAAATGGGCTAGAACTTTCTAGATAGGCCCAGTGGACTCTTGGGCTATATTCCCCATGATATTGTGTTGGGTTAGTGGGCTAGATTATAGGAGTAGTTGGGCCCTTGGTTGCCCACCAAATCAACTATATCCTTGGGCTAGAATATAGGCCCAATTTGCTTGGTTAGAACATGATTATTACCCATGTGGTTGGGGTAAGGGGCTGCCCACTAGGCCCACTACAATATATGGATTTGGTGACCCTTATACTGGGCCCTAACCTCCCTTATGGGCCCTAGTATTTGTTAGTGCTATTATATGATACCTCTTTGGTTGTCAAATTTTGTGTGTCAAAACCTTGTCTTAGGTGTGTTCTATGTTTAAGACACCATATCAACTTATGGACTCTTCAAGCGGCTTCAAGGTACATTTCGAAGATATAAAGATATAAAGAAGACACAGTATTCTTTATTCAAGCAAAGGTTATTCAAGTTCAAGATACAAGCTGTGTTTGAAGGTGTGAAGCTCAAAAGCAAATTCATGATAAATGTTGGTGTCAAGTCTTTGGACGACTCGTACTTCAGGCTTCAAGTACTAAAAGATTTATCATCGTTGAATGAAGTAGAGTTCAATGTCCATACTTCATTATTCAGGTTTGATAGACCATAGTCATTGACCTTAGGGTAGGTCATTTTGGATACATTATACAACTGTGTTTAAACATGTTTTTGATCTGCTCTTAGACTAGTCTTGGTTCTGGTTCGACCAGTCCTAGCACTGGCTCGACCTGTCTAAAAATTTCCTAGGCCAGTCTTGGACTTGTTCAATTTTATCGAATTTTCTGGTTCACTCACGACTAGTCTTGGAGTCTGCTCGACCGGTCGTGGGATGTCCTCGACTCGAACCTCGACCAGTCGTGGAGCCTCGATTCAAACTCCAGCGACTAAATTCACTGTCGCTCGACCAGTCGAGAAGGGGTCTCGACCGGTCGTGGACGACCTTCGACCAGTCGTGGACTGCCTACGACCGGTCGAACATCGGTTTTCCTGATTGCGCGCAGAAATTCAAAAATCTGTTTCTCCTAAGACCAGTCGTGGGAACTCCTAGACCAGTCGAAGATGAATTTCTGTAGCTATAAATAGCACATGAATTTCAGAGTTTAATAGTCGAAAAATCTATCAAAGCAAGTATATTCTAGGCTCCACTCTGAGATAAGTCGTGTTTATTTTTAAGCTAATTTGCGCTTCATTCTAATTCCTTTTGTTAGCTTTTTGCATTTGATTTTATTCTAAATTCCAATCGTATTTGAAAAGGGGAAATCGTGTATTCCTTCTTCTTGGAATTAAAATCAAATAGAGCTAGCCCTTTGTGATTTCATTTAAAATCAATTAGAACTTAGAACCTCAATAAAGTGAGTATTGGACATTGAACTATCATTATTGAATCTCTACTCTGATCGGTTCTTCCGGGCTACTGCAAAAGGATAAGATCCAGGTATTATACAATTCCTGTAATTTCTATTTTGGTTTTGTATGAGATTTGCCAGAAAAATCTCTATGTGTATGGTTATCTGAGGAGAGCCAGAAAACTCAGATTGTGGGGTTTTTTGAATTGTGTAAGCCCAAGTGATAAAGACACAATTGTGAAGGTTTTTGGTGAACTTGTGAAAACCAGTTTTATTAGAGAACGCTAATATCCCCTGTGTGAGGATATTAGGAGTGGAGTAGCATTCTGTGTGGCTGTTTGAGAACAGTTGGTGAACACACAGGCGAACCACTATAACTTCTTGTCTTGTGGATTGAATGGTTATTTAATTCCTTATCTTTTATCATTCAGTTTTATTTTCCTTGTGGATGTGAATGTTGTAACAGTTTGAAATTTCAAGCAAGTGTGGGAATGTTGTAATAATTTAGTGATTTATTTCTGCAATTTATTTTCAGCAATTCCCTTTATTGATTCAAGCTTTAAATTCCAAAATTGTTCCAGCAAGGTTGCCCTGCCATTTTTATGGTGTATGGCTGTCCCTAGAACAAGACATTTGTAAATTCAATTTATTCAGTGCAGTTTGTATTCCTCTTGATTTGAGAAATTGATACAAAGACATTTCTAGATATAAGGTTGTCCTACCATAAACATTGGGTTTTTGGTGAAAGGTTGTCCTTAGAACAACGTTTGTATCAACCTCTCAAATTCAGTAGTTTGACGTTGCATTTCAATTCTGCATTGCAATTTATCTAATTAGTTCATTGGCTATCATACTTTGTTTAATTCCGCTATTATAAGTTTTTATTTGGCATTGTCCTATTCACCCCCCCTCTAGGACATATAGCTTGGCCATTTCAGTATTGCATATGAGTTGGGCTATGTATGTTATCCTTTGGACCTATGTATTGAATAGGCCTTGGGCCATTTATTTGAGGCCCAATATGAATGTATGTGGAATGTTATGGCTATCCATTTCTTATTCATGGTGATGTTTGGGCCTTGGGCCTTGATTCGTGATCGATTAGTGATGGGCTACCTTCTTGGGACAATAGTGGTTGAATGTTTACATTAGTGGCCCCAAGGTAAGCCCACTTGCTTTTATGAGTGGTTAAAGGTCCACCATAGACCCTAGTTAGGCCCGTTTCATTTACTTAGGCCCATGTCATTGTCCTTCCTTAGCCTTGTAGGCTACCCCAGACTATTGGCCCCCGACTAGACGTTGATTCCTTATGGAAATTCGTCTAAGTATCTAGACCTAGTCCCTTCTTGGATAGCTGGAGAGTACGACATCGTACATCGCCGTATGACGCATCTTGTTCATTTTCATGACCCATATACATTACTATGTGCTTGGTTAGCATTGTGTGTATGTGGTCATGGTTGTGCCATTGGGCAAGATATTATGGCTTCTTAGAGAGATGGAGTTCCTCTCTTGAGCACAAAGGATGCTTGGAGCTGATGCGTGACTGGTATGCGTGATTCATGCATCTGGTATTTCATTACATGGTTTATATTCGCCCTTTCTTCATTAGGGTCGTAGCCTCCACAGGAGTATCGTGGATAGCCATATTGGACACTGAAAATATCTCTTGAGCATATAGGGCACTTAGGATGTCCTTGGGTGAAAGCCCCTAAACCTCCATGGTACCAAGAATATGCCTCAACGCTAAGACCGAGTGGAAAACATGAGCGCCCGAGTGCCTTATACCGTTAGGCCTCATCTCCCACTGTCGTAAGGTCAATTGAGATGGTATGTGGCCTTATCCGCCTGAGTGAGTGGGCATAGATAGGCTGAGTCTGACCAGCTCGTGAGTGGGTCCGCTACCGTTGAGCCTCTTGGTGATTGGTTGTCCATAGGCGGGTAGTGAGGTCTCTTACGCTCACTTGACTATGCGGGTCTCGGAGAGCAGCAGTCAGCCAGTAGTGTACTTGACCCTGGTGGTTTCCCTATAGTGAAACTGTATATGATTTGTGGACTTGATATGAGGACCGGCATGTATTGCATTGCATTGGCATTGGCTATATAGGCCTTTTGTGCATCGCCTCGGTATGGCGCCCAGTACTCATGTATTTCTTTACATAGCCTTGATACGACTTATTGCATTCATGATTGTCATAGCTTAGCCTTGGTATGACTAGTGGCATTGATAGCGTTCATGGTTCATGTCGAGCTTCTGCATTCTCTGATATTTCTTTCTAGCACTGGTATTACACACACTTACACCGCCCTCTAAGCTTTCTATAAGCTTATGCACGATTGATGCGTGCAGGTGATTCTAGGCAGCCGCAGTAGCTGAGAAGCTTTTGAAGTGTGCCGAGGATCTGTTGGAGTTTCCCTTATTCTGCTTATGTATTTCCCCTTTGAACCATGTACCTGTATAAAGTTTAATTCCTAGTGGATTTGTTATGTGTTCCTATGGTTACTATCTGTGATTACTATGTTATGACCTTGGGGATGCTCTTATTGGATTCAGACTTATGTTATAAATCCTCCTTGTGGGATCCCAGGATCGAAACCTGGTGAATGGGTGCTAGGAACCGAGAATGGGGCACCACGAAGGCTGTTGCCGTCGGAACTGGCTATCGAGTTCCTTGTGAGTTCGATCACCGACTCTGGGGCGTGACAGAGTTCTACAAGAAATGGCTAATGTTATGCTAAATAGCTTAAGATTATCAAAACATTTATGGACAAAAGTTGTTAATATCGCTTGCTATATAATTAATCGTGTTTAAGAGCAGGTAAAAATAAAACATCTTATGAACTATGGTTTGATAAAAACAACCTTTTGTGAAATATTTTTGTACTTTTAGAAGAAAGTGCTTCATTTTATGAGTCTAAAAAAATTTGAAAAAGTTTGAATCTAAAAGTGATGAGGGAATATTTTTGGTATATGCTCCAAATAGTCGAGCATAAAATTTTTTAAATAAAAGAACTGGGGTGATACAAGAATCCATAAATGTTGTTATTGATGATTAAACTATCAAACCCAAACTTGATCAAGATGATGAAATTATCATAGTTAATCAATCTGAACTATCATCGAAATCAAATTCAACTGAGATAAGACTTGTCAAGGATCATCTGACTAATCAAATACTTGGTAACCCTCACACTGGTGTTTAAACCAGAAGACAGTTAGAAAACTTATGTAATCATGTTTGCTTCACTTCTCAGATAGAACTGACTAATGTAAATGAAGCCCTAACAGATGAAAGTTGGATTTTAGCCATGCAAGATGAATTAAATCAGTTTGTTAGAAACGATGTTTGGTATCTGGTTCCCAGACCTTCTAACAAACATGTGATTGGAACCAAATGGATTTTCAAAAATAAATCTGATGAACTGAGTAATATTATAAGAAACAAGGCATGATTGGTTGTGCAAGGTTACACTCAAATTGAAGGGATTGACTACGATTGAATCTATATGATTATTTATTTTTATTGCATGGTATAAAAATTTCAAAATATACCAAATTGAAGGGATTGACTACGATGAAACCTTTGCACCAGTCTGCTTGAACGATGATTTAAACGAGGAAGTTTATATTGAACAACCTAAGAGCTTTGAAGATCCCAAACTTCCTGATAATGTATACTGTTTTAAAAAAAACTCTATATGGTTTAAAACAAGCACCAAGAGCATGATATGAAAAAATGACTAAATTTCTACTTAGTCAAAATTTTAAAATGGAGAGTATTGATAAAACCTTATTTATCAAAAAATATAATGAAGATATTTTAATTGCTCAAATATATGTAGATGATATTATCTATGGATCAACTTGTACTGATCTCTCCTCTAAGTTTGTAGATTTGATAAAATCAGAGTTCGAAATGAGTATGGTTGGTGAACTAAATTATTTCCTTGGTCTTCAAGTCAAACAACTCAAAGATGGGATATTTATCTCCCAGACCAAATATGCTATAAACTTAGTAAAAAGATTTGGTTTTGAGAATAGCATGAATTTTAATACTCCTATGAGTACAACACTTAAATTATCTAAAGATGAATAAGGTAAAAGTGTTGACTCTTGACTTTACCGCACCATGATTGGTAGTCTACTATACTTAATTGCAAGCAGACCTGATATTTCTTTCAGTGTAGGCATCTGTGCTAGATATCAATATGATCCTAAGGAATCTCATCTATCTATTGTTAAACAAATTATCAGATATGTTGCTAGTACTGTTAACTTAGAATCGTGGTATCCACATGATACATCTATACAAATAACTGAATACACTGATGCAGACTCGACAGATAATTTTGATGATAGAAAATCCACAAGTGGTGGATGTTTCTATATTATAAACTGCCTTTATCTTGGGTGAATAAGAAGCAAAATTGAGTGTCATTATCCACTGTAGAAGTTGAATATAGTGCTACAGGGAATGCTTGCATTCAACTTATGTGGATGAAATGCATGTTAGCTGATTATGGTATTGATCAAGATACAATGAATTTATATTGTGATAATACCAGTACTATAAATATATCTAAAAAATCTTATTTCACACTCTCGCACTAAACACATTGACATATGATATCATTATATACGAGAATTAGTTGAAGATAAGACCATCATGCTAGAATACATTCAAACAGAAAAGCAACTTGTAGATATTCTGACTAAACCTCTCGACAATGTCAGATTCTCTAATTTAAAGCATGGAATTGGATTATGCACTGCTAAATAATTATTATGTCTTTATTCTTTTCATTTTTACAATATATATACATTGTATATATATATATATATATATTATATATATATATATATATATATATATATATATATATATATATATACACACATATATTGTATGCATGAAAAGAAAATAGAAAACTAAATTTAAAACATTTAAAAATAATTGGATTTTGGGTTTTTCGGCCAGCCTAGCACGTACTCGGGCTAGCCGAATCGTGCATGGATTGAACAAAAAGGGGGAAAACCCCAAATGGTTCATTTCCACTTCTTCTTCGGCTAGCTGGTGCTTCCTTCAACTAACCCTCTTCTCAAACTCCATTGTAAGTTGGTTTTTAGCAATTTACTTCTAGATTTAAGTTCTTAGATTCTTGTTATTTCTTTGTCTTTCATTTTTCTTGAATCTAGATCCTCTTTTTTGGTGGGTTTGCTAAAAATCTGATCTACACCAACCCATTTCCTATATTGCTATCTCTTGCTCATTTTCTTCCATGGAATCAAGAGTTAGGTGTGTTGTACGTAAAGCACAAGCTGGATCTTCATCTCGTTCTGTTCCCTGGGTTGTGCAGACCATATGCGCACCTGAGGAAGATCCAAAAAATGTTTAGAATTTCTGATCTTGGAGAATTATTATTGAGCGATCAGTTAACCATAATCATATCGGTCAATATGGTCTTCATGAGCTCCTCTATGAGGTTGGATGGGAGAAAGTTTTGTAATGGGGTAGGTCGACTTATGATGTAGAGCGGGTCACGGACAGTTTTATGGATAAGATGGATCAGAAAAGGCCCGGTCGACGACAGAAGTGATCAGGACTGTCGGACCTTAGATCGGGTGTATCTCGTAATCCGGAATGAGTTATCTGACGTAAAATATATGATTTTGGGGTAGAACGAGCTACTTTAGCTAACCAACCTGGCTATGCCGGGTGCGACTCCCGAAATTGTGAAAAACCCCTAGATCAACGGTCATTTCCCTGATTTAATTTCATTTTTACTATAAATAATAAGTTTTAGTTTGATTATAACTCTTCATCCGTCGGGCTTTAGGAGTTGCGCCCAACATGAAAAGAGCTTAGAATAATTAGGAGAACAGTTTGGTGAAGCCAAATAGGACACTTACTATTTTTGGCCGAAAACCTTGCGCACTAGTAGACATCACAATCGTCTATAAATAGTAAGTTTACATTTATAGTAAGTCACGAATTCTAGGATTTTTAGTTGTAGTTTGATTCTGATTTCTTTCCCATTGCTTGGTATCCCTATTTAAAGGGTTGTGAACTCGTTTGTATGAAGCATTAATCAGTTTTGAATTTATTAGAATTTATTTCTATTTTCTGCTTTCTTTCCTCGTGGATTTGAGAAGTCTCTGTGAGGAGTCCAGAGAAGCTCCGTGGATTCGGAGTATTTATCCTCATCACGTTCATCCCTGCGTCAACTTACTAGTCCATCATAAAAGGGATGTATGCATCAATCAATGAAGTTTTCATTGATAATTTAACTTTTAATATTTAATTTTTAGAGGAAACCTTCACAATTATACCTTCCACCATCTAAACCTTAATGGGCATTGAAATGACGGATGATGGGATACCGATCTCTACACTTCCAAATAAAATGTCCAATTTAGAAAGAAATTTGATTACCCGTGTGTTATGTGGATTTAACGTTAAATGACGTTCTGGTAATGCTCTCCCCACTGGAAAATTATTTCTCAAATACCACGTTCTTCATTGCATTTTCACCTCTAATGTTTATCCCAGGGCAAGGAATAAGACTGATCTTACTCCCTTCATGATGAGAGTCGTTCAAGGTGTCACCACTAGCGTTCGTATATGCCTTCCTTCCTTGATCTGGTTTATGATTATTCAATATCGCCTGCATCATCGTCATGGTTCTATTCCATTTGCATCTCTTATGACTTCCCTTGCTTTAAATTACAATGTTTAAATTCCATCGATTGAAGCACCGGAATCCGAACTTCCATTCAATAATGCAAATCTAAACATGATGCATTTAGCTCCGCTTCCTGAGCAACAAGGTGATTATAAGAAAGCTCACGAAGGCGATCTCAATATGGATGATATTTTTGTAAACCGGGAGGAGTTTGGCAATACCAATGATTCTGATTTCCAGCTTTCTCAATTTTCCGAAGGTTGACTGCTCTTGAGAAGAAGGTGGATGCATTGCAAGTATCCCATGATTCATTAGCTCAAACTTAAAAACAAAATATGAAGTACATTAAAAGGTACTTTCATCGATTCAATAGGAGTTTGAAAATTAATGACCCTGAGATGCTTACTCCGTCCTCTTTTGAATCTGAATGATATTTATTTTATGTTATGTAATAACTTTAAATCCCTCTTTGGATTACCTACACACTTGTTTGGTTTCTCCTAGAACATTTAGATATTAGTCTTTATGAACTTGGATGACTTTATATCATTAATTTATATTTCCTTATCCTTGATATTCATTTTTGTTTTATGACTTTCTATTGCGTATATTTTTTATCTATTAGTCCGTGATGTGATTCTTCCTTTGTCAACTTCTGATAAAAAGGAGGAGAAAATGGATATCTAAGTACACACACTTGCATATATGATATGGATGATTATATATATATATATATATATATATATATATATATATATATATATATATATATATATATAATATTATATATATATATACATGTGAAAAGAATTGGATTGGATGGATATTTTTTTTTTATTAATTAAGTGCTCGGGGGAGCTACTGATGATTATTCTAAGGGGGAGCCTCAAGTAAGAACTTCAAGTTATGGTACAACAGGTGGTGTAGTGTACAGATGTACAGGTGATGTACAAATGATGAGTCTATGAGATGTTGTAAAATTGTATGATGAGTTGTGTATGATTATGTTTTGTTATGAAATTGACAAAGGGGGAGATTGTAAGTGCTTATATTTAAAAGCACACTCAGTGTTGTCAAATTTTGTAGTCCCGGTTAGATCACAAAGCACTCTTGAAGATGTTCTTCGGCAACTCATGAAGATCACGTAAAGACTGGATCAATATCTCAAGGGAGACTCAACATCTCAAGTTTTAAAGGTTATGCATGGTTTAAAGACTGAAGCACTCTATATGTGTCAACCAGTAAGTGGTATAACCTTAGAATGACCCTAGGTTAGGTGTATCTTACATGGTGTCATAATAATATACAATACTAAGTAAAATACACTAAAGTTAGGCCAGCCCAACTTCAAGTTTGGCTAGCATAACTATATTCGGTCAACCTGACATAATTCAGGCAAGTATACAACAAGTATGGTATTTTTTGTAACATGTTCGGCCAGCTGAACTTGACTGTTCGGCCAGCTCGAATTTGTTCGGTCAAGTTTCCAACAATGTAAATCTTCAGATCTTAGGGAGATTCGGTCAGCCAAATTTTGGCTTGAGCAAGTCAAATTTTTGAAAGATCTTATCTCGCAAAATCCGAGAGCCATTGGAACACTATTGTTGAAATCCGGCCAGTCGAACAAACAATCAGGTCAGACGAATCTCCAAATCCTTTGGCTATAAATAGAGACTTTCTCTCATTCATTTACAACACGAAAATCAGTGATTAATTTACGCAAGCGAAGAGAGAAATCAGGCTTTCTTTAAGATATTTGTGCTGTAATTCTAATTCTTATTTAACTTATCTTATTCTCTTTCTCAAGATAGTTTTAAATCATTTTTAATAAAGTAGTCCATAATCTACTTGAGATTCAGAAAATAGAATTTGCAGAAATTATGGTTTAGTTTATAATATTGAAAATACATTAGATCCCTATATTCTTTTTAGGTTGAACACATATATGGCTTCATCAATCTCCCAAGAAAGAAGATAGCTGCAATCAAGCTACGGTTACGTCTTCGACTTGGCATTTCAAGATAAGTACTGTATAGTTCTTTATTTCATTTGGGTTTTTCTGAGGTTGCCTGGAAATCTTAGTGGGTTGTTTAATGGTGAGCCTATGAAAATCATAAATTTGGTTTTGTTGTGATAGCCCGTGAAAATCACAAGAACTGTCACACCCCAAACTCGGGAACCGGGTTCACAAAATTCCCGATCGCCGAATTCGGTGCTGACAGCTTCCGTAGTACCCCATTCTCGATTTCCAGCGCGCATGTGGCAGATTCCGATCCTGGGATCCTACAAGGAGGATTTTCGGTATAAATTTTTTTTTCTGTAATGGAGCATAACCACAAGTTTACCCAAATAAAAAAGGCAACATCATCATCACATATCCACTAATATAAACATTTGAATACAATGTTGAAAGGAAAATACATATGTTAAAATCAAAACTCCAGAAGTCAGCTACATGCTCCATGCTCCACGCTGCTGCAACTTAACATCACCTGCACGCATCTATCGTGCATAAGCTTATAGAAAGCTTAGAGGGTGGTGTAAGTGTGTGCACAAGATAAATATCAAGT
The DNA here is from genome assembly GCA_021015155.1 of Magnolia officinalis. Classification (NCBI taxonomy): domain Eukaryota; kingdom Viridiplantae; phylum Streptophyta; class Magnoliopsida; order Magnoliales; family Magnoliaceae; genus Magnolia; species Magnolia officinalis. The sequence goes on from JAJHSJ010000015.1 coordinate 27,908,252, forward strand.
AAGCAATATCAAAGTAATCAGAGTAAGCGAAAATACTGAAAAACCCATAATTCATACAATATCAGGAATACTGGCAAGTTCATAAATCATACGGTATCAGAGTAATGCAAAAACATGCTGATAGGCCCATAAATACGATCAGTCTTATCCAGGCTATGCGATGCAAAAAAATATAATAAAAACAATACCATATACTGATGAGGTAATGTAGATCAGTTATGAAATGTGGAGATAGTAAGTCAAATATCAGATGGCGATGATGCAGTGCAATATGCGGTGCGAATGAAATGACCAAGCTGGAGTGAAGTCGGGATGATAGTACGTAGTATCGCAGGCTATGGGGTCCATCACAAGGGACTTCTATCCAAACCAGTCCCATACCTATATTTGGATAGTCAGACTTAATGTGGTAACTCCTGATCTCACGTTAGTCGCGTGCCCAACCGAGATCCTGGCCACGCGAAGGTACACGTAACAAATAGTTACGCACCACCTGTCCGAATGGATAGTGAATGAATGAATGAATGGATATACATTCCTGCTCAATAAGTCCACATATCAGTACGGTTGCTCTCTGGGAAAATCACCGGGGTCTATTACACTTGACACCAACTGCCTCCTCCCTAGCTGCACAGCCCAGCAAGCGGAATAGACCTCACTATCCGCCTGACCAGTAGTCTGCCAATACCTACCTGACTCGTCAATAGCGGACCCATTTAGGAGCTAGTCATAATCAGCCTAGCTTATAGCCCTTCACTCGGGCGGATAAGGCCACACCCCCTTCCGACTGACCACGACAAGTGGGAGACACGACCTCATGTATAGGCATCAGTGCTCATATTCCACTCGATCTAGACATTGGAGCATCTCCTGGTACCAAGGAGGTTCTGAGATTTTCACCCAGGGACTTCCTACGTGCCCACAGTGCTAGAACCAAGCATTTTCGGTGTCCTATCTGGCCATCCACGATGTGCCTGTGGAGGCCACGACCCTGATGTCGCTAGGGCGTATAATGATCAAGTCACATATATGCGAGATGCATGAGTCACACTATCCAGTCATGCAGCAATCCTGCCTGTACGACGCGATAATGTGGGCACTTCATCTCATAAGGAGTCCCGTAAATAGTCTGCCCAATGGCGTATGCAATGATCAATCACTACTCATATCAAGCATACATATAATGCGTATGGCATGAGTCATGGAATTATACTAAGCATGTTATAAAGTAATGAGCTATCCTTACAATACAGATAGGCCTAGACGGCCTATACTCAACAAGTATAGGCCTATCAATGGGCCCTAAGGAGAGCGACAATGCGGACATTTAACCAACATCATCCTTACAATGTGGACGTCAAACCAACATTGTTCTCTAGGCACGGCCCACCATAAACATCATTACATAAAACATGGTGGAATCACATTACAACGGGCCTTATGTGCATCCCATTGGGCCTTGACCCATGGGCCTCCAATACATCAAATGGGCCTCATAAATATCAAGGTGGGCCTCCTCAAATGGGCCTTAACCCATGAGCTCCAAATACATCACAATGGGCTTCAACCCAAGGTCCCTAATACATCACAATGGGCCTTCACCCATGGGCTCCAAAATACATGATGGGTGGGCCCTGCACCTGGGCTTCAAATTGCACAACAGGTGGGCCCCGCTCATGGTTAAAGATACATCCTGATGAGTCACATGTATATCAAAGTGGGCCCCTCGATTGGGCCACAAAATACATCAAAGTGGGCCTGACGGATGGGCCATAAAGTACATCAAGGTGGACCTCACAAATGGCCACAAAACACATCAAAGTGGGCCTCAATGGATGATCATATCACGGAGTGGCCCGCCGTGATGTGTTTGAGATCCAACCAATTCATAAGTTAACGTAGAGCTAGATGAAGTGGAAGCAAAATATAAGCTTAATTGGAAGTTAATGTGGCTCCTAAGGAGTTTGAACGGTGGATGTCACTGTCCCCACTATTTTCAATGGTGGGGTCCACTTGAGCCTTAGATCTGACTCATTTTTAGTCTCAAGCCATAAAATGACCTCTGAAAATGGTTGGAAGGTTTGGATACAACCCATGCATCATGATGGGTTCCATGAAGGCCCACCATTATGTATATATTATATAATATATGTAATATAACATATATATATATATATATATACACACACAACACACAACACACACACACACACACACACACACACACAAACACACGCACACACCAAGTGTAGCTACTCACGTGGGGTGGCTCCCACCGTCCAAGTGTGGACGGTGGTGACAGAGCACACACACCATGGTGGGCCTGGGTCCCTGACCCTTCCGTCCACGGGCAGAGGGGGTGAATAAAACACATGCATCATTGTGGGTCCCACGTGGGCCCCACCATAATGCTCATTTGCAATCCAACCTGTTGGTAAGGTCACATGACCCTGTATGAAAGGGAAAAACAAATTTCATTTTAATCCAAAACTTCTGTGGCCCAAAAAAGGGTTTCAAAGGCAGCCGTTCAATTTCGTATATGGCTAATTTTCGGGGATGCCCCATATACGAAGGGGACCCATCAAATGCCCAGTGTTGATGTTCAACACACAACATGGTGGGGCCCACGTAGGGGACCCCTGGTCCCGTCCGTCCGTTGCACGCGCAGCAGCGCTGGTGCTCCCTGCGCCTCCCTCTAACAGCAGCAGCTGACGCTGCTGCTGTATAGTTTTATTTTATTTTTTTATTTTTAAAAAAAACCTATTTTTTTAAGGTTTTCCTGTGGTAGGGCCCGCATCAACAAAATCCAATTCAGCCAATGGATTTTACAGTCCATAACAAATCCATCAAGCCCAATATTGGGCATCTTTTGGCGTGTAAAAAAATTAAGTTGAATTTAAACAGTGAAAATCACTGTTTTCAAAGATATGGCCTGTCAAAAGATTGGATCAGCTTCATCTTTCGGCTCAACGCCTAAAATGAGTTGGTAAATAGGATGGACGACGTGGATTGAACTCATACATCAATGTGGAGCCTACACAAGTGGCTCACCCCAAATGCCTTGAACCAAGGCTAATATTTGTGTTTTCCATGAACGTCCAGCGTCCAGGGACGCTGGACGTTTTGTGCTCTTCAAGTGGGCTGCCCAGATGGGCCACCAAATGATGATTGGTGTGGATATAACCTTATAAAATGGGCCCCACCTATAGGTGACTTGGATAAAATACATACCTTATGGTGGGGTCCATCCGGGTGGGCCACAGGGCCATTTCATCACATTAAAACAAAGAGAGAGAGAGAGAGAGAGAGAGAGAGAGAGAGAGAGAGAGAGAGAGAGAGAGAGAGAGAGAGAGACGAGACACGTGTGATGGAGGGCTCTGCCACTATGAGCCCTCCCTTGCAAGCAATCACACATCAAGTGGGTCCCATTTACACGTGGGCCCATCAAACCAAAAATCAATGGTGGAGATCCGTTCTCCACAAAATGTAAGGTCTAGATGACCCTATCCATACAAGGAAAATAAACATCATGATGGGGTCCATGAAGGATGGCCCCATCATGGAATGATCATGAGGATCAAGGTGGTGCATGGGTTACATCAAGGGTCCAAAGTGAGATCCATACCATCAATCGGTAGGCCTTACTTGGCCCATCATCAAAACATGATAAATCTACCCTAATAAGCACCCACCGTTCGATCTTCTCGGTCCGTTGGAACGCCAATCTCCTAGTGCTTCACTTTGATGGAGAGGATGAGAAATGAATAACTAGGATGGTGGATTTTTGGAAGAGAAAGGTGGGCCACACAAAGTCATTTTTCTCTCTTAGAGAGGCTTGGACGTGCACTCTCTTGCTTGAAAAATGTGAAGGGAGAGAGAGAGAGAGGGTTGTAAGGAGAGAGAGAGTGATGGATGTGAGTGATGGGTGAGGTGATGGTGTACTTGACATGTATGGGTGTGTAAGAGAGAGGGTGAGAAAGAGTTGACTTGGTGGTTGCTTGGGGATGGGGTGAAAGGTGATGTGTACTTGACATGAAGTGATTGATTGGTTGATTGATTGATGGGACATGTTGTAGAGATTCTCTTGGGATTGCAAATACGCGGCGTTTTCTTCGAAATAAACTCCAGTCTCGCATCTTCTAGTCAGGGTATCAGATTGGTGTATAAGACGCGGCATTGGAACCGCGGTGATGGTGCGGTCGCGATAATACAAGTCACGAATTTAGCCAACTCAATTCTACAAGATACGACTTAGGGTCGATCGCAAAGGTCGATTATACGTCGTAGGTTGCCGGACTTCGATGGAAAGGATCATGGGAGTCGACGGAACAGTACGGATTAGGACACGGGTCTTACAAGAACTGTATCAGATTGTTGAGGTGACCCTGTGAAAATCTTGAAATAGTGAAAACTAAAATTACGAGGGTAGTAATTTTGGGAGTGAAGTGTGGGGTTAAGCACCGAACCACTATAACTCCTTGTGCATTGGTGGTGATTGATTATCTCTTGCTAAGTTTGATGTTTTTATTTCAAAGACATCATGAAATAAAGTTGTCCTGCCTAAATCTTTTAGGTGAAGTTTGTCTACGAACTATTTGGAATCAAGATTTCAATACTCTAAGCAATTGAGAGTAATCATTTAATTATTTCGCATTATATCAAAATATTGTATTGTCCTATTCACCCCCACTCCATCTAGGATATCTATAGCTCGTCCTTTCACACCTTTCAGTACTATCTTTAAGACTCCCACATTTTCGGCAAAACTTGAACCGAGTAAGTATGTATGCACCTGAATAAACAAAACTCTGAGAGCCTGAAATCTATGTGAGTGTGAACGCACCATTGCTACGAATCCAATGGTAATCCTCACGCATCGAGGCATACACTCGAACCCGAGTTATCGCATGAAGAATAATAACGTTCATGTGCGCAAGGAGCCTTGAAAATAAATTAAATAATGTCATGAATTACTTATTTTTTTTTAAAAAGAAAATTCATGAGCTCATTAAGCCCCTTAATCAAGCTTTAATGGTTTTATAATATAATCATAAACTAGATTAACACATCATTATTAGATTTTTATAAAGGTATGGGATACTTTTTCATACAGTCAAAGAATCTCCTTAATTTAATGATCAGAGAGAGCCACCTCATATGTTCTAGAGAATGATTAAGTTTTAATTAATTAGCTTAATGACCATAATCAATAATTTGATGTAGTAAAGATTACTTATTTAACCTTAATAAAGTGGCATTAACTAAAAGTGAAGAAAATTCCTTATTTTATGGGATGTTTACTAACACATCATTTTTTAAAAATAATTTATGCTAATTTAAGAATGATTAAGGCCATATAAGTATATTTAATAAAACTAAAACAATTATTATATTAAAGTTGATAAAGTGCATGAATCAAAAGTCAAGATTCTCCCCTTAAATCAAGGGGAACCAAGTATGTTGTCCCCCGCTTTTCTAGAAAAGGAATCTTGTGCTTGATTAGAAAGTGATTAAGTCCCTTGATCCATGATTAATTGGGAAAAATGACCATTGAAATAAGGAGGAACTTCCATATGCACCCTAACCTAGAAAACTCATATTAATTACCCTCTTGTGTATAAATAGACATTCCCTAAAACAATTTGGGGACCTTAGTGCCTAAATTTTATCCTCTCCTTGTTGAGAGAGAGAGAGAGAGAGAGAGAGAGAGAGAGAGAGAGAGAGAGAGAGAGAGAGAGAGAGAGAGAGAGAGAGAGAGAGAGAGAGAGAGTTTGGGCCACACATCAAGGTCATCCATCATGTCCATCTAACTCATCCAAGGTGATCAACACCCTTAATCTAGGCACCCATTCCACTTAATCTTTTATTATTTTTTTAATAATATGGATGATGATAATAATGATCTTGATATGATGATGGTGATGATGATGATGATATGGGACCCTACTAATGATGGGCCCTACCGTTGAGCTTGAAAACAAATCCAACCCTTCATAGGAACATACATGCATGAATGAAGGAAATGCACAAAGATTAGCCTGTACCAAAATTACAAGTGGGATCCGGTGATAGTGGGCACGCTATGATGTTTATTACCCATCTAACTAGTTCCTAAGGTCACATAAACCCATATGTAGGGACTACACAAAATTCAACTAGGTCAGATTCACAGACCCATTGTGATGTTTATTTTTCAACTAACATTTTGTTTATATCACATGGATCTAGATAAAGGAAAAACACAAAGAATTGTATGATCCAAAGCTCCTTGGGCCCATCTCGAGCTGGCCCACTTGATGGACGATTAAGATTCCCCATGTGGACCCCACAAGAGGGGGGAATAAATAAATAAATGAATAAAAGAAAACAGATTCCAGACGCTGGACTTTCTCAGTGTCATAGACATTGGAACTGTTAAGCATCCAGATGCCACCAATGTAAGAGGGAGAGTTGGGCCTCTACTCATGGACCCCACCATGATGCATAAGTTTGATCCATATCATACTTCCATTCTGAAATCTCATTTTTACCGTTAGTGGGCCACACCAAAAGCATCCAAGGGCTATGAGGCTGTAACATCTCGAAAAATCGGGGGTCGAGCATAACTCAACACCCGAGTTCCAGAACATCACTTATGCAACATAGATAATGATGATTAAATGTTGTCTGCATTAGTGAATTGAACATGAGTGAGATTAAGCCAAAACAACATATCATACTCCAGAGACAGTTAAATTGCAAGCGGAAGACTGTGATAGATGTATAAAATATATAAAAACTGTGGTGAGTCTCCAGAGTGTGATAACATTACTAGGTTAAATAATTACAAGTATAGTTCCAAAATATACTAAATGTGTAAGTGTAATGGCTTCTATCCCAAGTACCATAGTCCCGTCAATACAATACCAGGTTTTCATAAACTTGACAGAGAACTATATGTAGGAGAACTCCTCCTCCACATCACAATAGTCCGACTCTGCTTCATAAGCATCGCCATCACCTGAAACTCAACAAATCTGGTTGGTGTGTACAACATCGTCCCGTAACGTGGGAGTGAGTGATCAACTCAGTGGAACAATAAAGCATAGGTTAACATGTTATCAATTCGGTCAAGCAGTAATGATAAAGCGGTAAAATTAAACACTCCTAACTACTCTTATTAATGCAAGTATGAATACAGTCATGATGTATGCCCTCACCACACCCTCTCTCGTGCGACATCATCTTATGTTCACGGCATGCTTTCATCCCTCAGTGCTCCACATTTTCCAGGCACATGCAAAGCATGATGAGCATGATTACCGAGTATTTATTAGTCCATTTCAAACAGCAGGATTGGGAAACTAAGATACCTCCCTTGTATCATTCCCAAACATGATCCATTCTAGGGTCGTCAGTCCTAGTTAATCTCAGACGACGGTGTATTTTCTAGGTCACTGCAAAGGCTGTCAGGGCTGTTATGCACAAAGGTTACACCACTCCCCCATCACCTCTTTAACGATTCATCACTATACAGAAACAGGCCTAGTTCATACTCTATACACTGCGGTAAAACTCTAAGGCTCACCGCAATTTCAGAGTATGCTCGAAGTCACTACAAAGGACTGTCAGGGCTATTACTCGCATTCGTTGCACCACTCCTCCATCACCTTATCAATGTAGGCCGACAGTACGAATATAGTGTCCCATACCACCATAATCGACTCACGAGTTTGGTTGCTCACTGGTCACTACGGGGAGGCACGTGGCCCCAGCGTAGGCTGACAGCTCGACCACGGTGTCCCATACCACCATGCCCGGCTCATGAGTCTTAGCGGATCGAGGTACCATGGTTAAAAGGGATTTCACTGGTAAGTTTGGTACCCTAGGTTCAAGCAGTAGCGTCCAAACATGGTGAACATACATTAGACAGATCGGGTTACTTGACGAACTCGGCTAGCTCGAGCGCACAACAAGTTGAACGATATGAAGTGCATAAGCACTTCGTATGGCCAACCACTATCCCCAATCGAAGTACGACTCGGGTTCGTCGAACACATCTCACGTGGCAAATGAATCTCAGCCACGAATTCAATTTCATTACCGATTGCCTGGACTATAATCATAGCCCCAATCGCATTCAATTGCAGATAGTTAAAGCAGTAATGAATCAAGATTCAAATCATACAACTCAAGTCTGATATTATCCGTTTAGGGCTGCCAGGGCTGTTGCACGGAATCGTTGCTCCACTCCCCTATCACCCATGACGGATCATACAATGTAAACATGAATTTAAACATATGCATTACACAGATAAAATCATACAATCAATTGAGCATGTTATGAAGCACAACACAAGCATGAGTTTGTACATATTCAATTCCTAATCACACAGCTATCCAAGGAAATCATACACATAGCTAAACGAGTTGAGAATCATATCTCAACACCCTTAAACATTACAATTTACTAACTACTACTCATTCAAACATTTCAACAAACACTTTAAAATGCATACATCAACATACATAACATATGTTGATCACATAGGCATTAGGCCAAATCCTTCCACTAGAGAATTGCCCCAATCATAACAAGCATACACCCATGACGGATAGTCATGGCAAGCAGGAATCCAAATTCCATATTCATTCAGTCATTTCCACAAACACTTGGGCCACACCTTTTAGCATATATAGTGTATTTTGGCCGTGGCGTGATTTAGGGTAAATCCTTTCGTCAAAGGGGTATCGCCAATACAACAATCATAAATCCATGACAATTAGTCATGGCGAGCACGAATGAGAATTCTATACTCATTCGGTCATTTTCACAAACACTTAGAATACACTATTTTAACATACATAGTGTATGTTAGCAAATCATGTATTAAGGCTATCCTTTTGCCAAGTAAGTATTTTATCCATGTATAATATATTCATACAGCAAATAATCATGGCAAATACATCTCCAAAATTTATACGTATACGATACTTTCTAGAATACACAATTTCAACATACATAGTGTATATAAACAAAACATGTATTAGGGCGAGTCCTTTCGCCAAACAAGTAATTTATCCACATATAATATATTCATACAACAATTAATCATGTCAAAAACATTTCCAAAATTTATACAAAGACGGTACTTTCTACAAATACCTAGAGTATGTGGAATTCCATATTTTTCATCTTTAATCGAAACGGAAAACCGACAACACTTTGTACATGTACAATTGCATGCAGATCATGAATCTATCATTATCTGACATTGAAAGAGTTGAAAACCATAACCTATACACCTAAAGTCCGCACCTTTTATCGTAGAATTGTAACAAATCAGCTAGGTTTGGTAAGCCTTCGTATTCGGCAATTTGGCGACCCATAGAATGGAATAGGTTAGCTATTTCATAACCTACAACAATCAAAACCCTAAATTAGTTTAGGGTTAGGGTTTCTTACCTAGAAATGGAGTTAGAATCGTCGGGAAAGTGATTAGAACGGAGTGGTGGAGCTCGTGGAGCGGCAGGGAAGGATGGCAGGGAGAATCTCCCACTGCTCCCACACTTTCTCTCTCTTTTCTCTCTCTTTTCTATCTCTCAATCTCAAATTCGTATGGCTGTGAGAGAGAGGATTCAAAGGCCCTTATATAGCCTAAAATCTCACTAAAATAGACTTGGGAACAAGGTATACTTGGGTTTTGTCCAAAGGGCATCTGTTTCAGCTCAACGGAGGACTTCTGGTGGGCCTCCTTGAGCCAAAGGTCGGACTTAAGCTCACCAACACCGGATCTATGTTCTATTAAGTTTTCGTTTCAGTGGAATTTCCAGATCACGCTTGGCGAACCAGTTTCAGTTCAACGGTCAGCGGATCTCGATCGGAGATTCCGAGTACATGTAAATGTGTATGAAATTTCTCCTGATCCGAGGATGTAATTTGGTCTGATTCTGACGGTCTGGTTGCTTAAAACTGATCCGCAAGCAACACGTGCCAGATTACTATTCAAGATATTTTATTTTGAATTAATTTCACATTTCTCACACTCTTCACTCCGAGCTCAAGCGAATAGCGCTGGGACACTATCTGGATTTGATTTCCGAGATGGTTGTCAAGCCCAGCGAAGCGGTCCTAATTCCTTGACTTCGTGTTCATCGGACTTCCGACGTGCGGTCCAGATCTGATACGGAGTTTCGAGATGCTCTCGAGAGCAGCCGGGTAATGAGATTGATCCTAGATTTTAGGGTAACCTAGCGTCAATGATTCTACAAGTTTTGGGTCTTGCAGATCGTATTTAAAGTGATTGGTGCTAATTTCACAGGCACACTAGTTTAACACTAGCTAAATCTCCCCTAATTTCTAAAGGATTTAGTCCTGAGTGATTTCGGTCTGAGGTGGTACTTAGACCTTTGTTGCAATGTTTAGTTTAAGTATTGTTCTTCATCACCTAAACTTTAAGGTAGTGTCTAATGTGAAAGTACTTAGAAGGATTTAAGGAACGAGGTAAAGAAAGGTGAGATTTGTGAAGAAAATGGTTTGAAAAGGGACTTAAGACCCTTGAGTTGAGTGTTTGTGAAGTTAAACAGGAGTTAGGATTGTCCCATCGCCTAAGGACGTCTAATTCCAGGTTGGGAAAAAATCCGGGCTGTTACAATCTACCCCCCTTAAAACAAAATTTTGTCTCCGAAATTGCCTAAGGGTAATACGGAAAGATTTTATTATTTCATTTGTCTAAGGCTTATTGTTTTCAAGTCTTTATGCGCAGTAGGGTGTATATTAGCCTGGTTCATTTTAGTCTACCCCCCTTAAAACTTATTTCTTTATCCATTTCTCATACCCTGATGGTTTGCTACACTTTATTTCTGTACCTATTTGGAGTCTTGACGACAATTCCCACAATTTAGAGTAAGATAGTTGTTTTCATTGTTTGACCAACACGGAGAGACGGTAATAGTGGGCTCGATCCCGATACATCGATCATCTACCGGGTCAGGGTAGGAAGCTCATCGTATCCCTTCCCAATCCTGGTGGATCCTGGTCTTCTACTCGGCCAAACAGTGAGTCCATTGGTAGTCACCCAGGTTTGAGAATTGGGTCAAGCCACGAATGTTTCGCAGTTGTATATTTTAGTAACTCCGTAGTCCGATCACTCTGAAACCGTAGGAAATGTCCATCATTGAAAGACTCAAATTGTTCATTCTAAGGTTGCCCTTTAGGTCGTAGTCTAAGCGAGTCCTCGATATTATCTATGTCCAAGGAAAGGGTGAATCAAATCTTACTAGATCATCCTAAAACATTTTCATAGTAGAACTTGCTAGGGCTTCTATAATGTGCGTATTTTAATGAGCACCATTTCGATCCTAGGCTAGTGGAGTAGGGTCCACCACACTTTCGTTGTGCCACCCAGATCAAAGAGATGCAATAGGTGACCTAACTAGATTGGGCTCATAATGTTCTACCCCCCTTAAAATTTTATTTTCACCCTCAAGGCTCAAGATCTATGTCCTGATCCGTACATCGGAACAAGGTGTAATTTAGGACCTATCTTGGACACGAATGGGTCTCGTTCCAACTGACTTAAGCCGACTAACTAATTCTATCATTCAATTGGCTTAGCATAATTAATTTGTCTTTCCTTAGCCTAACCAGTAGTCTAGTCTTAATTTAGGAGTAGCGGTATCCTCTAGGTGTAATCCAAAGTCTATGCTTATACATTAGATGATTTTATATCCTTTCTAATAAAGAAAATTGTTTGTTTGTTTGGAATTGAGTTGCCTGAACATGAATGTGGCTACGCTCTAGCACTTCACATATGCTCTAACCAACTAAGGGGGTTCTAGAGTTCACGTTCTTAATTTGTTGGATTTCCTATATTGTCAGGTCTGTCGAAGCACTGCTCTAGGTCCAAAATCTAGGGCCTATTTGTCAAACAACCATTTACTCTAAAAGCTTAAAGTATCAGAGTGTGGTGGGTTAATGTATATCAAGGGACTTTATCACTTCAACACTATTTGGCCAGTGGTCTTAAGTTGTATTAAATGGGACTGTATTGCTAATCCTACCTCGGGATTGGGAGTGGCATGGTTGGTAGGAGGGTGGGTGGGATAAAAATTAGTTTTATAGGCTTTTGAAAATAAGCATGGTGTTGGAAAAGTGTGAGATGGGATTTCCAATCCCAGGAAGCGGAATTTCTAAGTGTAATAGGAAAACTCGGGATATACTTTTCATTGCATACATTCCAGACATGGCATTGGAAAACATGGGATGCACCCAATCTAGGGCCCATACCTTACACATACAGTTATTATTACTTTTACAATTCTATCCACCTTGCTCACCTAACGCAGTTGGCCGAAAGGGCCTTAAACATTCCAACATTCGAAGGTTGTGAAGAAGACGGTGGAAATGGAGGAAAAAGGCCGTATTCAACTCGAATAAGGCCATGGGGAGTGAAGGAAAAAGGGGAAAGAGGGTTGGAGTTTTTGGTTCTCCACGAACTTGGGTCTCAACAGTGGTTGTAGAGGCCCAAAGAACAGGGATTTGTAAAGGAAAATGGAGAGATGGGTTGGGTAGAGAGGTTACACATTTTGGAGCCACGAACGGGAGGTGTAATAGCTCAAATACGAGAAAACGGAGAGGGTAGGGTGGTAGGGATTGTTGTAACTGATGGAGGGGTATAGGTTGTGGTCGAAATCAACAGATAGGATGATCGGAAGGGTGATTTTGAAGAGAATCAGCCAGTTTGGAGAGAGAAAATGGTTTGGAGGCGAGGTTTGTGAAGGAAGTAGGAGTTTGGGAGGGTTTCGATGGAGGGGACATACATCAGGGGGTCCCACAACCCCCAAACTTGGTTGGCCTGAGCCGCGGGCCCGGACCATCAAAAAACTGGCGAGGCCTTGCCAAAAAATTTTGGATTTTGCAAAAGGGGTCCCCATGGTCATGTTCCTCTAGTCCCCTAGGCCCCAAAAAATATTGGGTCCCACCTTGGATCCCTCTGGAAGTACTCCGTTTGGTCCCCGGACCCCGATTCGCTCCATTTCAGTTAGTTTCGGGCAAACTGGACATATCTTGCAATCCGGAATGATTTATCTGATGTAAAATATATGAATTTGGGGTAGAACGAGCTAATAAAGCAAACCAACCCTACAAAGTAGGGTTGCGTAGCTCAGAATTGTGAAAAAACCCTCCGATTGACGGTCGTTTCCCCGTTTCAATTTCGTTTTACTAAAAATAGTAGTTTTAGCTTGATTACTCTTCCTCCATTGGGTTTTAGGAGTTACACTCATTGTGAAACGAGCCTGGAATAATTAGGAGGATGGTTTGGTGAAGCCAAATAGGATACTTACTATTTTTGGCTGAGAACCTTGCACACTTGTAGACATCACGACCTTATAGTAAGTCGCGAATTCTAGGGGTTTTAGTGGTAGTTTGTTTCTGATTTCTTTCCCATTACTTGGTATCCCTATTTAAAGGGTTGTGAACTCATTTTTTTTTCTGTCATTCATTAATCAATTTTGAATTTATTAGAATTTATTTCTATTTTTTGCTTTCTTTCCTCATGGATTCGAAAAGTCTCTGTGAGGAGTCCAGAGAAGCTCCGAGGTTTCGGAGTAGTTATCATCATCACGCTTATCCAGTATTCTATTGATTTTCAACGGTTGGCATGAGGCGGATTGTAATCTAGACTCTTTAATAGATGGCCTAGGAATATTTTAAGGTTGACCCGTGCGACCAAGGTTGAATACAGACTCGATTTCGGTGTTCGTTTTCAGTGAACTTCGCCAACTGGCGAAATCGGGATACCTATGACTGTTCCTACGTTCCGTCGCTCCCTCCTAAGCTAGAGTGCGTCAGAGTGCGTCGTGTGACCATAACCCAGGTCCGGTTTAATCCAAATCATGCTCTGATACCAACTGTAACATACAGAAAAATCGGGGGTCGAGCATAACTCAACACCCGAGTTCCAGAACATCACTTATGCAACATGGATAATGATGATTAAATGTTGTCTGCATTAGTGAATTGAACATGAGTGAGATTAAGCCAAAACAACATATCATACTCCAGAGACAATTAAATTGCAAGCGGAAGACTGTGATAGATATATAAAATATATAAAAACTGTGGTGAGTCTCCAGAGTGTGATAACATTACAAGGTTAAATAATTACAAGTATAGTTCCAAAATATACCAAATGTATAAGTGTAATGGCTTCTATCCCAAGTACCATAGCCCCGTCAATACAATACCAAGTCTTCATAAACTTGACAGAGAACTATATGTAGGAGAACTCCTCCTCCACATCACAATAGTCCGGCTCTGCTTCATAAGCATCGCCATCACCTGAAACTCAACAAATCTGGTTGGTGTGTACAACACCATCCCGTAACGTGGGAGTGAGTGATCAACTCAGTGGAACAATAAAGCATAGGTTAACATGTTATCAATTCGATCAAGCAGTAATGATAAAGTAGTAAAATCAAACACTCCTAACTACTCTTATTAATGCAAGTATGAATGTAGTCATGATGTATGCCCTCACCACACCCTCCCTCATGCGACACCATCTTACGTTCGCGGTATGCTTTCATCCCTCAGTGCTCCACATCTTCTAGGCACATGCAATGCATGATGGGCATGATTACCGAGTATTTATTAGTCCATTTCAAACAGTAGGATTGGAAAACTAAGGTACCTCCCTTGTATCATTCCCAAACATGATCCATTTTAGGGTCGTCAGTCCTAGTTAATCTCAGACGATGGTGTGTTTTCTAGGTCACTGCAAAGGCTGCCAGGGTTGTTATGCACAAAGGTTACACCACTCCCTCATCACCACTTTAACGATTCATCACTATACAGAAACAGGCCTAGTTCATACTCTATACACCGCAGTAACACTCTAAGGCTCACCGCAATTTCAGAGTATGCTCGAGGTCACTACAAAGGGTTGCCAGGGATGTTGCTTGTATTCATTGCACACTCCCCCATCACCTTATCAATGTAGGCCGACAGCACAAATATAGTGTCCCATACCACCATAATCGGCTTACGAGTCTGGTTGCTCACTGGTCACTACGGAGAGGCACGTGGCCCCAGCGTAGGCTGACAGCTCGACCACGGTGTCCCATACCACCATGCCTGGCTCATGAGTCTTAGCGGATCGAAGTACCATGGTTAAAAGGGATTTCACTGGTAAGTTTGGTACCCTAGGTTCAAGCAGTAGCGTCCAAACATAGTGAACATACATTAGACAGATAGGGTTACTTGACGAGCTTGGCTAGCTCGAGCGCATAACAAGTTGAACGATATGAAGTGCATAAGCACTTCGTGTGGCCAACCACTATCGCCAACCGAAGTACGACTCAGGTTCATCGAATACATCTCACGTGGCAAATGAATCTCAGCCACGAATTCAATTTCGTTACCGATTGCCTGGACTATAATCATAGCCCCAATCGCATTCAATTGCAGATAGTTAAAGCAGTAATGAATCAAGATTCAAATCATACAACCCAAGTCTGATATTATCCGTTTAGGGCTGCCAGGGCTGTTGCACGGAACCATTGCTCCACTCCCCCATCACCCATGACGGATCATACAACGTAAACATGAATTTAAACATATGCATTACACAGATAAAATCATACAATCAATTGAGCAAGTTATGAAGCACAACACAAGCATGAGTTTGTACATATTCAATTCCTAATCACACAGCTATCCAAGGAAATCATACACATAGCTAAAGGAGTTGAGAATCATATCTCAACACCCTTAAACATTACAATTTACTAACTACTACTCATTCAAACATTTCAACAAACACTTTAAAATGCATACATCAACATACATAACATATGTTGATCACATAGGCATTAGGCCAAATCCTTTCACTAGAGAGTTGCCCCAATCATAACACGCATACACCCACGACGGATAGTCATGGCAAGCAGGAATCCAAGTTCCATATTCATTCAGTCATTTCCACAAACACTTGGGCCACACATTTTAGCATATATAGTGTATTTTGGCCGTGGCGTGATTTAGGGTAAATCCTTTCGTCAAAGGGGTATCGCCAATACAACAATCATAAATCCATGACAATTAGTCATGGCGAGCACGAATGAGAATTCTATACTCATTCGGTCATTTTCACAAACACTTAGAATACACTATTTTAACATACATAGTGTATGTTAGCAAATCATGTATTAAGGCTATCCTTTTGCCAAGTAAGTATTTTATCCATGTATAATATATCATACAGCAAATAATCATGGCAAATACATCTCCAAAATTTATACGTATACGATACTTTCTAGAATACACAATTTCAACATACATAGTGTATATAAACAAAACATGTATTAGGGCGAGTCCTTTCGCCAAACAAGTAATTTATCCACATATAATATATTCATACAACAATTAATCATGTCAAACACATTTCCAAAATTTATACGTAGACGGTACTTTCTACAAATACCTAGAGTATGTGGAATTCCATATTTTTCATCTTTAATCGAAACGGAAAACCGACAGCACTTTGTACATGTGCAATTGCATGCAGATCATGAATCTATCATTATCTGACATTGAAAGCATTGAAAACCATAACCTATATACCTAAAGTCCGCACCTTTTATCATAGAATCGTAACAAATCCGCAAGGTTTGCTAAGCCTTCGTATTCGGCAGTTTGGCGACCTATAGAACGGAATAGGTTAGCTATTTCATAACCTACAACAATTAAAACCCCAAATCAGTTTAAGGTTAGTGTTTCTTACTAGAAACGGAGTTAGAATCGCCAGGAAAGTGATTAGAACGGAGTGGTGGAGCTCGTGGAGCGGCAGGGAAGGATGGCAGGGAGAATCTCCCACTGCTCCCACACTTTCTCTCTCTTTTCTCTCTCTTTTCTATCTCTCAATCTCAAATTCGTATGGCTGTGAGAGAGAGGATTCAAAGGCCCTTATATAGCCTAAAATCTCACCAAAACAGACTTGGGAACAAGGTATACTTGGGTTTTGTCCAAAGGGCATCTGTTTCAGCTCAACGGAGGACTTCTAGCGGGCCTCCTTGAGCCAAAGGTCGGACTTAAGCTCACCAACACCGGATCCACGTTCTATTAAGTTTTCGTTTCAGTGGGATTTCTAGATCACGCGTGGCGGACCAGTTTCAGTTCAACGGTCAGCGGATCTCGATCGGAGATTTCGAGTACATGTAAATGTGTATAAAATTTCTCCTGATCCGAGGGTGTAATTTGGTCTGATTCTGAAGGTCTGGTTGTTTAAAACTGATCCGCAAGTAACACGTGCCAGATTACTATTCAAGATATTTTATTTTGAATTAATTTCACATTTCTCACACTCTTCACTCCGAGCTCAAGCGAATAACGCTGGGACACTATCTGGATTTGATTTCCGAGATGGTTGTCAAGCCCTGCGAAGCGGTCCTAATTCCTTAACTTCGTGTTCATCGAACTTCCGACGTGCGGTCTAGATCTGATACGGAGTTTCGAGATGCTCCTGAGAGCAGCCGGGTAATGAGATTGATCCTAGATTTTAGGGTAACCTAGCGTCAATGATTCTACAAGTTTTAGGTCTTGCAGATCGTATTAAAGTGATTGGTGCTAATTTCACAGGCACACTAGTTTAACACTAGCTAAATCTCACCTAATTTCTAAAGGATTTAGTCCTGAGTGATTTCGGTCTGAGGTGGTACTTAGACCTTTGTTACAATGTTTAGTTTAAGTATTGTTCTTCATCACCTAAACTTTAAGGTAGTGTCTAATGTGAAAGTACTTAGAAGGATTTAAGGAACGAGGTAATGAAAGGTGAGATTTGTGAAGAAAATAGTTTGAAAAGGGACTTAAGACCCTTGAGTTGAGTGTCTGTGAAGTTAAACAGGAGTTAGGATTGTCCCATCGCCTAAGGACGTCTAATTCCAGGTTGGGGAAAAATTCGGGCTGTTACAGAGGCCGTGGAGTGGGTTTTCACTTGTGGGACCCACATTGATGTATTTCTTAGATCCACACCACCCATCTGTCTCTAGGCTCATGTTATCCGAATAGACCAAAAATTAGGATGATCCAACCATCAGTTGGACCATAACAGAGGCGACGGTGGGGCTGGGAGCACCCCTTAATGTCTTCCACGTGGATGTGGGTTGGGGGCATCCTAGTCGTGAACCCAACATGATGTATGTATCTAATCCACACCGTCCACCCGATTTTCCAGATCATTTTAGGCCTTGGGTCAAAAATTGAAGTCGATCCATTTCTCTGGTGGACCACAATAGAGGAAACAATGGGACCAAGGAGCCTGTTGGCTCCAACATCTTTTGACGCTGCCCTCCTGGCAGTGTGTGTAGGTGGCCCACCATGATGCATATGTTTTATCCACTTTGTCCATCCTAATCATCAGCTCATTTTAGCCATTGGACCCGAAAATGAGACAGATCCATATCTCGAGTGGACTACCCCACAGAAAATAGTGAAAATAGTGACGTCCATCATTGGGACATGCTCAGGGCCCACCACAATGTTTATTTTCCATCTAACCTGTCCATGAGGTCACACAGACTGGGGTGAAGAGAAAACATGGATATCAGTTGGATTCGGAACATCTAGAGGGTACGCTGTAAGGCAGCATGTACTTGCACATTGTCCTAGCTGTGCCCAATTTGTGGGACCCACCATGTGTACCACCATAATGTACATGTAAGATCTAGACCATCTATCTAATTTCCCGATTAATTTAAGGTATAAGCCCAAGACTGAGGTAGATCCAGATATTGGGTGAACCGCACAACATAAAACAATTTTGATTTATTAACACCATCAAAACTCTTGTGGACTTGCCATGATACACATAGTATGCGACCACATTGTCTGTCCACCTTGAACACCCACTATGGTCCATACCTTAATATTAATGTTGTATATCTGCACCATTAAACCCTTTGGTCAACCAAGCGGTCTCGATCGTGGGATCCACCGTGGACATCAATTTGACATATACCTTATACAGCTATATTATTCATCCTTGAACCACCCTAATGCATGTGAGTTACCTAAATCATTTGCTTGCGGCGGACCCACCGCAATGTTTATATGTGGACCCATTTGATGGTGGGACAACTTGAAAGTGGGACCCACCGCATTATACGAGTTATACCCATGCTGCCTTATGGTGGCCTACTTTAATGTACACATGTAAATCCATGTTGTTCGTCTTAGGGCCCGTTGTAATGAATGAGTATTGCTCGTGTCATCCAAACTTTTGTAGAATCATTGTAATGATTGTTTGCAATCTAGCCAATTGATGGCCCACTTAGAAGTGGTGCCTAATGTATTGTATAAGTTTTATTGATGTCGTCCATCCTGCTACTCATTTTCTATATGCTATATATGTGGCTTCCATCTCATGACCACTTGAAGCATATATTGTATATCATTGCTACTCATTAACCATAAGGCCCAATTAGGATACAACCATGTGGTCCCCATAGTTTTTTTTTTTTTTTTTTTTTTTTTTTTTTTTTTTTTTTTTTTTTAAATCATGTCGGGCCAAAGCTATTAATGGAATAACTATCTTGCAAAGAATGAGGTGTAATTGTGAATGCAAACAATGCTCGTGATTACGATGTTATGGATGATATTAATGATGTTCGTGATTATGGTTAATAGAAGTATGTGATTTGATATCTTGATTAGCGTTGTTCTAGTTTGTAGCATGTTAAATTCATTTACTTAACCATGTTGATATTGATCATACTCATGCAGAAAGGAATGATGGTACGTACAAGTGTACCTTAATATATTTGTTCATGCATAAGATATGTCCTTTACAGTTTAGTCACATGATCATGGATTGTTATAGTTGATAGTGGCACATGATGATTATATGTGAATTTTCTGGCCTACGGGTTAAGCGGACCCTAAACTCATGGAATTACATGCATACTACATGTACTTGAATGTATGCCTTAGCATAATTGCTTGAATTCATGCATAATCATGACATACATGATGATGGAAATACCACGGTCATGCCGTATAACATGAGTTAGATCTTGACAGTCAAATGTGCATATATGATGATGACTTCGGTTATCCCTAAAATGGACAGGACACCGGAAGTGTGAAATAGTAGGGGTAGATAGAAATCCCTTGGGTTGACAGTCCCTAAACCCCTATGCTAGCTAGGGATGCCTCACTGTCGGGACGAGTGGATACATGGGTTATGGATTTGACTCCCACTGACAAGGTCGAGAAGAGGTGGGTCCAACCTGCTAAAGGGCAGAGGTGCGAACAGGGACTGGTTTGACCTGCCGGCGAGGAGAAATAGGAATGAAGTCTGCTACTGGCGTGTCGGGTGGAAGTCTACTGCAGGGTGGGAATGCGAGGTCGATTAATGATGCCCTGTGTGCATGGGTCTTGACCACGGTGTTCCCCAAGATATGCAGTTACCGTGATATGACATGATATCATGATGATGATAATGTGATTACAAATATGTGTAATATGGTTATGATTGTGGTAATAGAGATATGAAAATACGACTTGGCTGTGCTGGTAGCATTGCCTTAGAGTATTATCATAATGCATATGCATTGCATTGGTATTGACATCATACCTTACGTGCTATATGCCTTTCAGCATGCGTGATTTCTTTATGGCATATTTATCTTGTTTGCATGTACAACACATTGCACACACGTGCATAGTCACTGGGCATTAAAAGCTCAAGCTTTCCTTTATAATTTTTTTTTCAGGACAATACTAGGAGCAGGAGTAGCAGATGATGCCTATTAAGTTATTTTTGGACACTATGCTTCTGATTCATTTTGATGGATATGTACCATTGTAAAACAGTTGTATTGTATATATATATTTTATAGTAAAAGCTGGTTATTTTGCTTGTGTTGAAAATGTGAATCTATATGCCTAATATCTATTAAAAAAATAATTCCTAAAATTTATAGTCGGGCGCCAAGCTCGGGACTTGGTGTATGGGCGTCAAGTGCTGAACTCAGAGTTCGACACGTCACAAGCTAAATCTGGCCACTGTAAATTATACGTATGGGTGGCTGGGTTTGAGGCGCGACAAAGGTTATATCAGATCATGAGCTTGAGATTACATGTGGGCAGTAATAAGTTAAAAAAGAACTTAGAAAATTTTAAAACTACTATCCTTGGTGTGAGAACTTAGTTCTAGTTAGGATCCCCGATTGAAAGAACTTAGAGACATGAATCCAAGATTCCCTGCTTGAAAACTTAGCTAAAAATAGGGATCTCAACTGGAGAACTTAGAGACTCTATACTTAACACTCTAGTGGGCATGTTTAATGACATTGGTGATTGGTTACAAGTTATATGAGTTTGTTTTCAGAAATTTTGAGGACGCAATTTTTATTAGGAGGTAGATTGTAACGGCCCATCACTCTGATGCCCTTGCGAGCACATGTACGCGACTTCCTACATATAACCCGTAATCTGATACAACATATATCGTACACCTTTCAATACTTTACGCGGGATGCACAATGTTTTCAGAAAAACTTGAACCGAGCAACGCACCTGAATAAACAAAACTTTGAGAGCCCAAAATTTATGCCAGTGCGACCGCACCGTCGCTACAAATCCAACGGTACCCCTCACGCGTTGAGGCATACACTCGAACCCGAGTTACCGCGTGAAGAACAATAACGTTCATGTGCACAAGGAGCCTTGAAAATGACTTAAATAATGTCACAAATTTCTCATTTTTTTAGAAAATCCATGAGCTTATTAAGCCCCTTAATCAAGCTTCAATAGTGTTAAAATATAGTCATAAACTACATTAACCCATCATTATTAGATTTTAATAAAGGTATGGGATACTTTTCCATAAAGTCAAATAATCTCATTGATTTAAGGAGAGAGCCACCTCGTATGTTCTAGAAAATGATTAAGTTTTAATTAATTAGGCTTAAGGACCATAATCAATAGGTTAGATGTAGAAAATATTACGTATTTAACCTTAATAAAGTGGCATTAACTAAAAGTCAACAAAATCCCTTATTTTAAAGGATGTTTGCCAACACGTCATTTTTTAGAAACAATGATTATATTAAAGTTGATAAAGTGCATGAATCAAAAGTCAGGATTCTCCCCTTAAATCAAGGAGAACCAAGTATTTTATCCCCCACTTTTCTAGAAAAGGAATATTGTGCTTGATTAGGAAGTGATTAAGTCCCTTGATTCATGATTAGTTGGGACAAATGACTCTTGAAATAAGGATGAACTTTCACATGCACCATAACCTAGAAAACTCATATTAATTACCCTCTTGTGTATAAATAGACATTCCCTAAAAAAAATTGGGGACCTTAGTGCCTAAATTTTATCCCCTCCTTGTTGAGAGAGAGAGAGAGAGAGAGAGAGAGAGAGAGAGAGAGAGAGAGAGAGTTGTGGGCCACACATCAAGGTCATCCATCACCATCCAACTCATGCAAGGTGATCAACACCCTTAATCTAGGTGAGTACACCCCCTTCCACTTAATCTTTTTTTTTTTTAATGATATGGATAATGATAATCATGATCTTGATATGATGATGGTGATGATGATGGTGATATGTGACCCTACTAATGATGGGCCCTACCGTTGAGCTTGAAAGCAAATCCAACCCTTTATAGGAACATACATGCATGAATGAAGGAAATGCACAAAGATCATCCTGTATCAAAATTACAAGTGGGACCCACTGATAGTGGGTCCAAAATAATGTTTATTACCCATCTAACCAGTTCCTATGCTCACATAAACCTGTATATAGGGACCACACAAAATTCAACTAGGTCAGATTCACAGACCCACTGTGATGTTTATTTTTCAACTAACATATTGTTTAGATCACATGGATCTAGATGAAGGAAAAACACCAAGAATCGGATTGATCCAAAGCTCCTTGGGCCCATCTCGAGATGGCCCACTTAATGGAAGGTTAAGATTCCCCATCTGGACCCCATAACAGGGGAAATAAAAAAATGAAAACAGAGTCCAGACGCTTGACGTTCTCAGCGTTACAAACACTGGAACTATGCAGCGTCTAGATGCCGCTAATGTAAGAGAGAGAGTGGGGCCTCCACTTATGGGCCCCACCATGATGCATAAATTTTATCCATACCATCCATCCATTTTGACATCTCATTTTTTACCATTGGGCCCAAAATGAAGCCAATCTATATCTTTGGTGGGCCATAACAAAAGCATCTAAGGGTTGTGAGCACCCCTGTGTCACTGACACATGTTGCATGGAGCTGTGGAGTGGGTTTTCACACCACCCATCTATCTCCAAGCTCATGTTAGCCGTATAGACTAAAAAATCAGGATGATCTAACCATCAGGTGGACCACACCTGAGGCGACGGTGGGGATGGGAGCACCCCCTCACATCATCCATGTGGATGTGGGTTTTGGACGTCCCAATTGTCATGCCCCAAATCCAGGAACAGATAGCTTCCCTAATGCCCCGAATCTGGCACTTGACTTCCATACAACAAGCTCCGAGTTCGGTGCACCACGAGGAAGATTTTTTGACTAAAATTTTTTATATACATATAATAATACCTGAGCATGAAGATCTATACACTCTCCGTTATAAATCCGGATGGTTACAAGTACAATGCTTTTCAACAGGTACACAACGTCAACATTGTCAAATTAAAAAATAGATATAATGCATTGAGAAAGTTAAGTCTTCTAAGCTACTCCTGCCCTGAAAAAAATGGGAAATAGGAAGCTTAGGCAAAAAGCCTAGTGAGTACACACGTGTGTGCAGTGTGTCCTATATGCAAGCAAGATAAATATGCCACGAAGAAATCATGTATGGTGAAAGGCGTATAGTACATAAGGTATGATGTCAATGCCAATGCAATGCATATGCATCATAGTAATACTCCGAGTCAATGCTACCAGCATCACCAAGTCATATTTTCATTTCTCCTATACCACAACCATAACCGTATTACGCGCATCCGTAATCACATCATCATCATCATATTGTCATACCATATTATAACTATATATCTCGGGAAAACACCGTGGTCGACACCCATGCATCAGACACCAGCAATCGACCTCGCTACCCACCAATAGGGTTACAACCTTCATTTGATATACTAGTAGCGGACCTCGTTTGCACTTCTCCTCGCTGGCGGGTCAGACCGGTCCCTGTTTGCACCTTAGCCCTTAAGCAGGTTGGACCCACCTCTTCTCAACCTGACCTCGTCAATGGGAGTCAAATCGATGACCCATATATCCACTCGGCCCGACGGTGAGGTATCCCTAGCTAGCATCGAGGTTTAGGGACTTTCAACCCAAGGGGCACATCATCCCCTACTATTTATACACTTTCGGTGTTCCATTCATTTTCAGGGATAACTCAAGTCATCATCATAGATGTACATTTCGTCGTCAAGATCCAACTCATGTTATACGACACGACTATGGTATTTCGATTATCATGTATGTCATGATTATGTATGAATTCAAGCAATTATGATAAGGCATACGTTCAAGGGCATATGGTATGCATATAATGCCATGAGTTTAGGGTCTGCTTAACCTTTAAGCCAAAAATGACATATAATCATCATGTTCCACTATCAACTATATCAATCCATGGTCATGTGACTAAACTAAAGAGGACATATCTTACACATGAACACATGTATTGAAGTACACTTGCACATACCATCATTCCATGGTGCATGAGTATGATCAATATCAACATGGTTAAGTAAATGAATTTAGTATGCTAAGAAGTGGAACAACATTAATTAAGATATTAAATCACATACTTCTATTAACCATAATCACTAACATCACTAATATTATCCATAGCTATCATAATCACGAGCATTAATTGTATTTAGAATTATACCATATCCTTCGCAAGATAGATATTCTGTTAGCGGCTTTGGCTTGACATGATTTTCTTCTATTAGGACCACATGGTTATACCCTAACTGGGCCTTATGGTTAATGAGTGGTGGTGACGCAAAGTACATGCACCAAGTGGTTATGAGATGAAAGGCATAGATATAACATATAGCAAATGAGCCACATGATGGATGGTGCTGGTGAAACTCATATAATGTAGTGGGCTTCACCTTTAAGTAGACTGTTAGTAGGTTGGATTGCAAATAATTATCATAGTAGTTCTACAATAGTTTGAAAGGCACAGGTAAACCTCATAAGATACAATGAGCCCTATGTTGAATGACTTGGGTATATAATATACACATAAGAGTTAGTGACGATTGGATGACGTGGATTTGTCTCATACAACATAGTGGGTTCTACTTCCAACTGGTCCTGCAAGCAGGTAGGTCCACACACAAACATTACGGTGGGTCCCAATAAGTAGATAGTATAGGTAACTCACATACATTAAAGTAGTACAAGGAAAAATAGTTCAGATGCACAAGGTACACATCGGCGGGCTCCATGATCGAACTGTTTGGTTGGTAAAACAATTGAACAGTGCGGATAAAATACGTACATTGAGTGGGTTCACAAGTGTTTGGAAGTTATACATTCAATTAACACTATTTCATATCGTCTGACTTATTTAGGAATTGGATCTAGGTCATTTTGGAATCATGTTCTAGAATTAGCTAGCCTAATGGATAAATGGTGAAATATGCAAATACTTACATTAAGGTAGGGTCCATAATCAATCTGACACACGTTTCAAGTTCACATACCCAAGAGGTTACACTATCAGCATAGTCCACAAGTCTCAGTAATCACACAATTCTCATATGCCCACATGGTCTTATGACCACTCCATTGTCAGAAGTCCAATGGTTGAGTGGCCATACAAATGTGACTCTACTTGTCATAATAAGGGACTTAAGGTGAGATGGTTACTTATTATTAATATTATTATTATTTATTATACCATAGCTCGTATAATGGGGCAACCGCTTTACTAAGCTTTCACATAGTTAGGCAGCTAATACCACAATTTAACATAGTTTAGCAGTCACCTAAGCACCACATGATCATATGGTTGGGCCACACATTCCCCACATACCCCACATGATTTATGGCTATCCACGTTACGCATGATCACAGGATTTATGAGCTACATATTCAACACCATTTTGCCAAATCTAGCTGTCATTCATCCCGTCAGTGATCATATGGTTAAGGGCCACAACAATCAGAAATCTACTTAGACAAGTAGTCACACAATTGCCCCAATGTCATACAGTTAGGTGGGCTATAAAAATCATGCACTCACATGGTATGCTGGCCCACACAACTTCCACCAATCCACATGACTAGTTGGGCCACCCAAAATCCCAAATTCCTATGGTGTAGTGATCCACATGATTTCTACCAACTGATGGTCTAAATGAGGAATAACCATTACAATGGGTACCATGGAAACGACTTAGATTGCAAGAAATATATAGGCAGCCCCACACTCTAAAATGATCTAACAAAATAGATGAATGGCTGGTAAAACATGTATATTAGGTGGCCCATGATCGGTTAAAAAGGATGGATAGATTTCTCACAAACATTACTATAGCTCTAGGAAATATTTAACGGTGGACAAGTGATCAATATTGTTCCCGTGGCATGAGATTTGGATCTGACTAGTCTATGGGACCATACCCTAAAATGATAAGGATAAACCGATGAATGGCATGGATCTACATCATACTACAAGGTGGAGTCCATGGTCAAGTAAGCATCCCAGCATATAGGGGGCACACTAGAGCCTAAGAATTTTCAATGGTTATTACCACTGTTTCTACTTGCAGCATGGCCAACCTAAAATTGAGTTCTACTTGGGAAGTGGGCCTACTTCCCAAGTGACTGGAAAATATAGGCAGTGTGGGTATACAACACATGCACCTAGGTGGGCTCCACATGCATCACGTTATGTCCAGGGAAGTTTTCATAGGTAAGCATGCAATTCCCTTTCCTTATTATTATTATTATTATTATTATTATTATTATATTTTGTATAATTGTGGGTCCCAACACTACCAAAAAAATGATCAAAGGCTACGGACTATTCTGGCATTTGGCTACGGCTATAAACCGTAGTAAATTTGCTACGGCTAAAAACCGTAGCTAAAATTGTAAAACCGTAGCAAAAAGCTTACTTCGCCAGACGTACGTACAACTTTGGATACATCATAAGGGACTCTATGAGGCCCATTAAAATGTATGTACTCCATCTAATACGTTTATCAATTTTTTAAAAATATTTTATGCAGGAACCCAAAAAAAGAAGTAGATCGAAAGCTCAAGTGGACCACACGGCAGGAAAGAGTGGAGATTAATCCATTTATCTATGGTGTGGTTCAATTAACCTTCGATTTTCCTAGAATTTAGGTTCAATTCCTATAAAAAAAATATTAGAAAATTAATGGATGGAGTGGATATATGGATTGCATCAAGATGGACCCCACAAAGCCCTTGATAAGGTCGTCCGTCCAGATCCCGTCAAATGTGAGCCGTGGAGGGCTCGTTACGGATTGTGCAATAGCTACGGTCATAGTAGATTTTAGCTACGGTTAAAAACCGTAGCAGGATCGCAGTAGGCAAAAATGCAGAAAACCGCGCTGCCTGTTTATTTTCCCCCTCTCATGAAACACCCATTTCCCTCCACTCAACCCTATTCCCTCTCACTTCCGACCCTCTCTCTCTCTCTCTCTCTCAATCTCCCGCGCCCCTCTTCTCTATCTCTCTCAATCTCACGCATCCCTTCACTACAAGAAAAAGCCGGTGATCATGGAAATCACCGGCAGCCGTCCGCCCCTGCTTTTGAAATGTGGCTCCCTCCTCTCTCTCTTGTCCGGCGCACTTCTCCCTGCCCTCTCCCTTCCCCGATCTCTCTCTCCCATCTCGCTTGTTCCTTTGCCTTCCTCAATCTCTCTCCCTTCCTCTCCCTCCATCTCTCGATCTCCCTGATTTCCCTCCCTCCATCTCTCGATCTCCCTAATCTCCCTGATCTCCCTGAAAGCAGCCATTGATCGATCTCCCTCCAATAGCTGACGAAAATAGAAGAAATCAGAGCCCACGAAGTGAAAGGTACTCTCTCTTTCTCTCTCATTTCCTCTTTTAATGGCCAGAAATTGGGCAGCAACCATGGCAGTGGCAGCCATATCTGCCGTTGTCCATGGCCTCCTACATGTTTGAAGAAATGCTTCAACTAAGAATCCCTAGAACAGATGAAACAACCTTGTAATGGTAGTTTCCTAACTGTGCCCTTTCCATTTTGGGGCCTTGAAATCAACCGCATCCATCGTAAATAACATGTAGTGAAG
Organism: Magnolia officinalis; assembly: GCA_021015155.1. Lineage (NCBI taxonomy): Eukaryota > Viridiplantae > Streptophyta > Magnoliopsida > Magnoliales > Magnoliaceae > Magnolia > Magnolia officinalis. The sequence continues at coordinate 27,936,570 of JAJHSJ010000015.1, forward strand.
TTGCAAAAAGGTGGGGTTTTTTTATTTTTTATTTTTTTATTTTATAGTTTTGGTATTATTGAATAATGCCCACATGGTCTTGAGCTTTATACTACTACAGATACCTTTCCTCATAATGCTGCTTCTCTCCCGCTGTTAGCTTTGTAGAGCAGTGTGGGAAGGAGCAGATTGGATTGAATACAAATCTGGGTTTTTTTGAGTTTTCTTTTGGTTTGAATTGTGTTTGAGTAGTTGGTTTTTGAGTTGTTGTGGTAGGGTTCTTGTTTTTTTTTTTTTTTATGGTTGTAGATTGAATAGAAATCTAGGTTTTGTTGCTTTGTTTTGGTTTGGGTTGCTGTTTGGGAAGTTGGTGTGGTGGGATCTTGTTTTCGATGGTTGGAGCTGAAATGGGTTGTGTTTGTTTCTTGATTTTGAGATCTAGGTATTGAAGATTTTGAGACATTGTAGTGGATTTTGCAATGTTTTGGGGAATTTGTGTTTTGTTTGGGTGGAGAAAATGGCTCCAAGCTTGGATATTTCAGATTGGTGGGCGAAGGAAACACAAAAGGGGACTCCAGTTATCGTTACGATGGAGAACCCCAACTACTCGGTTGTGGAAATCAATAGCCCAAACGCTGCACTCCAGCAGGTCGATAAGGACAGGGGGAGGAAGGCCAAACAGTTTACTTGATGTTCCTGTTTTTGATTGTTTCAGTTGGAGTGCCAAGTGAACTCCATCCTTCTATTTTGGCACTAGCTTAAAATAGATGATCCGCTTGTGTAAGATCCAAGTCACTCATTAGGTGATCCCAATTTGTAGCTCCATGGTTTAAAAAATCAGACTTCTTTTGTGTTTTTTTTTTTTTTTTTTTTGTTTATTATTATTATTATGATTAAGGAAGCATATGTAGAGTTTAAGCACTTGCTTCTTGCATTTATATTTGACAATGAAGATCGGACATCTCCTGTGGCAAATGAGGTATCCAAGAAGTTTATCTTTTTCAAAATTAATTAGATAGTTTCTGCCATCTTCGCTCTTGTTCAAAATTAATTTCTCTTGTGTTTATCTTGCACGTGATGTGGGTCCTTCGTTGAAGCAGTATTAATTTGCTGGAGAACATAGGAGCATGGTATTTTGAGGAAAAGCAGGTCCTATTAATTTTTAGGGATGCATGCAACACGGTATTTGCAATGCATTCTGATTCACCATCGATTGCTTATAGGTAAGGCCCTTTGATCCTTGAGCATTACTCTTTAACCTCTCTTTATGTTGATCTTCTTTCTGTTAATTTGTGTTGATTTATGATTTGAGAAGAACCCTGTTTGGTTCTGGTTGTGGTGGTTATCTTCTTCCTCTTAATTGCTCTTGGAAGGGTTATGAGATGTGATTCTATCTGTTGGGAGTAGATATAAGGTACTGATCCTAAGGAAATGTATAGTTTTTGGAGGATCTGAATTCCATGAATTTTGTATTGATGGTGTGGTGATCCAGTTTATTGAATCATTTGGAAAAAATAAACATTTTGTTGGTCTACTGAGCCATGCTGTGGATGGAAACGTGTTATGATGACATGGTCTGTAGAACTTTCTGGTTCCTAATGCTAGTGATGTTTCTTATCAACAGTTGGTGAATTTTTGTCTAGTTTGTTAATTGTGATCTGGTAACTTAAGATAGATGCAATTGATGACAAGAAATGGGTTAAAGGCAAAGAAATTTGTTCCGTCAAGAAATACAATACATGAGAGGTTAATTTCCTCCTGAATGAAAGAAAACAATGTGCCAAATGAGGATTTCATACCAAGCACAAGGCAAGTGGTAAGGTTTATAACTTGGAAGGTAGACTGATTGTAGTTGGGTAGAAGACAAAGTTCTTAATTAATTTGAAGTTTTTTTCATGAATAGCTAGACTTTATATCATTTGGCATACAGAACAGACAGAAAATCTATTAGATGGATATTACATATTTCTTTAAGGAGTTTATGTTGAACAATTTACTATTTTGTAAAAGACGGGGGAATAAGGTGTATTTGAAGAACCCCTTCTATTGATTGAAGCATGCACTTTTAGCTTGGTGCATTGAGATTGGTTTTCAATCTTTATGTTAAATTCTCAGTTGCATGATCCTTCTAACCAGATGTTGCTTCCATAATTGCACTTCCTCTCCCACTTTCTAGTTGTTTATACTTGTTAACATTTTGAAACCGATGCTTTCTTGCTCCTACACCTGAATTTGTTGACATTTCACTTCACGCTTTATGCAACTGTAGTAACTGAATTTGTCAGGAAGGTTTTGATTAGCTGGTTTGAGATGACTAATATGAGACTGTTTTTGTTTTATTGTACTTGGAAGTTCCACAGGCATATGGCATGCTCATTTCACAAATATTCTATTAAAGATTAAGATTGAATTGTGTAAACCAATTTCCACTTCTGTCAAAGCGAGTTTGATTTTGTATAAAAATGATAATTGTGAGCAATAAAGCCTAGTTATATTAAGAGTTTTGTATTTTTTTTTTTTCATCGACTTCTGCTAAGCTTAATGTTGTTCATGAAATCTTCTTTTTCAGATTTCCAAAGGGAAATGAAATTTCTGATTGTAAGGATCTTTCTAAGTTGGACCTTTTTTTTTTCCAGGGCCCAAGGATCTACCAATCATAGCTAGAACGGAAGGGAGAGTGATTGGGTATGTTCAGATGGCACAGGGGCAGTTGGAAAACGTTCTAAAGCAGTCTCAAGCCAGCCAGGTATTTCATTTAAGCTCCAATATTGTCTTCATCCAGGCAAACAATCTTCAAAAAATGGGGGATGAAGCTATGAATTATGGAAAGTATATGGTAATAGTTCACCACCATTTTTAAGTTGATGGTGATTCATCCATTGGACTCATGCTAACATGTATGGCAATCCATCCTATCTAATGCTTCTATTGTGATTCAGCATTACTCAAAAATCACACTAACCGACACTAACTGTGCAACTCTAGCTATCCAATTGGTGGAACTCAAATGGGCCATGGCTATACAACTGTATTGTATCCATATCCACCATGGCCAATATGAGAAAGGGAGTCAAATTGGCATACTAAATATTGAATAGTTGTATTGGCTAGTAAGGCATACAAAACCCTTTTTTGTGATTTTTTCTTAAAAATTTCCCACCTTTTCACCTATTTCCTTCATTCAAAGCTTAGAAGAATGACAGAAGGGTTGAAGCCTGCTGCCCAATGGCAGATGGAGCATGTTTTGACATTGATGTCTTCAGTTCGAGCCCAACTCACCTACTTTGGAGATAAAAATAAAGTGTATCAGATGATAATCAGGTTTAATCCCCCACTGCTCAAGTTAGGACAATGTGTATATAATTACTTCACATGGATCATTTGTGGTAAATGTGATTCTCATAATGTTCGACTAAAATATGTAAACGGGTCTGAAAAATTAGACTGGGACCCATTAAAATCGGGTTGGCGTTTTCAGTTTTTAGTTCAATGCAGGATTATCAAAATTAGTAGTCGAGGTGCAGACAATTGGTTTGTTGTGTCCCACCATAGATGGATCAAGCCCCAAAAATCTCCCAGATTGGAATACCCTGAGCAGCAATTACTGGCACTCTTATTTATCAATATAAACTTCTTTTCAGTTGATTCCTCTATTTCTTCACAATTTCATCCTAAAAAGCATAAACAATCAGTATCATATTCTTCTTTATGTTTTAGGTTCATAAAGAACCTCATGACACTATTGCACAATTAGACGCAATTCGCTATGAAATCCAAAGCTTATCAATCATGAATCTTGGGCCATTGACATGAAGGCTAATCGATGGCACCAATCATGCATTGTATACAAATGGTGTGATCAACCTCACTAGGCCTGAATTTTTATGTGGCTGAACTATCCATTTCTCAGATTGCGAGTATTCCATCTTCCCTCCAGTGTTTTCTGCCTACAGACTTGTGGATTTCTAAACTGATTTTCTTTAATAGGAAACAATATCACTGTGAAACTTGATGAAGAGCAGCGGGCAATAGACACAATCTCTAAGGTTTGACTTGGCCTTTTATATTTATAAAGCATATGTCTTTTTGGGGTAATGTTGTTTTCACCCTCTAAAATTGATACCATGGTAACAGGGGTAATTTGGTCCTTGAGTGTTTTCTCTGAGTGTTCCACTAGGGGCAATTAATTTTAAGGGGTGGAAATATCAATTCTATTTTCATACAAAGCTTGTTGCAAATTGGAAAAAGGTGGGCCATGCTTTTTTGCTTCATGCTTTGTTTGCTAATGAACTTGGAGATCTAGGAATGTCTGATGGTTTGAACTATGAGAACCAAATTGCCGTTGGATTCTTGTAAGTAAATCACTGCCTTTTTGTCCTTTGTAGTTATGTAGGAAAAATGTTTAGGCATTCCCATGTGTGATGCACATGCAATTTACTAGTGTGTGCATGCTCTCACACACATAGTACAATTCCACACACATGGGAAACAAAGCACAATTCCTGATTCTTTTCAACTTCTTATTTTTCAAAAACAGGTGATTCCCTGCTTCTGCTTTTCGTTTATAAGTAAAACAGGTTTTTGTTTGATTTTCATTTTTTACTGTGGCAATTGAAGTTATGACTTGAAGATCATGATGCAGATCTTGTAGTCTGTTTGTCTGGCAGGCTAAGCTATACATATTCTAGGCTCTGGCATATAAATCACATGTTGATGAGCATTCAATTTGGTAAGATGTGGGTTTTAATTGCCACATATGTTATTGCTTCGGGTGTGATGAAAACCCCAATCATGTCATGGAATTCCAAATAATTTCTGCTTTGATATTGATTCTATTGACATCCAACACAGCCATGTTGAGGTCTTTTAACTTCCAAGGAACACATTGATTTGACATTTTAAGGATTGAAAAAATAACCCCAATTATTAATATTAATTGTTCATTCTTTATTCATGTCTATCTGTTTGTGCACACAAAAATCTAGGAGATACAAGTTTGACTGTTTCAATTTTCATGATTAGTGATGCTTATTTTAGTTATTTAGTGGGCAGAGGCAGTCCTCAGTACTGCTCGAAGCAAGTTCGCTTGTTGTCCATCCACTTCTGCTGGCCCACAGATTTTTGTGCAGCTTCCATCCACTTCTGCTGGTCCACTTATGCAACAACAAAAAGATTAAAATTATAGTAATTGCTTGTTTTTTGCTGATCTTATAAACCATGGAGCTGTTCGTGATTCATGGTTCTGCCAGTGTTTTGATTATTAACTCTTTAATGATACTGTTCTGCCAGCTCTTACTGACAAGTATGTTTTAACAGGTGCTCCACTTCCAAGATTGGCAGGAACACTGCAGCTAGCAATGAAGAAATTCAGATTCTGCACACTTGTGACAGCCTAACAGAGCTCAGTTCAGGTAGAGCAGAGGCGACGGTAATGGAAGTCAACAACAGTCAGGATGGCAGAGGAACATATTCAAATACGGCATCAGACATTGTTAATAGGCTTACCACAGGAGGTTAGTCCTTCCACGTTCACAAGTTGAGTGCTAAAATGTTTACTCTCTTGAGTTCAATTGGCAATCTAACGATAAAATAAAAATAAAAAATGCTCAAAAAAATAATAGAGAGAGAAAGAAGAAGAAGAAAATATGAATTTACTCACTAAAATATATAAGGATTCACTCACAGTACTTAAAAATGATCAAAAGATCTCATAAAAGGAGAAAAATATTATATTAACTCTTCTGAACTTATAAAATGATATTTATAAAAAGAAGGAAAGGAAGAGAGAAAAAGAGTAAATGGGGGAGCGTGAAATTGGGAGGGGACAAGATGATTGGGTCCCTCTCCAAAGCTATGTCAATTTTTCCATCATAAAAAAAATCCATCTGTGAGTTCACTTTATTGACGTCTTCATGAAATTCAAAAAGTCCACAACACTAAAAGTATGTGAGATATCTAAGCCTTTCTATAACTCAATACGATACACATTATCATTGACTTTTTTCAACACCCAACAAAGGCCAACTTTCTTTGGGTTCAACTTATTACAAGTGCCGGTTGAAAATCATTTCTCACGCAAGTACACCATAACCAAATCGCTTTTAAGGCCCGTTTAGCCGGTCGGATTGGAAGGGATTGGATGGTATTGGAAGGGATTGGAAGTTAAATCCCAGGATTGGCTAGGCGTGCCAAACAGGGTCGGTGATCTGATCTCAATCCCATGGGTCTTAAGACAATCCACTGACAACACCATCATTACCTTTAAATCCCATCCAATCCACCTTAATCCATTCAGATTTGCCTGAGACGTGTTTGGTTCAAGGGATTGGAAGGGATGGAAAGGTTTAATCCTGGGCTTGGCCAAGCGTGCCAAACAGATTGGATATAGCAATCCAGGGACATAGCAATCCCATGTATCTCAATACAATCCACTGACAACACCATTATTAGTTAGAAATCCATGCCATCCAACCTAATGCCATTCAATCCCTTTCAATCCACCCGGCCAAACGGGCCCGTAGCAAACACCGTGGAACACCTATGTATGTTGGCATCCGTTGCGCAGCACGCCAACAACGCTTGACTCCTTTCTTCTTCTCCTTGTCTTTCTCCGTTTTTTCATCAAGTGGATACTTTGCATTATCATGCTCTAGTAATGCAAGAAGTTCCTTTCTTATCAAGCTATTTGGCCTACCATAGGGGTCACTGAGCTGAAGGCGTACCTGTACAAACAATCACTATCGTTTCTATCACTATTGTAGCACATGTGTTTTGCATTTGGTCACTCAAGGTACTTGACAATAATGGAAAATATGGATTTTTCTTACAGGCAATGCCTACATTTCCCCAGAAATCAAAAACTACCAACCTGTTTGATCTTGGCACTGAACCAAATCCAGTTCATGCCCCAATGGTTAGTATTTTTTTTATTTACTTTTAACTTGTTTTTGCTTGAGTTACTGCTTTAGATTTTTCTTGCATTATGTTCTACTAGTATACTGAGGGAACTAATAATGATTTTTCTAGTTAATTTATAGGAATTGAATGATGTAAAGAGAATTGATTCATATTTGATTCTATTCAACTGATGACTACATGTTGCTTCAAAAAGCTCAAAGAGGTGAGGCACAATATGTGAGGACTAAAGGGACACCGAAACATGATTCGAGGAAGAAAATCAATTTGCTTTCCTTAGTAAGGGATTAAAACAATATGATAAGAAAATATTGGCCGATATAAAGGCCTGGGTGGATATGCAGCTGAGCCTAAGGATGCGGATGAGGCTGGGGCTGCTACAGTTGCCACAGGGTAAAGTTTTTAACTATTTATTTTTTCCTGTTATTCAAAAATAATTTGATTATTAATATTTTCTTTTATTTCTTAATCATGTCTTTAATGGATTGTTTGTTTATTCTTAGGCTCTAATTGCAAGTTCTTTCTCAAAGAGTGACTACAAAAAGGTGAAAGAAATTACTTATTCCGTTTTGAAGGTGATTATTCTCCTGTGCTTGTCATTTTATTTTTGAATAGCCTGCAACTTGAGTAAACGATAATCTTGAGTTGTCTTTCATGCGATTTCTGTTAGAGGATTGGATGCGTTTATATGCAGCTGTACATACAACTTACATACTAAGATAGGTAGAGGTTAAGATATGCTAAGGTTGTTGGAAGATATGAGATGTATGTATCCAATTGTGCATACATATCCTATCCTCTAATTTCAAGGGATTGAATTCATTTTATTAAGGCTGTTCGGAAACTGATCTGAACTTCCATGTTTCTCCTTTTCCTCAGACAGGAGCATTTACTGGTGTTTTCTTAACTATCATACTGGGTACATGGTACAGTTCTATTGCTGAATTATTCACTAAGGACGTTGAAGTGAAAAACTGAAAAAGTGAAAAACTGAAAAAGTGTCCACAAATCAGTTTTGGATCGTTCAAACACTTTGACTTTGGGCCTATGACTTAAATGGCAGTAGGTTCCACAATCTAGACAGTTTAATTTGAGTTAATGTATGCCTCATGTAATGAGGGCTTGCATATTGGGTGTCATAAGCTGCTTGAGTATCATATAACTCCCTTTAATGCTTTTCACTACTACTTTTAAGGGCCTGTTGGAAGCACCATGAAAAGCAGATTGGTTCAGTTTGGCTTTATTTGACTTAAATATATGCCACATGTACAATCTCTGAGTGCCTGCATATCAGACATCATAAGTTGCTTGAGTATTATATAAATCTCCTCAATGTTTTTCATTACTACTTTAAAGGCCTGTTAGAACTTAGAAGCACCGTGAAAAATGGCAGTAGGTTCTGTAACTTGAGTGGAACCCCTCTTCTTTGCATTTGGGTGGTGTGGAAAATGGAAAATTGCATTGCCTATTAAAAAAAAGTGAACTGTGTTATTTGGGATTTTGGTTTGTTCCTTTTTCACTTCAATTGGCAACTGGGATAAGAATGGGTTCACTTGATGTTGGATGGTGTGCATTCCACTCACTGCTTCCTTTTTTTTTTTTTCAAAAAAGAAAGAAAGAAAGAAGCAGAATGGCCATTGTCCCAAATGATCATTTTGCTTGTTTCTTCTAATCAAAAAACAATTTAAATATTTCCATAGGTCCCATTCACAAGAGGCCTACTAGATGAACAGTCTGAATGCTTTTCATCTCTCTCTTCTCCTTGATTGTCATACACTTTATATTTTCTTCTTCTTTTCTGAATGCTTTTGACTCAAGAAGGCCTGAGATTTTCTTGAAATAAATGAAAACTCTAAAAACCTCAGTATAATTGACTCTTGATTGAGACTGTGTCAACTCAAGTCGAAAGTAGAATAATCTCTCAAGTTTCTAAACCTTTTGCTTTTTTTTTTTTTTTTAAACTTTGCTTCATGTTACGGCGTGCAAGTGTTAGTGTCATGTTCAATTGCAGTGGAATATGGAGCAACTTTTTCATATTCAGTCCATGTTTCTATTCTATGAGTATCCAATCGACTCAAGGTCAAATTAAATACAGTTTACATCAGGAGAGTTTTATATTTTCCTTGCATTTAGTTTTCATCACTCCTAACTTGTAGATTCCTGTATTGATTACTCAAGCATGACAGTTATGCGCATTCTTTCAGGTGGATGTTGCATGTGGGAGGATTGGAGCTGCATATTTCAGACTCAAGTATCTGGTACGTCTCTTGTCAAGAATGCACTTGATTGGAGTGGCCTGGCCATCTGGACAGGCCGTATTTATGTATATTTGCTCGAAATTGATGGAGCAGACCCGGATGTGCGTCGGAGCTATTCGGAAGAGCGGGGGTCCCTGGAAGGTGGGAACCGCTGTTATGACCATGATGAAGCTGTCCATTTTCTATGGACAACATTGGAGGGGCCTGGCCATTTGGACAGGCCGTGTTTATGTATTTGCTCGAAATTAATGGAGCAGACCCGGATGTGCGTCGGAGCTATCTGGATGAGCGGGGGTCCCTGGAAGGTGGGAACCGCTGTTTGACCATGATGAAGCTGTCCATTTCCTATGGATGGCATTGGAGGGGCCTGGCCATTTGGACAGGCCGTGTTTGTGTATTTGCTCGAAATTAATGGAGCAGACCCGGATGTGCGTCGGAGCTATCCGGATGAGCGGGGGTCCCTGGAAGGTGGGAACCGCTGTTATGACCATGATGAAGCTGTCCATTTCCTATGGACAGCATTGGAAGGGCCTGGCCATTTGGACAGGCCATTTTTATATCTGTATTTGCAGGGACCACACCCTTAACCTAAACCTGAACCCATTCTCAAATCCCAAAACCTATAACCTAAACCTAAACATATACCTTAACCTAAACCAAAACCAAAACCAAACCTATAACCTAAACCCGAACCCATTCTCAAATCCAAAAACCTATAACCTAAACCTAAACCAAAACCATAACCTATAACCTAAACCCGAACCCATTCTCAAATCCCAAAACCTATAACCTAAACCGAAACCAAAACCTATAACCTAAACCCGAACCCATTCTCAAATCCAAAAACTTATAACATAAACCTAAACCTTAACCTAAACCTATAACCTATAACCTAAATCAAAACCAAAACCTATAACCTATAACCTAAATCAAAACCTATAACCTAAACCTAAACCTATAACCTAAATCAAAACCTAAACCTAAACCTATAACCAAAACCAAAACCAAACCTATAACCTATAACCTAAATCAAAACCTATAACCTAAACCTAAACCTATAACCTAAATCAAAACCTAAACCTAAACCTATAACCTATAACCTAAACCAAAACCTATAACCTAAACCAAAACGAAAACCTATAGCCTAAACCCGAACTCATTCTCAAATCCAAAAAACCAATAACCTAAACCTAAACCTTAACCTAAACCATTAACCTATAACCTAAATCAAAACCTATAACCTAAACCAAAACCAAAACCTATAACCTAAACCCGAACCCATTATCAAATCCCAAAACCAATAACCTAAACCCGAACCCATTCTCAAATCCAAAAACCTATAACATAAACCTAAACCTTAACCTAAACCTACAATCTATAACCTAAATCAAAACCAAAACCAAAACCTATAACCTAAACCCGAACCCATTCTCAAATCCTATAACCTAAAACCTAAACCAAAACCAAAACCTATAACCTAAACCCAAACCCATTCCCAAATCCCAAAACCTGTAACGTAAACCAAACCTATAACCTAAACCAAAACCAAAACCTATAATCTAAACCCGAACCCATTCTCAAATCCTATAACCAAAACCTATAACCTATATCCTAAACTAAAACCTATAACCTAGACCAAAACCATAACCTATAGACTAAACCTAAATCAAAACCTATAACCTAAACCTAAACCTTAACCTAAACCTATAACCTATAACCTAAACCAAAACCAAAACCTATAGCCTAAACCCGAACCCATTCTCAAATCCCAAGACCTATAACTTAAACCAAAACCAAAACCTATAACCTAAACCCGAACCCATTCTCAAATTCCAAAACCTATAACCTAAACCGAAACCTTAACCTAAACCTATAACCTAAACCAAAACCTATAACCTAAACCAAAACCCAAACCTATAACCTAAACTAAAACCCGAACCCATTCTCAAATCCTATAACCTATAACCTATAACCTATAACCTAAACCAAAACCTATAACCTAAACGAAAACCAAAACCAAAACCTATAGCCTAAACCTAAATCAAAACCTATAACCTAAACCTAAACCTTAACCTAAACCTATAACCTATAACCTAATTCAAAATCTAAACCAAAACCTATAACCTAAACCAAAACCAAACCTATAACCTAAACCCGAATCCATTCTCAAATCCCAAAACCTATAACCTAAACCAAAACCAAAACCTATAACCTAAACCAAAACCTATTCTCAAATCCCGAAAAACCTATAACCTAAACCTAAACCTAAACCTTAACCAAAACCTGTAACCTAAACCCAAGCCCATTCTCAAATCCCAAAACCTATAACCTAAACCTAAACCAAAACCAAAACCTATAGCCTAAACCCAAACCCATTCTCAAATCCCAAAACCTATAACCTATAACCTAAACCAAAACCTATAACCTTAACCAAAACCTATAAATAAACCAAAACCCAAACCAAAACCTATAACCTAAACCCGAACCCATACTTAAATGCAAAAACCTAAACCTTAACCTAAACCAAAACCTATAATCTAAACCAAAACCTAAAACCTAAACTCAAATCCCTAAACCAAAACCTATAACCTAAACTCAAATCCCTAAACCAAAACCTATAACCTAAACGCGAAAACCTAAACCTTAACCTAAATCAAAACCTAAACCCGAACCCATTCTCAAATCCAAAAACCTAAAAGCTAAACCTTAACCTAAACCAAAACCTATAACCTAAACCAAAACCTATAACCTAAACTCAAATCCCTAAACCAAAACCTAAACCCGAGCCCATTCTCAAATCCCAAAACCTATAACCTAAACCAAAACCAAAACCAAAACCAAAACCTATAACCTAAACCCGAACCCATACTTAAATCCAAAAACCTAAACCTTAACCTAAACCAAAACCTATAACCTAAACTCAAATCCCTAAACCAAAACCTATAACCTAAACCTAAATCAAAACCTAAACCTGAACCCATTCTCAAATCTAAAAACCTAAACCTTAACCTAAACGAAAACCTATAACCTAAACCCGAACCCATTCTCAAATCCAAAAACCTAAACCTTAACAAAAACCTATAACCTAAACCTTAACCAAAACCTATAACCTAAACCAAAACCAAAACCTATAACCTAATCCCGAACCCATTCTCAAATCCCAAAAAACCTAAACTTAAGCCTAAACCAAAACCATAACCTATAACCTAAACCCGAACCCATTCTCAAATCCCAAAACCTATAACCTAAACCAAAACCAAAACCAATACCTATAACCTAAACCCGAACCTATTCTCAAATCCGAAAACCAATAACCTAAACCTAAACCTTAACCTAAACCTAAACCAAAACCTATAACCTAAACCAAAGCCTATAACCTAAACCCGAACCCATTCTCAAATCCCATAACCTATAACCTAAACCAAATCCAAAACCTATAACTTAACCGCGAAACCATTCTCAAATCCAAAAACCTAAACATTAACCAAGACCTATAACCTAAACCAAAACCAAAACCTATAACCTAAACCCGAACCCATTCTCAAATCCAAAAACCTAAACTTTAACCAAAACCTATAACCTAAACCCAAGCCCATTCTCAAATCCAAAAACCTAAACCTTAACCTTAACCTAAACCAAAACCTATAACCTAAACCTAAACCAAAACCTATAACCTAAACCAAAACCAAAACCTATAACCTAAACCCGAACCCATTCTCAAATCCCAAAACCTATAACCTAAATCTAAACCTTAACCAAAACCTATAACCTAAACCAAAACCAAACCTATAACCTAAACCCGAATCCATTCTCAAATCCCAAAACCTATAACCTAAACCAAAACCAAAACTTATAACCTAATCCCGAACCTATTCTCAAATCCCAAAAAACCTATAACCTAAACCTAAACCTAAACCTAAACCTTAACCTAAACCTTAACCAAAACCTGTAACCTAAACCCGAGCCCATTCTCAAATCCCAAAACCTATAACCTAAACCAAAACCAAAACCAAACCTATAACCTAAACTCGAACCCATACTTAAATCTAAAAACCTAAACCTTAACCTAAACCAAAACCTATAACCTAAACCAAAACCTATAACCTAAACTCAAATCCCTAAACCAAAACCTATAACCTAAACCTAAATCAAAACCTAAACCCGAACCCATTCTCAAATCCAAAAACCTAAACCTTAACCTAAATCAAAACCTATAACCTAAACCCGAACCCATTCTCAAATCCAAAAACCTAAACCTTAACCAAACCTATAACCTAAACCTTAACCAAAACCTATAACCTAAACCAAAACCAAAACCTATAACCTAATCCCGAACGCATTCTCAAATCCCAAAAAACCTAAACCTAAGCCTAAACCAAAACCATAACCTATAACCTAAACCCGAACCCATTCTCAAATCCCAAAACCTATAACCTAAACCAAAACCAAAACCTATAACCTAAACCCGAACCCATTCTCAAATCCGAAAACCTATAACCTAAACCTAAACCTTAACCTAAACCTAAACCAAAACCTATAACCTAAACCAAAGCCTATAACCTAAACCCGAACCCATTCTCAAATCCCATAACCTATAACCTAAACCAAAGCCTATTACCTAAACCCGAACCCATTCTCAAATCCCATAACCTATAACCTAAACCAAAGCCAAAACCTATATATAACTTAAACGCGAAACCATTCTCAAATCCAAAAACCTAAACCTTAACCAAGACCTATAACCTAAACCAAAACCAAAACCTATAACCTAAACCCGAACCCATTCTCAAATCGAAAAACCTAAACTTTAACCAAAACCTATAACCAAAACCAAAACCTATAACCTAAACCCAAACACATTCTCAAATCCAAAAACCTAAACCTTAACCTAAACCAAAACCTAGCTATAACCTAAACCTTAACCTAAACCTAAACCAAAACCTATAACCTAAACCAAAACCAAAACCTATAACCTAAACCCGAACCCATTCTCAAATCCCAAAACCTATAACCTAAATCTAAACCTTAACCAAAACCTGTAACCTAAACCAAAACCAAACCTATAACCTAAACCCGAATCCATTCTCAAATCCCAAAACCTATAACCTAAACCAAAACCAAAACTTATAACCTAATCCCGAACCTATTCTCAAATCCCAAAAAACCTATAACCTAAACCTAAACCTAAACCTAAACCTTAACCTAAACCTTAACCAAAACCTGTAACCTAAACCCGAGCCCATTCTCAAATCCCAAAACCTATAACCTAAACCAAAACTAAAACCAAAACCTATAACCTAAACTCGAACCCATACTTAAATCTAAAAACCTAAACCTTAACCTAAACCAAAACCTATAACCTAAACCAAAACCTATAACCTAAACTCAAATCCCTAAACCAAAACCTATAACCTAAACCTAAATCAAAACCTAAACCCGAACTCATTCTCAAATCCAAAAACCTAAACCTTAACCTAAATCAAAACCTATAACCTAAACCCGAACCCATTCTCAAATCCAAAAACCTAAACCTTAACCAAAACCTATAACCTAAACCTTAACCAAAACCTATAACCTAAACCAAAACCAAAACCTATAACCTAATCCCGAACCCATTCTCAAATCCCAAAAAACCTAAACCTAAGCCTAAACCAAAACCATAACCTATAACCTAAACCCGAACCCATTCTCAAATCCCAAAACCTATAACCTAAACCAAAACCAAAACCTATAACCTAAACCCGAACCCATTCTCAAATCCGAAAACCTATAACCTAAACCTAAACCTTAACCTAAACCTAAACCAAAACCTATAACCTAAACCAAAGCCTATAACCTAAACCCGAACCCATTCTCAAATCCCATAACCTATAACCTAAACCAAAGCCTATAACCTAAACCCGAACCCATTCTCAAATCCCATAACCTATAACCTAAACCAAAGCCAAAACCTATAACTTAAACGCGAAACCATTCTCAAATCCAAAAACCTAAACCTTAACCAAGACCTATAACCTAAACCAAAACCAAAACCTATAACCTAAACCCGAACCCATTCTCAAATCGAAAAACCTAAACTTTAACCAAAACCTATAACCAAAACCAAAACCTATAACCTAAACCCAAACACATTCTCAAATCCAAAAACCTAAACCTTAACCTAAACCAAAACCTATAACCTAAACCTTAACCTAAACCTAAACCAAAACCTATAACCTAAAACCAAAACCAAAACCTATAACCTAAACCCGAACCCATTCTCAAATCCCAAAACCTATAACCTAAACCCGAACCCATTCTCAAATCTAAAAACCTAAACTTTAACCAAAACCTATAACCTAAACTAAAACTTATAACCTAAACCCGAGCCCATTCTCAAATCCCAAAACCTATAACCTAAACCCAAACTCATTCTCAAATCCCAAAACCTATAACGTAAACCTAAACCTTAACCTAAACCTAAACCTATAATCATATGGTGAGACCATTTCTTTTGTGTTAATTTCATTCCTCTTTAAGTTTTTTTTTTTTAATTTATTAAGAAAAAAATGGTTATACATGATGCACTTCTTTCACTTTGTCTTTCTTTTCTCCAATGGGTATTCTAATTTATGAGTGACATGACTGTTTGTAGGATGATGGAATATACGAAGCTGTTGAAATTTCATGCTGAAGTGCAAGCACATTAATTTCTCTAATGAAGCCAAAGGCTTGTATTTTCAGTATTATTGTAATTGTAATTGTAATTGTAATTAATTGAATGAATTGGATTGTAATTGATTGTAATTGTAATTGATTGAATGAAGGATTGTAATTGAATGAATGAATGAAGGATTGTAATTGAATGAATGAATGATTGTACAGGTGGTAATTGAATGAATGAATGATTGTACAGGTGGTAATTGAATGAACAAAATGATAATATAAAATTTTTTGGTCCGTAGCATTTGCCAGTTTCTGGTAGTTGTTGCTACGGATCATATCTGTAGCTGTTGGGACATATAGCTACGGATTAAATCCGTAGCTATAGGTTCCAAACCTATTGTTTCGGGACCTACGACTACGCTAGTGCTACGGACTAGATCCGTAGCCATATATCTATGGCTACGGATTTAATCCGTAGCTTTTGCCCATTTTTCTGGTAGTAAATTGCTACGGCTTTGATCCGTAGCGGTTGCCAGATATAGCTACGGATTAAATACGTAGCTGTGGTGATTAAATCTGTAGCTGTTGCGACCTATAGCTACGGACATAATTGCTACGGATTAAATCCGTGGCTATTTTGACCTATAGCTACGGATTAAATCCGTAGCTATAGGTTCCAGACCTATTGTTATGGCACCTACGACTACGGTCGTGCTACGGACTAAATCCGTAGCCATAGGTCTATGGCTACGGATTTAGTCCGTAGCCTTTGCCCATTTTTCTGGTAGTGAAAGTACAAGCAAGCGACTGTGACCCACATTTAGAAAGACTATAACTAGTACAAGATTGGCAATCGAACTACAACAATATCATTCTAAAGCCGACACCTTATTAGGCCTTACGGTATCTTCATTCAGCTCTTTTGACATATAACTTATGTCACTCTTGATTGTGATGGCAGGGTTGCTATCTACAACATCTTTTCTCAGGAGAGTCGAGGCCACCCTTTGCGGAAATGGTTGGATCTGAGGATAGGATTGAAACTGAAGAGGAGGCCTTCTTTTCTTAGGCAGATAATTCCCTTCAAGCATATCAAACGCTTCTCTTCCTACCTTATCCGGGTCTACTTTGGTTGCCATTCAAGAGAGGAAGAAGCTAATGAGAGGAGTGGTAGAAGGGGTTGACTTTTTATTTTTGGTGCATAATGACTCCTAAGGGTGACCCTTCATTTATAAAGGCCTATTGAATGGCCCCACCATTTGAATGGAGTTGATAATGGGTTGTCTTTTGGTTGATTTGTGCTAGCTATCTCTCAAAAGTCATTTGGAGGGTGAAAGAGGGAATGGTAGTGACATGATTGGAAGATTCAAGGATCATATATTTTGTGCCCCATGGATCATGATCAATGGACCACTCTTCGCTTTTTTTTTTTTTTTGGAAAGATAGATAGAAATATTATTACTTCTAAAAGGGCCAAAGGCCGATAGTACAAAGTAGGAAAGCTCAAAGAAATCAGAAGACCCATAGGCGAACTAACCCCAACTTGGGCTAAGAGAAAGGAAAAAACAAAAGACACACATCTCTGGCTCGGAGAAAAAGCGAAGAAAAAAAAAACCCACCCCAAACAGAAAACAAAACAAACCCACATCCTGGGCCTAGAAACGAAAAAAAGAGCACCAAAACAATGGAAAGAGAGCCAAACCATAGTAAATGTCGTTGTCGGTCTCATGGGCCACACCTTGGACGTATGTCTCACATTAGAAAAGA
>JAJHSJ010000015.1:27954233-28092981 GCA_021015155.1 Magnolia officinalis
CTAATGTATTGTATAAGTTTTATTGATGTCGTCCATCCTGCTACTCATTTTCTATATGCTATATATGTGGCTTCATCTCATGACCACTTGAAGCATATATTGTATATCATTGCTACTCATTAACCATAAGGCCCAATTAGGATACAACCATGTGGTCCCCATAGTTTTTTTTTTTTTTTTTTTTTTTTTTTTTTTTTTTTTTTTTTTAAATCATGTCGGGCCAAAGCTATTAATGAATAACTATCTTGCAAAGAATGAGGTGTAATTGTGAATGCAAACAATGCTCGTGATTACGATGTTATGGATGATATTAATGATGTTCGTGATTATGGTTATAGAAGTATGTGATTTGATATCTTGATTAGCGTTTGTTCTAGTTTGTAGCATGTTAAATTCATTTACTTAACCATGTTGATATTGATCATACTCATGCAGAAAGGAATGATGGTACGTACAAGTTACTTAATATATTTGTTCATGCATAAGATATGTCCTTACAGTTTAGTCACATGATCATGGATTGTTATAGTTGATAGTGGCACATGATGATTATATGTGAATTTTCTGGCCTACGGGTTAAGCGGACCCTAAACTCATGGAATTACATGCTATACTACATGTACTTGAATGTATGCCTTAGCATAATTGCTTGAATTCATGCATAATCATGACATACATGATGATGGAAATACCACGGTCATGCCGTATAACATGAGTTAGATCTTGACAGTCAAATGTGCATATATGATGATGACTTCGGTTATCCCTAAAATGGACAGGACACCGGAGTGTGAAATAGTAGGGGTAGATAGAAATCCCTTGGGTTGACAGTCCCTAAACCCCTATGCTAGCTAGGGATGCCTCACTGTCGGGACGAGTGGATACATGGGTTATGGATTTGACTCCCACTGACAAGGTCGAGAAGAGGTGGGTCCAACCTGCTAAAGGGCAGAGGTGCGAACAGGGACTGGTTTGACCTGCCGGCGAGGAGAAATAGGAATGAAGTCTGCTACTGGCGTGTCGGGTGGAAGTCTACTGCAGGGTGGTGGGAATGCGAGGTCGATTAATGATGCCCTGTGTGCATGGGTCTTGACCACGGTGTTCCCCAAGATATGCAGTTACGTGATATGACATGATATCATGATGATGATAATGTGATTACAAATATGTGTAATATGGTTATGATTGTTGGTAATAGAGATATGAAAATACGACTTGGCTGTGCTGGTAGCATTGCCTTAGAGTATTATCATAATGCATATGCATTGCATTGGTATTGACATCATACCTTACGTGCTATATGCCTTTCAGCATGCGTGATTTCTTTATGGCATATTTATCTTGTTTGCATGTACAACACATTGCACACACGTGCATAGTCACTGGGCATTAAAAGCTCAAGCTTTCCTTTATAATTTTTTTTTCAGGACAATACTAGGAGCAGGAGTAGCAGATGATGCCTATTAAGTTATTTTTGGACACTATGCTTCTGATTCATTTTGATGGATATGTACCATTGTAAAACAGTTGTATTGTATATATATATTTTATAGTAAAAGCTGGTTATTTTGCTTGTGTTGAAAATGTGAATCTATATGCCTAATATCTATAAAAAAATAATTCCTAAAATTTATAGTCGGGCGCCAAGCTCGGGACTTGGTGTATGGGCGTCAAGTGCTGAACTCAGAGTTCGACACGTCACAAGCTAAATCTGGCCACTGTAAATTATACGTATGGGTGGCTGGGTTTGAGGCGCGACAAGGTTATATCAGATCATGAGCTTGAGATTACATGTGGGGGCAGTAATAAGTTAAAAAAGAACTTAGAAAATTTTAAAACTACTATCCTTGGTGTGAGAACTTAGTTCTAGTTAGGATCCCCGATTGAAAGAACTTAGAGACATGAATCCAAGATTCCCTGCTTGAAAACTTAGCTAAAAATAGGGATCTCAACTGGAGAACTTAGAGACTCTATACTTAACACTCTAGTGGGCATGTTTAATGACATTGGTGATTGGTTACAAGTTATATGAGTTGTTTTCAGAAATTTTGAGGACGCAATTTTTATTAGGAGGTAGATTGTAACGGCCCATCACTCTGATGCCCTTGCGAGCACATGTACGCGACTTCCTACATATAACCCGTAATCTGATACAACCATATATCGTACACCTTTCAATACTTTACGCGGGGCACATGCACATGTTTTCAGAAAAACTTGAACCGAGCAACGCACCTGAATAAACAAAACTTGAGAGCCCAAAATTTATGCCAGTGCGACCGCACCGTCGCTACAAATCCAACGGTACCCCTCACGCGTTGAGGCATACACTCGAACCCGAGTTACCGCGTGTGAAGAACAATAACGTTCATGTGCACAAGGAGCCTTGAAAATGACTTAAATAATGTCACAAATTTCTCATTTTTTTTAGAAAATCCATGAGCTTATTAAGCCCCTAATCAAGCTTCAATAGTGTTAAAATATAGTCATAAACTACATTAACCCATCATTATTAGATTTTAATAAAGGTATGGGATACTTTTCCATAAAGTCAAATAATCTCATTGATTTAAGGAGAGAGCCACCTCGTATGTTCTAGAAAATGATTAAGTTTTAATTAATTAGGCTTAAGGACCATAATCAATAGGTTAGATGTAGAAAATATTACGTATTTAACCTTAATAAAGTGGCATTAACTAAAAGTCAACAAAATCCCTTATTTTAAGGATGTTTGCAACACGTCATTTTTTAGAAACAATGATTATATAAAGTTGATAAAGTGCATGAATCAAAAGTCAGGATTCTCCCCTTAAATCAAGGAGAACAAGTATTTTATCCCCACTTTTCTAGAAAAGGAATATTGTGCTTGATTAGGAAGTGATTAAGTCCCTTGATTCATGATTAGTTGGGACAAATGACTCTTGAAATAAGGATGAACTTTCACATGCACCATAACCTAGAAAACTCATATTAATTACCCTCTTGTGTATAAATAGACATTCCCTAAAAAAAATTGGGGACCTTAGTGCCTAAATTTTATCCCCTCCTTGTTGAGAGAGAGAGAGAGAGAGAGAGAGAGAGAGAGAGAGAGAGAGAGAGAGTTGGGCCACACATCAAGGTCATCCATCACCATCCAACTCATGCAAGGTGATCAACACCCTTAATCTAGGTGAGTACACCCCCTTCCACTTAATCTTTTTTTTTTTAATGATATGGATAATGATAATCATGATCTTGATATGATGATGGTGATGATGATGGTGATATGTGACCCTACTAATGATGGGCCTACCGTTGAGCTTGAAAGCAAATCCAACCCTTTATAGGAACATACATGCATGAATGAAGGAAATGCACAAAGATCATCCTGTATCAAAATTACAAGTGGGACCCACTGATAGTGGGTTCCAAAATAATGTTTATTACCCATCTAACCAGTTCCTATGCTCACATAAACCTGTATATAGGGACCACACCAAAATTCAACTAGGTCAGATTCACAGACCCACTGTGATGTTTATTTTTCAACTAACATATTGTTTAGATCACATGGATCTAGATGAAGGAAAAACACCAAGAATCGGATTGATCCAAAGCTCCTGGGCCCATCTCGAGATGGCCCACTTAATGGAAGGTTAAGATTCCCCATCTGGACCCCATAACAGGGGAAATAAAAAAATGAAAACAGAGTCCAGACGCTTGACGTTCTCAGCGTTACAAACACTGGAACTATGCAGCGTCTAGATGCCGCTAATGTAAGAGAGAGAGTGGGGCCTCCACTTATGGGCCCCACCATGATGCATAAATTTTATCCATACCATCCATCCATTTGGACATCTCATTTTTACCATTGGGCCCAAAATGAAGCCAATCTATATCTTTGGTGGGCCATAACAAAAGCATCTAAGGGTTGTGAGCACCCCTGTGTCACTGACACATGTTGCATGGAGCTGTGGAGTGGGTTTTCCACACCACCCATCTATCTCCAAGCTCATGTTAGCCGTATAGACTAAAAATCAGGATGATCTAACCATCAGGTGGACCCACCTGAGGCGACGGTGGGGATGGGAGCACCCCCTCACATCATCCATGTGGATGTGGGTTTTGGACGTCCCAATTGTCATGCCCCAAATCCAGGAACAGATAGCTTCCCTAATGCCCCGAATCTGGCACTTGACTTCCATACAACAAGCTCCGAGTTCGGTGCACCACGAGGAAGATTTTTTGACTAAATTTTTTATATACATATAATAATACCTGAGCATGAATGAAGATCTATACACTCTCCGTTATAAATCCGGATGGTTACAAGTACAATGCTTTTCAACAGGTACACAACGTCAACATTGTCAAATTAAAAAATAGATATAATGCATTGAGAAAGTTAAGTCTTCTAAGCTACTCCTGCCCTGAAAAAAATGGGAAATAGGAAGCTTAGGCAAAAAGCCTAGTGAGTACACACGTGTGTGCAGTGTGTCCTATATGCAAGCAAGATAAATATGCCACGAAGAAATCATGTATGGTGAAAGGCGTATAGTACATAAGGTATGATGTCAATGCCAATGCAATGCATATGCATCATAGTAATACTCCGAGTCAATGCTACCAGCATCACCAAGTCATATTTTCATTTCTCCTATACCACAACCATAACCGTATTACGCGCATCCGTAATCACATCATCATCATCATATTGTCATACCATATTATAACTATATATCTCGGGAAAACACCGTGGTCGACACCCATGCATCAGACACCAGCAATCGACCTCGCTACCCACCAATAGGGTTACAACCTTCATTTGATATACTAGTAGCGGACCTCGTTTGCACTTCTCCTCGCTGGCGGGTCAGACCGGTCCCTGTTTGCACCTTAGCCCTTAAGCAGGTTGGACCCACCTCTTCTCAACCTGACCTCGTCAATGGGAGTCAAATCGATGACCCATATATCCACTCGGCCCGACGGTGAGGTATCCCTAGCTAGCATCGAGGTTTAGGGACTTTCAACCCAAGGGGCACATCATCCCCTACTATTTATACACTTTCGGGTGTTCCATTCATTTTCAGGGATAACTCAAGTCATCATCATAGATGTACATTTCGTCGTCAAGATCCAACTCATGTTATACGACACGACTATGGTATTTCGATTATCATGTATGTCATGATTATGTATGAATTCAAGCAATTATGATAAGGCATACGTTCAAGGGCATATGGTATGCATATAATGCCATGAGTTAGGGTCTGCTTAACCTTTAAGCCAAAAATGACATATAATCATCATGTTCCACTATCAACTATATCAATCCATGGTCATGACTGAAAACTAAAGAGGACATATCTTACACATGAACACATGTATTGAAGTACACTTGCACATACCATCATTCCATGGTGCATGAGTATGATCAATATCAACATGGTTAAGTAAATGAATTTAGTATGCTAAGAAGTGGAACAACATTAATTAAGATATTAAATCACATACTTCTATTAACCATAATCACTAACATCACTAATATTATCCATAGCTATCATAATCACGAGCATTAATTGTATTTAGAATTATACCATATCCTTCGCAAGATAGATATTCTGTTAGCGGCTTTGGCTTGACATGATTTTCTTCTATTAGGACCACATGGTTATACCCTAACTGGGCCTTATGGTTAATGAGTGGTGGTGACGCAAAGTACATGCACCAAGTGGTTATGAGATGAAAGCATAGATATAACATATAGCAAATGAGCCACATGATGGATGGTGCTGGTGAAACTCATATAATGTGTAGTGGGCTTCACCTTTAAGTAGACTGTTAGTAGGTTGGATTGCAAATAATTATCATAGTAGTTCTACAATAGTTTGAAAGGCACAGGTAAACCTCATAAGATACAATGAGCCCTATGTTGAATGACTTGGGTATATAATATACACATAAGAGTTAGTGACGATTGGATGACGTGGATTTGTCTCATACAACATAGTGGGTTCTACTTCCAACTGGTCCTGCAAGCAGGTAGGTCCACACACAAACATTACGGTGGTCCCAATAAGTAGATAGTATAGGTAACTCACATACATTAAAGTAGTACAAGGAAAAATAGTTCAGATGCACAAGGTACACATCGGCGGGCTCCATGATCGAACTGTTTGGTTGGTAAAACAATTGAACAGTGCGGATAAAATACGTACATTGAGTGGGTTCACAAGTGTTTGGAAGTTATACATTCAATTAACACTATTTCATATCGTCTGACTTATTTAGGAATTGGATCTAGGTCATTTTGGAATCATGTTCTAGAATTAGCTAGCCTAATGGATAAATGGTGAAATATGCAAATACTTACATTAAGGTAGGGTCCATAATCAATCTGACACACGTTTCAAGTTCACATACCCAAGAGGTTACACTATCAGCATAGTCCACAAGTCTCAGTAATCACACAATTCTCATATGCCCACATGGTCTTATGACCACTCATTGTCAAAGTCCAATGGTTGAGTGGCCATACAAATGTGACTCTACTTGTCATAATAAGGGACTTAAGGTGAGATGGTTACTTATATTAATATTATTATTATTTATTATACCATAGCTCGTATAAATGGGGCAACCGCTTTACTAAGCTTTCACATAGTTAGGCAGCTAATACCACAATTTAACATAGTTTAGCAGTCACCTAAGCACCACATGATCATATGGTTGGGCCACACATTCCCCACATACCCCACATGATTTATGGCTATCCACGTTACGCATGATCACAGGATTTATGAGCTACATATTCAACACCATTTTGCCAAATCTAGCTGTCATTCATCCCGTCAGTGATCATATGGTTAAGGGCCACAACAATCAGAAATCTACTTAGACAAGTAGTCACACAATTGCCCCAATGTCATACAGTTAGGTGGGCTATAAAAATCATGCACTCACATGGTATGCTGGCCCACACAACTTCCACCAATCCACATGACTAGTTGGGCCACCCAAAATCCCAAATTCCTATGGTGTAGTGATCCACATGATTTCTACCAACTGATGGGTCTAAATGAGGAATAACCATTACAATGGGTACCATGGAAACGACTTAGATTGCAAGAAATATATAGGCAGCCCCACACTCTAAAATGATCTAACAAAATAGATGAATGGACTGGTAAAACATGTATATTAGGTGGCCCATGATCGGTTAAAAAGGATGGATAGATTTCTCACAAACATTACTATAGCTCTAGGAAATATTTAACGGTGGACAAGTGATCAATATTGTTCCCGTGGCATGAGATTTGGATCTGACTAGTCTATGGGACCATACCCTAAAATGATAAGGATAAACCGATGAATGGCATGGATCTACATCATACTACAAGGTGGAGTCCATGGTCAAGTAAGCATCCCAGCATATAGGGGGCACACTAGAGCCTAAGAATTTTCAATGGTTATTACCACTGTTTCTACTTGCAGCATGGCCAACCTAAAATTGAGTTCTACTTGGGAAGTGGGCCTACTTCCCAAGTGACTGAAAAATATAGGCAGTGTGGGTATACAACACATGCACCTAGGTGGGCTCCACATGCATCACGTTATGTCCAGGGAAGTTTTCATAGGTAAGCATGCAATTCCCTTTCCTTATTATTATTATTATTATTATTATTATTATTATTATATTTTGTATAATTGTGGTCCCAACACTACCAAAAAACGATCAAAGGCTACGGACTATTCTGGCATTTGGCTACGGCTATAAACCGTAGTAAATTTGCTACGGCTAAAAACCGTAGCTAAAATTGTAAAACCGTAGCAAAAAGCTTACTTCGCCAGACGTACGTACAACTTTGGATACATCATAAGGGACTCTATGAGGCCCATTAAATGTATGTACTCCATCTAATACGTTTATCAATTTTTTAAAAATATTTTATGCAGGAACCCAAAAAAAGAAGTAGATCGAAAGCTCAAGTGGACCACACGGCAGGAAAGAGTGGAGATTAATCCATTTATCTATGGTGTGGTTCAATTAACCTTCGATTTTCCTAGAATTTAGGTTCAATTCCTATAAAAAAAATATTAGAAAATTAATGGATGGAGTGGATATATGGATTGCATCAAGATGGACCCCACAAAGCCCTTGATAAGGTCGTCCGTCCAGATCCCGTCAAATGTGAGCCGTGGAGGGCTCGTTACGGATTGTGCAATAGCTACGGTCATAGTAGATTTTAGCTACGGTTAAAAACCGTAGCAGGATCGCAGTAGGCAAAAATGCAGAAAACCGCGCTGCCTGTTTATTTTCCCCCTCTCATGAAACACCCATTTCCCTCCACTCAACCCTATTCCCTCTCACTTCCGACCCTCTCTCTCTCTCTCTCTCTCAATCTCCCGCGCCCCTCTTCTCTATCTCTCTCAATCTCACGCATCCCTTCACTACAAGAAAAAGCCGGTGATCATGGAAATCACCGGCAGCCGTCCGCCCCTGCTTTTGAAATGTGGCTCCCTCCTCTCTCTCTTGTCCGGCGCACTTCTCCCTGCCCTCTCCCTTCCCCGATCTCTCTCTCCCATCTCGCTTGTTCCTTTGCCTTCCTCAATCTCTCTCCCTTCCTCTCCCTCCATCTCTCGATCTCCCTGATTTCCCTCCCTCCATCTCTCGATCTCCCTAATCTCCCTGATCTCCCTGAAAGCAGCCATTGATCGATCTCCCTCCAATAGCTGACGAAAATAGAAGAAATCAGAGCCCACGAAGTGAAAGGTACTCTCTCTTTCTCTCTCATTTCCTCTTTTAATGGCCAGAAATTGGGCAGCAACCATGGCAGTGGCAGCCATATCTGCCGTTGTCCATGGCCTCCTACATGTTTGAAGAAATGCTTCAACTAAGAATCCCTAGAACAGATGAAACAACCTTGTAATGGTAGTTTCCTAACTGTGCCCTTTCCATTTTGGGGCCTTGAAATCAACCGCATCCATCGTAAATAACATGTAGTGAAGTTGCAAAAAGGTGGGGTTTTTTTTTATTTTTTATTTTTTTATTTTATAGTTTTGGTATTATTGAATAATGCCCACATGGTCTTGAGCTTTATACTACTACAGATACCTTTCCTCATAATGCTGCTTCTCTCCCGCTGTTAGCTTTGTAGAGCAGTGTGGGAAGGAGCAGATTGGATTGAATACAAATCTGGGTTTTTTTGAGTTTTCTTTTGGTTTGAATTGTGTTTGAGTAGTTGGTTTTTGAGTTGTTGTGGTAGGGTTCTTGTTTTTTTTTTTTTTTTTTTATGGTTGTAGATTGAATAGAAATCTAGGTTTTGTTGCTTTGTTTTGGTTTGGGTTGCTGTTTGGGAAGTTGGTGTGGTGGGATCTTGTTTTCGATGGTTGGAGCTGAAATGGGTTGTGTTTGTTTCTTGATTTTGAGATCTAGGTATTGAAGATTTTGAGACATTGTAGTGGATTTTGCAATGTTTTGGGGAATTTGTGTTTTGTTTGGGTGGAGAAAATGGCTCCAAGCTTGGATATTTCAGATTGGTGGGCGAAGAAAACACAAAAGGGGACTCCAGTTATCGTTACGATGGAGAACCCCAACTACTCGGTTGTGGAAATCAATAGCCCAAACGCTGCACTCCAGCAGGTCGATAAGGACAGGGGGAGGAAGGCCAAACAGTTTACTTGATGTTCCTGTTTTTGATTGTTTCAGTTGGAGTGCCAAGTGAACTCCATCCTTCTATTTTGGCACTAGCTTAAAATAGATGATCCGCTTGTGTAAGATCCAAGTCACTCATTAGGTGATCCCAATTTGTAGCTCCATGGTTTAAAAAATCAGACTTCTTTGTGTTTTTTTTTTTTTTTTTTTTTTTTGTTTATTATTATTATTATGATTAAGGAAGCATATGTAGAGTTTAAGCACTTGCTTCTTGCATTTATATTTGACAATGAAGATCGGACATCTCCTGTGGCAAATGAGGTATCCAAGAAGTTTATCTTTTTCAAAATTAATTAGATAGTTTCTGCCATCTTCGCTCTTGTTCAAAATTAATTTCTCTTGTGTTTATCTTGCACGTGATGTGGGTCCTTCGTTGAAGCAGTATTAATTTGCTGGAGAACATAGGAGCATGGTATTTTGAGGAAAAGCAGGTCCTATTAATTTTTAGGGATGCATGCAACACGGTATTTGCAATGCATTCTGATTCACCATCGATTGCTTATAGGTAAGGCCCTTTGATCCTTGAGCATTACTCTTTAACCTCTCTTTATGTTGATCTTCTTTCTGTTAATTTGTGTTGATTTATGATTTGAGAAGAACCCTGTTTGGTTCTGGTTGTGGTGGTTATCTTCTTCCTCTTAATTGCTCTTGGAAGGGTTATGAGATGTGATTCTATCTGTTGGGAGTAGATATAAGGTACTGATCCTAAGGAAATGTATAGTTTTTGGAGGATCTGAATTCCATGAATTTTGTATTGATGGTGTGGTGATCCAGTTTATTGAATCATTTGGAAAAAATAAACATTTTGTTGGTCTACTGAGCCATGCTGTGGATGGAAACGTGTTATGATGACATGGTCTGTAGAACTTTCTGGTTCCTAATGCTAGTGATGTTTCTTATCAACAGTTGGTGAATTTTTGTCTAGTTTGTTAATTGTGATCTGGTAACTTAAGATAGATGCAATTGATGACAAGAAATGGGTTAAAGGCAAAGAAATTTGTTCCGTCAAGAAATACAATACATGAGAGGTTAATTTCCTCCTGAATGAAAGAAAACAATGTGCCAAATGAGGATTTCATACCAAGCACAAGGCAAGTGGTAAGGTTTATAACTTGGAAGGTAGACTGATTGTAGTTGGGTAGAAGACAAAGTTCTTAATTAATTTGAAGTTTTTTTCATGAATAGCTAGACTTTATATCATTTGGCATACAGAACAGACAGAAAATCTATTAGATGGATATTACATATTTCTTTAAGGAGTTTATGTTGAACAATTTACTATTTTGTAAAAGACGGGGGAATAAGGTGTATTTGAAGAACCCCTTCTATTGATTGAAGCATGCACTTTTAGCTTGGTGCATTGAGATTGGTTTTCAATCTTTATGTTAAATTCTCAGTTGCATGATCCTTCTAACCAGATGTTGCTTCCATAATTGCACTTCCTCTCCCACTTTCTAGTTGTTTATACTTGTTAACATTTTGAAACCGATGCTTTCTTGCTCCTACACCTGAATTTGTTGACATTTCACTTCACGCTTTATGCAACTGTAGTAACTGAATTTGTCAGGAAGGTTTTGATTAGCTGGTTTGAGATGACTAATATGAGACTGTTTTTGTTTTATTGTACTTGGAAGTTCCACAGGCATATGGCATGCTCATTTCACAAATATTCTATTAAAGATTAAGATTGAATTGTGTAAACCAATTTCCACTTCTGTCAAAGCGAGTTTGATTTTGTATAAAAATGATAATTGTGAGCAATAAAGCCTAGTTATATTAAGAGTTTTGTATTTTTTTTTTTTCATCGACTTCTGCTAAGCTTAATGTTGTTCATGAAATCTTCTTTTTCAGATTTCCAAAGGGAAATGAAATTTCTGATTGTAAGGATCTTTCTAAGTTGGACCTTTTTTTTTTCCAGGGCCCAAGGATCTACCAATCATAGCTAGAACGGAAGGGAGAGTGATTGGGTATGTTCAGATGGCACAGGGGCAGTTGGAAAACGTTCTAAAGCAGTCTCAAGCCAGCCAGGTATTTCATTTAAGCTCCAATATTGTCTTCATCCAGGCAAACAATCTTCAAAAAATGGGGGATGAAGCTATGAATTATGGAAAGTATATGGTAATAGTTCACCACCATTTTTAAGTTGATGGTGATTCATCCATTGGACTCATGCTAACATGTATGGCAATCCATCCTATCTAATGCTTCTATTGTGATTCAGCATTACTCAAAAATCACACTAACCGACACTAACTGTGCAACTCTAGCTATCCAATTGGTGGAACTCAAATGGGCCATGGCTATACAACTGTATTGTATCCATATCCACCATGGCCAATATGAGAAAGGGAGTCAAATTGGCATACTAAATATTGAATAGTTGTATTGGCTAGTAAGGCATACAAAACCCTTTTTTGTGATTTTTTCTTAAAAATTTCCCACCTTTTCACCTATTTCCTTCATTCAAAGCTTAGAAGAATGACAGAAGGGTTGAAGCCTGCTGCCCAATGGCAGATGGAGCATGTTTTGACATTGATGTCTTCAGTTCGAGCCCAACTCACCTACTTTGGAGATAAAAATAAAGTGTATCAGATGATAATCAGGTTTAATCCCCCACTGCTCAAGTTAGGACAATGTGTATATAATTACTTCACATGGATCATTTGTGGTAAATGTGATTCTCATAATGTTCGACTAAAATATGTAAACGGGTCTGAAAAATTAGACTGGGACCCATTAAAATCGGGTTGGCGTTTTCAGTTTTTAGTTCAATGCAGGATTATCAAAATTAGTAGTCGAGGTGCAGACAATTGGTTTGTTGTGTCCCACCATAGATGGATCAAGCCCCAAAAATCTCCCAGATTGGAATACCCTGAGCAGCAATTACTGGCACTCTTATTTATCAATATAAACTTCTTTTCAGTTGATTCCTCTATTTCTTCACAATTTCATCCTAAAAAGCATAAACAATCAGTATCATATTCTTCTTTATGTTTTAGGTTCATAAAGAACCTCATGACACTATTGCACAATTAGACGCAATTCGCTATGAAATCCAAAGCTTATCAATCATGAATCTTGGGCCATTGACATGAAGGCTAATCGATGGCACCAATCATGCATTGTATACAAATGGTGTGATCAACCTCACTAGGCCTGAATTTTTATGTGGCTGAACTATCCATTTCTCAGATTGCGAGTATTCCATCTTCCCTCCAGTGTTTTCTGCCTACAGACTTGTGGATTTCTAAACTGATTTTCTTTAATAGGAAACAATATCACTGTGAAACTTGATGAAGAGCAGCGGGCAATAGACACAATCTCTAAGGTTTGACTTGGCCTTTTATATTTATAAAGCATATGTCTTTTTGGGGTAATGTTGTTTTCACCCTCTAAAATTGATACCATGGTAACAGGGGTAATTTGGTCCTTGAGTGTTTTCTCTGAGTGTTCCACTAGGGGCAATTAATTTTAAGGGGTGGAAATATCAATTCTATTTTCATACAAAGCTTGTTGCAAATTGGAAAAAGGTGGGCCATGCTTTTTTGCTTCATGCTTTGTTTGCTAATGAACTTGGAGATCTAGGAATGTCTGATGGTTTGAACTATGAGAACCAAATTGCCGTTGGATTCTTGTAAGTAAATCACTGCCTTTTTGTCCTTTGTAGTTATGTAGGAAAAATGTTTAGGCATTCCCATGTGTGATGCACATGCAATTTACTAGTGTGTGCATGCTCTCACACACATAGTACAATTCCACACACATGGGAAACAAAGCACAATTCCTGATTCTTTTCAACTTCTTATTTTTCAAAAACAGGTGATTCCCTGCTTCTGCTTTTCGTTTATAAGTAAAACAGGTTTTTGTTTGATTTTCATTTTTACTGTGGCAATTGAAGTTATGACTTGAATGATCATGATGCAGATCTTGTAGTCTGTTTGTCTGGCAGGCTAAGCTATACATATTCTAGGCTCTGGCATATAAATCACATGTTGATGAGCATTCAATTTGGTAAGATGTGGGTTTTAATTGCCACATATGTTATTGCTTCGGGTGTGATGAAAACCCCAATCATGTCATGGAATTCCAAATAATTTCTGCTTTGATATTGATTCTATTGACATCCAACACAGCCATGTTGAGGTCTTTTAACTTCCAAGGAACACATTGATTTGACATTTTAAGGATTGAAAAAATAACCCCAATTATTAATATTAATTGTTCATTCTTTATTCATGTCTATCTGTTTGTGCACACAAAAATCTAGGAGATACAAGTTTGACTGTTTCAATTTTCATGATTAGTGATGCTTATTTTAGTTATTTAGTGGGCAGAGGCAGTCCTCAGTACTGCTCGAAGCAAGTTCGCTTGTTGTCCATCCACTTCTGCTGGCCCACAGATTTTTGTGCAGCTTCCATCCACTTCTGCTGGTCCACTTATGCAACAACAAAAAGATTAAAATTATAGTAATTGCTTGTTTTTTGCTGATCTTATAAACCATGGAGCTGTTCGTGATTCATGGTTCTGCCAGTGTTTTGATTATTAACTCTTTAATGATACTGTTCTGCCAGCTCTTACTGACAAGTATGTTTTAACAGGTGCTCCACTTCCAAGATTGGCAGGAAACTGCAGCTAGCAATGAAGAAATTCAGATTCTGCACACTTGTGACAGCCTAACAGAGCTCAGTTCAGGTAGAGCAGAGGCGACGGTAATGGAAGTCAACAACAGTCAGGATGGCAGAGGAACATATTCAAATACGGCATCAGACATTGTTAATAGGCTTACCACAGGAGGTTAGTCCTTCCACGTTCACAAGTTGAGTGCTAAAATGTTTACTCTCTTGAGTTCAATTGGCAATCTAACGATAAAATAAAAATAAAAAATGCTCAAAAAAATAATAGAGAGAGAAAGAAGAAGAAGAAAATATGAATTTACTCACTAAATATATAAGGATTCACTCACAGTACTTAAAAATGATCAAAAGATCTCATAAAAGGAGAAAAATATTATATTAACTCTTCTGAACTTATAAAATGATATTTATAAAAAGAAGGAAAGGAAGAGAGAAAAAGAGTAAATGGGGGAGCGTGAAATTGGGAGGGGACAAGATGATTGGGTCCCTCTCCAAAGCTATGTCAATTTTTCCATCATAAAAAAAATCCATCTGTGAGTTCACTTTATTGACGTCTTCATGAAATTCAAAAAGTCCACAACACTAAAAGTATGTGAGATATCTAAGCCTTTCTATAACTCAATACGATACACATTATCATTGACTTTTTTCAACACCCAACAAAGGCCAACTTTCTTTGGGTTCAACTTATTACAAGTGCCGGTTGAAAATCATTTCTCACGCAAGTACACCATAACCAAATCGCTTTTAAGGCCCGTTTAGCCGGTCGGATTGGAAGGGATTGGATGGTATTGGAAGGGATTGGAAGTTAAATCCCAGGATTGGCTAGGCGTGCCAAACAGGGTCGGTGATCTGATCTCAATCCCATGGGTCTTAAGACAATCCACTGACAACACCATCATTACCTTTAAATCCCATCCAATCCACCTTAATCCATTCAGATTTGCCTGAGACGTGTTTGGTTCAAGGGATTGGAAGGGATGGAAAGGTTTAATCCTGGGCTTGGCCAAGCGTGCCAAACAGATTGGATATAGCAATCCAGGGACATAGCAATCCCATGTATCTCAATACAATCCACTGACAACACCATTATTAGTTAGAAATCCATGCCATCCAACCTAATGCCATTCAATCCCTTTCAATCCACCCGGCCAAACGGGCCCGTAGCAAACACCGTGGAACACCTATGTATGTTGGCATCCGTTGCGCAGCACGCCAACAACGCTTGACTCCTTTCTTCTTCTCCTTGTCTTTCTCCGTTTTTTCATCAAGTGGATACTTTGCATTATCATGCTCTAGTAATGCAAGAAGTTCCTTTCTTATCAAGCTATTTGGCCTACCATAGGGGTCACTGAGCTGAAGGCGTACCTGTACAAACAATCACTATCGTTTCTATCACTATTGTAGCACATGTGTTTTGCATTTGGTCACTCAAGGTACTTGACAATAATGGAAAATATGGATTTTTCTTACAGGCAATGCCTACATTTCCCCAGAAATCAAAAACTACCAACCTGTTTGATCTTGGCACTGAACCAAATCCAGTTCATGCCCCAATGGTTAGTATTTTTTTTATTTACTTTTAACTTGTTTTTGCTTGAGTTACTGCTTTAGATTTTTCTTGCATTATGTTCTACTAGTATACTGAGGGAACTAATAATGATTTTTCTAGTTAATTTATAGGAATTGAATGATGTAAAGAGAATTGATTCATATTTGATTCTATTCAACTGATGACTACATGTTGCTTCAAAAAGCTCAAAGAGGTGAGGCACAATATGTGAGGACTAAAGGGACACCGAAACATGATTCGAGGAAGAAAATCAATTTGCTTTCCTTAGTAAGGGATTAAAACAATATGATAAGAAAATATTGGCCGATATAAAGGCCTGGGTGGATATGCAGCTGAGCCTAAGGATGCGGATGAGGCTGGGGCTGCTACAGTTGCCACAGGGTAAAGTTTTTAACTATTTATTTTTTCCTGTTATTCAAAAATAATTTGATTATTAATATTTTCTTTTATTTCTTAATCATGTCTTTAATGGATTGTTTGTTTATTCTTAGGCTCTAATTGCAAGTTCTTTCTCAAAGAGTGACTACAAAAAGGTGAAAGAAATTACTTATTCCGTTTTGAAGGTGATTATTCTCCTGTGCTTGTCATTTTATTTTTGAATAGCCTGCAACTTGAGTAAACGATAATCTTGAGTTGTCTTTCATGCGATTTCTGTTAGAGGATTGGATGCGTTTATATGCAGCTGTACATACAACTTACATACTAAGATAGGTAGAGGTTAAGATATGCTAAGGTTGTTGGAAGATATGAGATGTATGTATCCAATTGTGCATACATATCCTATCCTCTAATTTCAAGGGATTGAATTCATTTTATTAAGGCTGTTCGGAAACTGATCTGAACTTCCATGTTTCTCCTTTTCCTCAGACAGGAGCATTTACTGGTGTTTTCTTAACTATCATACTGGGTACATGGTACAGTTCTATTGCTGAATTATTCACTAAGGACGTTGAAGTGAAAAACTGAAAAAGTGAAAAACTGAAAAAGTGTCCACAAATCAGTTTTGGATCGTTCAAACACTTTGACTTTGGGCCTATGACTTAAATGGCAGTAGGTTCCACAATCTAGACAGTTTAATTTGAGTTAATGTATGCCTCATGTAATGAGGGCTTGCATATTGGGTGTCATAAGCTGCTTGAGTATCATATAACTCCCTTTAATGCTTTTCACTACTACTTTTAAGGGCCTGTTGGAAGCACCATGAAAAGCAGATTGGTTCAGTTTGGCTTTATTTGACTTAAATATATGCCACATGTACAATCTCTGAGTGCCTGCATATCAGACATCATAAGTTGCTTGAGTATTATATAAATCTCCTCAATGTTTTTCATTACTACTTTAAAGGCCTGTTAGAACTTAGAAGCACCGTGAAAAATGGCAGTAGGTTCTGTAACTTGAGTGGAACCCCTCTTCTTTGCATTTGGGTGGTGTGGAAAATGGAAAATTGCATTGCCTATTAAAAAAAAGTGAACTGTGTTATTTGGGATTTTGGTTTGTTCCTTTTTCACTTCAATTGGCAACTGGGATAAGAATGGGTTCACTTGATGTTGGATGGTGTGCATTCCACTCACTGCTTCCTTTTTTTTTTTTTCAAAAAAGAAAGAAAGAAAGAAGCAGAATGGCCATTGTCCCAAATGATCATTTTGCTTGTTTCTTCTAATCAAAAAACAATTTAAATATTTCCATAGGTCCCATTCACAAGAGGCCTACTAGATGAACAGTCTGAATGCTTTTCATCTCTCTCTTCTCCTTGATTGTCATACACTTTATATTTTCTTCTTCTTTTCTGAATGCTTTTGACTCAAGAAGGCCTGAGATTTTCTTGAAATAAATGAAAACTCTAAAAACCTCAGTATAATTGACTCTTGATTGAGACTGTGTCAACTCAAGTCGAAAGTAGAATAATCTCTCAAGTTTCTAAACCTTTTGCTTTTTTTTTTTTCCTTTTAAACTTTGCTTCATGTTACGGCGTGCAAGTGTTAGTGTCATGTTCAATTGCAGTGGAATATGGAGCAACTTTTTCATATTCAGTCCATGTTTCTATTCTATGAGTATCCAATCGACTCAAGGTCAAATTAAATACAGTTTACATCAGGAGAGTTTTATATTTTCCTTGCATTTAGTTTTCATCACTCCTAACTTGTAAATTCCTGTATTGATTACTCAAGCATGACAGTTATGCGCATTCTTTCAGGTGGATGTTGCATGTGGGAGGATTGGAGCTGCATATTTCAGACTCAAGTATCTGGTACGTCTCTTGTCAAGAATGCACTTGATTGGAGTGGCCTGGCCATCTGGACAGGCCGTATTTATGTATATTTGCTCGAAATTGATGGAGCAGACCCGGATGTGCGTCGGAGCTATTCGGAAGAGCGGGGGTCCCTGGAAGGTGGGAACCGCTGTTATGACCATGATGAAGCTGTCCATTTTCTATGGACAACATTGGAGGGGCCTGGCCATTTGGACAGGCCGTGTTTATGTATTTGCTCGAAATTAATGGAGCAGACCCGGATGTGCGTCGGAGCTATCTGGATGAGCGGGGGTCCCTGGAAGGTGGGAACCGCTGTTTGACCATGATGAAGCTGTCCATTTCCTATGGATGGCATTGGAGGGGCCTGGCCATTTGGACAGGCCGTGTTTGTGTATTTGCTCAAAATTAATGGAGCAGACCCGGATGTGCGTCGGAGCTATCCGGATGAGCGGGGGTCCCTGGAAGGTGGGAACCGCTATTATGACCATGATGAAGCTGTCCATTTCCTATGGACAGCATTGGAAGGGCCTGGCCATTTGGACAGGCCATTTTTATATCTGTATTTGCAGGGACCACACCCTTAACCTAAACCTGAACCCATTCTCAAATCCCAAAACCTATAACCTAAACCTAAACATATACCTTAACCTAAACCAAAACCAAAACCAAACCTATAACCTAAACCCGAACCCATTCTCAAATCCAAAAACCTATAACCTAAACCTAAACCAAAACCATAACCTATAACCTAAACCCGAACCCATTCTCAAATCCCAAAACCTATAACCTAAACCGAAACCAAAACCTATAACCTAAACCCGAACCCATTCTCAAATCCAAAAACTTATAACATAAACCTAAACCTTAACCTAAACCTATAACCTATAACCTAAATCAAAACCAAAACCTATAACCTATAACCTAAATCAAAACCTATAACCTAAACCTAAACCTATAACCTAAATCAAAACCTAAACCTAAACCTATAACCAAAACCAAAACCAAAACCTATAACCTATAACCTAAATCAAAACCTATAACCTAAACCTAAACCTATAACCTAAATCAAAACCTAAACCTAAACCTATAACCTATAACCTAAACCAAAACCTATAACCTAAACCAAAACGAAAACCTATAGCCTAAACCCGAACTCATTCTCAAATCCAAAAAACCAATAACCTAAACCTAAACCTTAACCTAAACCATTAACCTAT
This sequence comes from Magnolia officinalis, assembly GCA_021015155.1. Lineage (NCBI taxonomy): Eukaryota > Viridiplantae > Streptophyta > Magnoliopsida > Magnoliales > Magnoliaceae > Magnolia > Magnolia officinalis. Next base: position 27,973,603 of record JAJHSJ010000015.1, read on the forward strand.
AACCTAAATCAAAACCTATAACCTAAACCAAAACCAAAACCTATAACCTAAACCCGAACCCATTATCAAATCCCAAAACCAATAACCTAAACCCGAACCCATTCTCAAATCCAAAAACCTATAACATAAACCTAAACCTTAACCTAAACCTACAATCTATAACCTAAATCAAAACCAAAACCAAAACCTATAACCTAAACCCGAACCCATTCTCAAATCCTATAACCTAAAACCTAAACCAAAACCAAAACCTATAACCTAAACCCAAACCCATTCCCAAATCCCAAAACCTGTAACGTAAACCAAAACCTATAACCTAAACCAAAACCAAAACCTATAATCTAAACCCGAACCCATTCTCAAATCCTATAACCAAAACCTATAACCTATATCCTAAACTAAAACCTATAACCTAGACCAAAACCATAACCTATAGACTAAACCTAAATCAAAACCTATAACCTAAACCTAAACCTTAACCTAAACCTATAACCTATAACCTAAACCAAAACCAAAACCTATAGCCTAAACCCGAACCCATTCTCAAATCCCAAGACCTATAACTTAAACCAAAACCAAAACCTATAACCTAAACCCGAACCCATTCTCAAATTCCAAAACCTATAACCTAAACCGAAACCTTAACCTAAACCTATAACCTAAACCAAAACCTATAACCTAAACCAAAACCCAAACCTATAACCTAAACTAAAACCCGAACCCATTCTCAAATCCTATAACCTATAACCTATAACCTATAACCTAAACCAAAACCTATAACCTAAACGAAAACCAAAACCAAAACCTATAGCCTAAACCTAAATCAAAACCTATAACCTAAACCTAAACCTTAACCTAAACCTATAACCTATAACCTAATTCAAAATCTAAACCAAAACCTATAACCTAAACCAAAACCAAACCTATAACCTAAACCCGAATCCATTCTCAAATCCCAAAACCTATAACCTAAACCAAAACCAAAACCTATAACCTAAACCAAAACCTATTCTAAAATCCCGAAAAACCTATAACCTAAACCTAAACCTAAACCTTAACCAAAACCTGTAACCTAAACCCAAGCCCATTCTCAAATCCCAAAACCTATAACCTAAACCTAAACCAAAACCAAAACCTATAGCCTAAACCCAAACCCATTCTCAAATCCCAAAACCTATAACCTATAACCTAAACCAAAACCTATAACCTTAACCAAAACCTATAAACTAAACCAAAACCCAAACCAAAACCTATAACCTAAACCCGAACCCATACTTAAATGCAAAAACCTAAACCTTAACCTAAACCAAAACCTATAATCTAAACCAAAACCTAAAACCTAAACTCAAATCCCTAAACCAAAACCTATAACCTAAACTCAAATCCCTAAACCAAAACCTATAACCTAAACGCGAAAACCTAAACCTTAACCTAAATCAAAACCTAAACCCGAACCCATTCTCAAATCCAAAAACCAAAAGCTAAACCTTAACCTAAACCAAAACCTATAACCTAAACCAAAACCTATAACCTAAACTCAAATCCCTAAACCAAAACCTAAACCCGAGCCCATTCTCAAATCCCAAAACCTATAACCTAAACCAAAACCAAAACCAAAACCAAAACCTATAACCTAAACCCGAACCCATACTTAAATCCAAAAACCTAAACCTTAACCTAAACCAAAACCTATAACCTAAACTCAAATCCCTAAACCAAAACCTATAACCTAAACCTAAATCAAAACCTAAACCTGAACCCATTCTCAAATCTAAAAACCTAAACCTTAACCTAAACGAAAACCTATAACCTAAACCCGAACCCATTCTCAAATCCAAAAACCTAAACCTTAACAAAAACCTATAACCTAAACCTTAACCAAAACCTATAACCTAAACCAAAACCAAAACCTATAACCTAATCCCGAACCCATTCTCAAATCCCAAAAAACCTAAACTTAAGCCTAAACCAAAACCATAACCTATAACCTAAACCCGAACCCATTCTCAAATCCCAAAACCTATAACCTAAACCAAAACCAAAACCAATACCTATAACCTAAACCCGAACCTATTCTCAAATCCGAAAACCAATAACCTAAACCTAAACCTTAACCTAAACCTAAACCAAAACCTATAACCTAAACCAAAGCCTATAACCTAAACCCGAACCCATTCTCAAATCCCATAACCTATAACCTAAACCAAATCCAAAACCTATAACTTAACCGCGAAACCATTCTCAAATCCAAAAACCTAAACATTAACCAAGACCTATAACCTAAACCAAAACCAAAACCTATAACCTAAACCCGAACCCATTCTCAAATCCAAAAACCTAAACTTTAACCAAAACCTATAACCTAAACCCAAGCCCATTCTCAAATCCAAAAACCTAAACCTTAACCTTAACCTAAACCAAAACCTATAACCTAAACCTAAACCAAAACCTATAACCTAAACCAAAACCAAAACCTATAACCTAAACCCGAACCCATTCTCAAATCCCAAAACCTATAACCTAAATCTAAACCTTAACCAAAACCTATAACCTAAACCAAAACCAAACCTATAACCTAAACCCGAATCCATTCTCAAATCCCAAAACCTATAACCTAAACCAAAACCAAAACTTATAACCTAATCCCGAACCTATTCTCAAATCCCAAAAAACCTATAACCTAAACCTAAACCTAAACCTAAACCTTAACCTAAACCTTAACCAAAACCTGTAACCTAAACCCGAGCCCATTCTCAAATCCCAAAACCTATAACCTAAACCAAAACCAAAACCAAAACCTATAACCTAAACTCGAACCCATACTTAAATCTAAAAACCTAAACCTTAACCTAAACCAAAACCTATAACCTAAACCAAAACCTATAACCTAAACTCAAATCCCTAAACCAAAACCTATAACCTAAACCTAAATCAAAACCTAAACCCGAACCCATTCTCAAATCCAAAAACCTAAACCTTAACCTAAATCAAAACCTATAACCTAAACCCGAACCCATTCTCAAATCCAAAAACCTAAACCTTAACCAAAACCTATAACCTAAACCTTAACCAAAACCTATAACCTAAACCAAAACCAAAACCTATAACCTAATCCCGAACGCATTCTCAAATCCCAAAAAACCTAAACCTAAGCCTAAACCAAAACCATAACCTATAACCTAAACCCGAACCCATTCTCAAATCCCAAAACCTATAACCTAAACCAAAACCAAAACCTATAACCTAAACCCGAACCCATTCTCAAATCCGAAAACCTATAACCTAAACCTAAACCTTAACCTAAACCTAAACCAAAACCTATAACCTAAACCAAAGCCTATAACCTAAACCCGAACCCATTCTCAAATCCCATAACCTATAACCTAAACCAAAGCCTATTACCTAAACCCGAACCCATTCTCAAATCCCATAACCTATAACCTAAACCAAAGCCAAAACCTATATATAACTTAAACGCGAAACCATTCTCAAATCCAAAAACCTAAACCTTAACCAAGACCTATAACCTAAACCAAAACCAAAACCTATAACCTAAACCCGAACCCATTCTCAAATCGAAAAACCTAAACTTTAACCAAAACCTATAACCAAAACCAAAACCTATAACCTAAACCCAAACACATTCTCAAATCCAAAAACCTAAACCTTAACCTAAACCAAAACCTAGCTATAACCTAAACCTTAACCTAAACCTAAACCAAAACCTATAACCTAAACCAAAACCAAAACCTATAACCTAAACCCGAACCCATTCTCAAATCCCAAAACCTATAACCTAAATCTAAACCTTAACCAAAACCTGTAACCTAAACCAAAACCAAACCTATAACCTAAACCCGAATCCATTCTCAAATCCCAAAACCTATAACCTAAACCAAAACCAAAACTTATAACCTAATCCCGAACCTATTCTCAAATCCCAAAAAACCTATAACCTAAACCTAAACCTAAACCTAAACCTTAACCTAAACCTTAACCAAAACCTGTAACCTAAACCCGAGCCCATTCTCAAATCCCAAAACCTATAACCTAAACCAAAACTAAAACCAAAACCTATAACCTAAACTCGAACCCATACTTAAATCTAAAAACCTAAACCTTAACCTAAACCAAAACCTATAACCTAAACCAAAACCTATAACCTAAACTCAAATCCCTAAACCAAAACCTATAACCTAAACCTAAATCAAAACCTAAACCCGAACTCATTCTCAAATCCAAAAACCTAAACCTTAACCTAAATCAAAACCTATAACCTAAACCCGAACCCATTCTCAAATCCAAAAACCTAAACCTTAACCAAAACCTATAACCTAAACCTTAACCAAAACCTATAACCTAAACCAAAACCAAAACCTATAACCTAATCCCGAACCCTTTCTCAAATCCCAAAAAACCTAAACCTAAGCCTAAACCAAAACCATAACGTATAACCTAAACCCGAACCCATTCTCAAATCCCAAAACCTATAACCTAAACCAAAACCAAAACCTATAACCTAAACCCGAACCCATTCTCAAATCCGAAAACCTATAACCTAAACCTAAACCTTAACCTAAACCTAAACCAAAACCTATAACCTAAACCAAAGCCTATAACCTAAACCCGAACCCATTCTCAAATCCCATAACCTATAACCTAAACCAAAGCCTATAACCTAAACCCGAACCCATTCTCAAATCCCATAACCTATAACCTAAACCAAAGCCAAAACCTATAACTTAAACGCGAAACCATTCTCAAATCCAAAAACCTAAACCTTAACCAAGACCTATAACCTAAACCAAAACCAAAACCTATAACCTAAACCCGAACCCATTCTCAAATCGAAAAACCTAAACTTTAACCAAAACCTATAACCAAAACCAAAACCTATAACCTAAACCCAAACACATTCTCAAATCCAAAAACCTAAACCTTAACCTAAACCAAAACCTATAACCTAAACCTTAACCTAAACCTAAACCAAAACCTATAACCTAAACCAAAACCAAAACCTATAACCTAAACCCGAACCCATTCTCAAATCCCAAAACCTATAACCTAAACCCGAACCCATTCTCAAATCTAAAAACCTAAACTTTAACCAAAACCTATAACCTAAACTAAAACTTATAACCTAAACCCGAGCCCATTCTCAAATCCCAAAACCTATAACCTAAACCCAAACTCATTCTCAAATCCCAAAACCTATAACGTAAACCTAAACCTTAACCTAAACCTAAACCTATAATCATATGGTGAGACCATTTCTTTTGTGTTAATTTCATTCCTCTTTAAGTTTTTTTTTTTAATTTATTAAGAAAAAAATGGTTATACATGATGCACTTCTTTCACTTTGTCTTTCTTTTCTCCAATGGGTATTCTAATTTATGAGTGACATGACTGTTTGTAGGATGATGGAATATACGAAGCTGTTGAAATTTCATGCTGAAGTGCAAGCACATTAATTTCTCTAATGAAGCCAAAGGCTTGTATTTTCAGTATTATTGTAATTGTAATTGTAATTGTAATTAATTGAATGAATTGGATTGTAATTGATTGTAATTGTAATTGATTGAATGAAGGATTGTAATTGAATGAATGAATGAAGGATTGTAATTGAATGAATGAATGATTGTACAGGTGGTAATTGAATGAATGAATGATTGTACAGGTGGTAATTGAATGAACAAAATGATAATATAAAATTTTTTTGGTCCGTAGCATTTGCCAGTTTCTGGTAGTTGTTGCTACGGATCATATCCGTAGCTGTTGGGACATATAGCTACGGATTAAATCCGTAGCTATAGGTTCCAAACCTATTGTTTCGGGACCTACGACTACGCTAGTGCTACGGACTAGATCCGTAGCCATATATCTATGGCTACGGATTTAATCCGTAGCTTTTGCCCATTTTTCTGGTAGTAAATTGCTACGGCTTTGATCCGTAGCGGTTGCCAGATATAGCTACGGATTAAATACATAGCTGTGGTGATTAAATCCGTAGCTGTTGCGACCTATAGCTACGGACATAATTGCTACGGATTAAATCCGTGGCTATTTTGACCTATAGCTACGGATTAAATCCGTAGCTATAGGTTCCAGACCTATTGTTATGGCACCTACGACTACGGTCGTGCTACGGACTAAATTCGTAGCCATAGGTCTATGGCTACGGATTTAGTCCGTAGCCTTTGCCCATTTTTCTGGTAGTGCAATGATATGGTGGAGTCTACCCCATGAACAGTTTGTACAACAAACAACATCATAGTTTATACCACCCACTAGATGAATAGCATGGCTATAAGGTACATACGTTGGGTGGGGCACACAACACATGGATGGTCTAAATGATGGACGACCTGGATATAAAATACATGTAACGAGTTGGCTCTGCTGTCCAATGATCAACCCAACTTTGGTGGCAGTTACACATCACGGTAGAACTCAAGGGATTTAATGGTAGGGATTTTTATTCCCACTATTTCTTATAGTGTGGTCCACCTAAGGCGTGGATCTGCCTCATTCTTTTACTCATGTCTTAAAATGGTTTGAAGGAGTGGATGAATGGCCCAGATATACTTTTCATCACCAAGGTGGGCCCCAGAAAAATCTGAGCATTTTGAGTACAATTTCCACTGTCCAAGTGGTATGGCCTGCATGAGCTTCTAATGGGCCTGATTTTTTATGCCGTGCAATGGATGGGGCTGGTAAGATGGATGAACGGTGTGGATTTAGCACATACATCATGGTGGGGCCTGGGGCTTAAAATAAAGTCAATCTGTGGCTCTTATGGGCCACACCACACACAAAGGTTGAGAGGGTTATCCTCCATTCAAACATTCATAATCATTTGTTGGGCCACCGAGACCGTGGTTCACGAATCCAGCCCATCCATTATGTGTTCCCACTTGGTCGAGGGGTCAGTCCAAGTTTCAGATGCATCCAAATTTCAGGTGGACCCCAGCATGTGTTTTTATGTGTACAGCCATGTCTTCATATGATTTTAGATCCACCTGAGTTCCATGTACGGCTGATTGCTGCAGCGTCCTCTCGATGCTGACAGCAATCAACGTCCAGCCCCTCCCTTTTTTTTTTTGGTTTTTGTTTTATCGTGGTTTTTCATAGGTGGGGCTCACATTAGGACGATCCACTCCACCTACTGGGTTCCCTGACTCGTGACAGGTCTAATGAGTTCAATATTTGATATGTTTTGACGTACAGGAACATTACAGCGGGCCCTAACAGTTTATCACTATTAAAATAGTCTTTTTGATGGTGTGGCCTACCAGAGATTTGGATTGGCTTCATTTTTCGGATCAATGCCTAAAATGAGCTGGAAATTTGGAGGGACCGCGTGGATTAAATATGTACATCATGGGTGGGGCCCGTTGTGGTCGCACCGCCCCTCCCTGGTTGAAGCACAGTGTCCTCCTTCTCTCTTGTATTTTTTTATTAGATATATGCACATGTGTGCATGGGTGTGCGTGTGGCCAGCTCGATGGGCCACACTTGGATAGTTTTGATGGCATACAAAATTCTGGTGGGGCACACTACAATGGGTCCCACATAAAGTCTATAACAATTTATTTATTTATTTATTTGTTTTCTCCCATGCATCCACACCATTAATTACATCATTATCATCAACATCATCTCCACCATACATAAACACAATGAAAACAAAATAGGAATGAGTGGGGGTGAGTGTACACACCTTGATGGACTAGATGGATGGTTGAGATGGAAGGAAGGGATGAGATTGATGGAGTTGATAGCCCACCAAGATCACTCCTCTCTCTCTCTCTCTCTCTCTCTCTCTTCTCTGTAGAAAATGGTGAAAATGCTAAGGGATGGAGGGGTATTTGTAGAGAAATGGATAAAAATTTGGTTTGGTTAGGCTAATGTGATTAATGTTAGCTTAGGCTAGGATTATGAGAATTTATGCATGATTAGGAATTAATGGTGGATTAAAGGGGCATGAGATGACATGGTGTGATGACGTCATACATAGGGTATGGTATGGAGAGAAGTTGGCTTTGGGGAGCACATGAGAGAGGGATGGCATGGGAGGGTGACATCACACACATGGGTAGAGATTCTCTCACCCATGTGTGACATGTGCATGTGTGCAAGGCATGTGTTGTGCACATGTGTGGGATGGAGTATATGACGCTATGCGCACATGATACACTAACGATTCTTCGCGGCGTATCTCACTAACGAAGCGTCGTACAGATGCACGGGTGGTACCTACGCGATCGCGACGATGGGGCGATCGATATGAAATCAGTTTCGAAGCCTTGGGGTTCCGATCAGTCGGGTGTGTACTATGCACGGCTAGTCCAGGTTTGGTTAAGGGCGTCTATCATCGTACACATAGGCATAAAAAGTGGTACAAAATGGACGAGGTCTTACACCAGCCGTGGACCCCCAAATGATGTATGTATCTCTAATTCACATTGTCCATCCAATTTTCCAGATCATTTTAGGCCTTGGGCGGAAAAATGAAGTCGATCCATGTCTCTGGTGGACCACACCAGAGGAAGTAATGTGGACCAAGTAGCCCATTGGTTCCAATGTCTTTTAACATTACCCTCTTGGCAGCGTGTGGAGGTGGCCCACTCGTAGGACCCACCATGATGCGCATGTTTTATCCACTCCATCCATCTTAATCATCAGCTCATTTCAGCCATTGGGCCTAAAAATGAGACAGATGGAGATCTCAAATGGAGTACCCAAAAGAAAACAATGAAAATAGTGACGTCTGTCATTGAGACATGCTCAGGGCCCACCACAATGTTTATTTTCCATCTAACATGTCCATAAGGTCACACAGACCGGGGTGAAGAGAAAACACGGATATCAGTTGGATTCAGAACATCTGGGGGCACGCTGTAAAGCAGCATGCACTCGCACGTTGTCTTAGCTGTGGCCCAATTTATGGGACCCACCATGTGTAACACCATAATAGAGATGTAAGATCTAGACCATCTATCTGATTTCCCGATTAATTTGAGGTATAAACCCAAGACTAAGGTAGATCCAGATATTTGGTGGACCGCACGACATAAAGCAATGTTGATTTATTAACACCATCAAAACACCCCTGGACTCGCCATGATACACATAGTATGCGACCACATTGTCCGTCCACCCTGAACACCCACTATGGTCCGTACCTTAATATAAATGTTGTATATTTGCACCGTTCAACCCTTTGGTCAATTAAGCGGTCCCGATAGTGGGATCCATGTTGAGACTTAAATATTGCATATTTAACCCTTCAATTACATTAGTTTTATTAGCATCTAATTGATAATTTGATTTAATTATATACGTTTTTGTCATGCGAGGTGGTTCGGAAGTCTATGATGAATATGTGCTTAAAAGGATGGATTTTGAGCTCGAAAGAAGATAATGAAGAATTGGAGATTTAGAAGTCATTAATGAAGAATTTACATGCCAAAGAGATAAGGAAACTAAGCGAAGAGAATCAAAGATTTGAAGTAAAGAAAAGAAATTCTAAAAATTGGCCAGAAAAATCATATTCTAGAATTTCGAGTCTAAAAAAGAAAGTATTGAAATAGATTTCGGTTGACCGAAATCGTACAAAAAAGTCCAGCGAGAAAGTGAGATTTTCAGCCTTAATTCGATCCCACCTAAATTTGACAAATTCTGCACAAATTTTTCATACACGACTTTGGTCCGACCGAAGCCAACTTCGGTTTGACCGAAATCGTACAAAACAGTCTAGCGAGAAAGTGAGATTTTTAGCCTTAATTCGAGTCTAAAAAAGAAAGTACTGAAACAGACTTCAGTCCGACCGAAGCCAACTTCGGTCTGACCGATATCATACAAAACAGTCTAGCGAGAAAGTGAGATTTTCAGCCTTAATTCGATCCCACCTAAATTTGACAAATTCTGCACAGATTTTTCATATGCGACTTTGGTCCGACCGAAGGCAACTTCGGTCCGACCAAAGGGTAACAGAAGTACATAAATGCAAGGTCAGTTTGCGAAATTGTACTAAAACAGACTTCGGTACGATGAATTCTGAGTCTAAAAAAGAAAGTACTGATACAGACTTCAATCCGACCAAAGCCAACTTCGGTCTAACTGAAATCGTATAAAATAGTCCAGCGAGAAAGTGAGATTTTCAGCCTTAATTCGATCCCACCTAAATTTGACAAATTTTGCATAGATTTTTCATACGCGACTTTGGTCCGACCGAAGCCAACTTCGGTCCGACTAAAGCGTAACAGAAGTGCATAAATATAAGGTCAGTTTGCGAAATCTCCAAGTCGGTGCGAAAGTTGGAGTTTCAAAGCTATAAATAGGAGTCCCTGGGATGTTCTAAAGCATCTTCTCATGCTTGGAAAGGGAGAGAAGGCCAAGGTGGAGCGCCGACAACATTCTTCTACTTCAATTTCTTCACAGGTTCTAGTTGATCTTTTGTTTTTCCTTTAGGATGTTAGTCTTCTTAGGCTAATCTCTTAGCTAAGGCTAATGGATGAGACCTATGTTTATTTTGACGTTTAGTTTGCTTTGATTCAAGTATATGTTGAACTTCCATTAAGTTTTAGTTTAAATAAAGATATATTTTCAGTTTTCTATGATTTATTATGACTGAAATTATAGTAGATGCTCTAAAAGCTTTTGATATGATCTTATTAGCTTTGGAATTGTACGTGTGATCTATAAAAGTCGCTGTTCACAATCATTTATGGGCATGATGGATGATTGAATTCCCTATGATCATTGTAATTAGACAGATATTTGGAAACTAAACTAATGAAAAGTTCAGACTTTGTTTTAACTGCTCCATCATCCGATTGGATAGGATAAGACTTCGATTCTAATCGAGTTATTATCGAATCAACTAGATTGAATATTGAGATTACTATAGGTGGATTCCTAGATCCTTAGTCTTTTATCTTTATTAATTATAACTTTTCTCTTCATCGCTAGATTAAAAACTCAAACAACCAAATTAAATTTAGATTACTTCTAAACCATGTTCCCCATTCCTTGTGGATTCGATTCGTTCTCACGGAGTTATTACTACATCACGACCCTACACTTGGGGTTGTGAACAATCTACCGTGGACATCAATTTGACATATACCTTATACACCTATACTATTCATCCTTGAACCACCCTGATGCATGTGAGTTACCTACATCGTTTACTTGTAGTGGACCCACTGTAATGTTTATATGTGGACCCATCTGATGATGGGACAACTTAAAAGTAGGACCCACCGCATTATATGAGTTATACCCATGCTGCCTTATTGTGGCCTACTTTGATGTACCCATTGTAAATCCAAGTTGTTCGTCTTAGGGCCCGTTGCAATTAATGAGTATTACTTGTGTCATCCAAACTATTGTAGAATCACCGCAATGATGGTTTGTAATCTAACCAATTGACGGCCCACTTAGAAGTGGAGCCTACTGTATTGTATAAGTTTTATTAATGACATCCATCCCGCAACTCATTTTCTATATGGTATATATGTGCCTTTCATCTCATGACCACTAGAAGCATGAATTGTATATCACCGCCGCTCATTAACTATAAAGCCCAATTAGGGTATAGCCATGTGGTCCCAATAGTTAAAAAAATCATGTTAGGCTAAAGCCACAAATGGAATAACTATCTTGCAAAGAATGAGGTGTAATTGTGAATGCAAACGATGCTCGTGATTACGATGCTATGGATGATATTAATGATGTTCATGATTATGGTTAATAGAAATATGTGATTTGATAACTTGATTAGCGTTGTTCTAGTTTCTAGCATGCTAAATTCATTTACTTAACAATGTTGATATTGATCATACTCATGCACAATGGAATGATGGTACGTATAAGTGTACCTTAATATATTTGTTCATGCATAAGATATGTCCTTTATAGTTTAGTCACATGAACGTGGATTGTTATAGTTGATAGATGTGAATTTTCTGGCCTAAGGGTTAAGTGGACCCTAAACTCATGCGATTACATGCATACTACATGTACTTGAATGTATGCCTTAGCATAATTGCTTGAATTCATGCATAATCATGACATACATGATGATGGAAATACCACAGTCATGCCATATAACATGAGTTAGATCTTGATAGTCAAATGTGCATATATGATGATGACTTCGGTTATCCCTAAAGGGACAAGACACCGGAAGTGTGAAATAGTAGGGGTAGATAGAAATCCCTTGGGTTGAAAGTCCCTAAACCTCGTGCTAGCTAGGGATGACTCACTGACGGGACGAGTGGATACATGGGTCATGGATTTAACTCACACCGACAAGATCAGGTCGAGAAGAGGTGGGTCCAACCTGCTTAAGGGCTGAGGCGTGAATAGGGACCAGTTTGACTTGACGGCGAGGAGAAGTGCAAATAAGGTCAGCTACTGGCGTGCCGGGTGAAAATCTACTGTAGGGAGGTATGCGAGGTCGATTACTGATGCCCCGTGTGCATGGGTGTTAACCACGGTGTTTCTCGAGATATGTAGTTGCCGTGATATGGCATGATAGCATGATGATGATAATGTGATTATAGATACGTGTAATATGATTATAACTGTGGTAATAGAGATACGAAAATATGACTTGGTAGTGCTAGTAGCATTGACTTAGAGTATTATCATTATGCATATCATCGTATTGGTATTGGCATCATACCTTACGTGCTATATGCCTTTCAGCATACATGATTTCTTCGTGGCATATTTATCTTGTTTGCATGTACGACACATTGCACACACGTGTGTACTCACTAGGCTTTAAAAGCTCAAGATTTGCTTTATAACTTTTTTCAGGACAATACCAGGAGCAGGAGTAGCAGATGATGCCTATCACATTATTTTTGGACACTATGCTTCTGATTCATTTTGATGGATATGTATCGTTGTAAAACAATTGTATTGTAAATATATTTTATAGTGAAAGCTAGTTATTTTGTTTATGTTGGAAATGTCAATATGTATGCCTGAAATCTATAAGCAAAAAAAAAAAAAAAAAACCTAAAATTTATAGTCGGATGCCAAGCTTGGGACTTGGTGTGTGGGCATCGGGTGCCGAACTCAGAGTTCGACGTGTCGCAAACTAAATTCGGCCACCGTAAATCGAACATACGGGTGGCTAGGTTTGGAGTGTGATATGGTGAAACCTTACTGGTCTATTTCAGAAAAAAAAGGATGTTACACTTGTCTTAGGGGTCGTTTGGCAACATGGATTTGGGAGGATTTGAGGGGATTTCAAATCCTTTGGTTGTTTGGCACCATAACGTAACCCGGGGTTTCAAATCCCCTCAAAGAGAGGGGTTTGAAATCCACAGTAAAAGCTTGGATTACATCTAAAAACCTTATAAGAGTTGCTTGTGTAACATGTGTGTCACTCGACTATTAATCTATTGGGCACATGGCCCACTAATTATATCCCAAAACAATTAGATTATCAATTGCATCACTATAATTACTTTAATATGATGATCAGCGTCGTCCAAATATTGTCCATGTAAATCAACGGTTAAAAATCGTTGGTTAGTCACTCGGACATGATCTTGTGCTTGTGGCCCATTTGAGACTTGAAATTTCATCATTTTCGGCCAAAGTATATATTTTAGTGGGCTTAATACAACTATTGTGTCAAACATTACATACTTTTACTAATTAGATATATTAAAGTCGATTTAGTAATTAAATTCAAACTCCTATAAATATACCATGTATAACTACTTTCGGATTAAAGTTGATTCCGAATCTAGGGTGCCAAACACAATGAAGGATTCCAAATGCAGGGGATTCCAAATCCATGCTCCCGAACAGGCCCTTCAAATCTCAAGAATAAGGGCTTATAATGGGGAAAAAACATACAGGGTTAATAATGTAGAGTGCTGATGGTTATTGGTTTATCTCAGTGGGACTCATCTATGGGTCATTTTGTTTACTTTTTTAGTTTCTTGTTTTGTTTTTTCTTAGGACTTGTTTGATTTTTTAATTCCTAGTAAATACCCTATAAATGGATAATAATGACTTCCTCCGGTATTTACATCATTTTTCCCATGCTTGATTTGGCTTTGTGCTTTTTAGATGCAAAAATCGAGATAGTTGCAAAATATTTGTGGGTCCCACCATGATGTGTGTCACTTATCCAAACCGTTCATCCATTATGCCAGTTAAATTTATGACATGATAAAAAAAATGAGGCATATCCAAAGCTCAAGTGGACCACGTTGCAAGAAAAAGGGAATCGAATGCTTACCGTTCAAAACTTCTTGGGGCCACTGTTTCTTTTGGTGTGGGCCACTTCAGTGTTGGATTTGCTTCATTTTTTGGCTCATTCCTTAAAATGTTGTGGAAAAACAGATGGACGGAATGGATTTATCATATACATTATTATCATGAAGTCCAAAATTTTAAATCTCTTTTGAACCGGTTTCAAAGTAGAAATTCGAAAGGATTTTCAAGTAGGTAAAAGGGTAATAATAACCCATTTATAAGATATTTACACCGGCTTTGAAAAAATCAAACAGGCCCTTATGCCCTTAGTTCCACATGGAGTAGGAACAAGAAAGAAGGTTGTAACTAGCTTGGCAATAAGCCAAGCCCAGGCTTGGATTTTGAACTGGTCAGGCTGCGCCTTATGGCCAGTCCAATTCAAAATTTTGATTTTGCTGGGTTATAACAGGCTGAATTGTAACATCGGGCCTTGGTTATACTTACAAGTATACTCTAATAAAGGGTTCAATTTTCTCTAATGTAGCATTTTCATTTGGTTCTTGAGAGGGTCTTTGATTATGATATTACTATCGTTTGGGAGGACTTCTTGTTCACGAGGTGTGTATGGTATCTCAGACAACAGTTTATGATTTTTCTTACGCCCGTTTGGACGGGTGGATTGAATGATATTGCATGGGATCCGATTGGATTGCCCAGATAAGAATGCATTTAATGCGTCACAGTGGATTGTGTACAATTCTATTGTAATTACAAATTCAGCGTCGGCAGAGTCTGGCCTGTTTGGGAAGGGCGGCCCATCCAGGAAAGAGGAGGATCCGACGGCGATATTCTTTCATCGCCACCGCTCATCCCATCTCCTCCTTCCCATTTTCACTTAAGCTAGAATCCTCCACTAACTTTTTCGATCCCAAGCACAAGATCGGAGACGGAGGGTTCGGTCCCATGCATTTATGCGTGCAGGAACTCCTACGGAGGTAGGATAGAAAGCATCAAGTGTGATAGTCATTACATGTGTATGAGATATTCAGAGCGCTTTCAGCGTCTATCTCCCGCGCGTGGTGAGATCTATACACTGTAGTAGTAGCATCATGTCACATGTCTAATACGTCTTCTGCGTGAATCCAACCAAAAATAATTATACAGGCTGCTTTATTGCTGGTGGATGCATTAATGCCAACAGTACTAGGAAAGGACGCAGATTAGATACTGAAAGGTTGAGCAGCGAGACCCGCAACTGAAGTAGTGACGTCACCAAGTTATGTGGTCCAATCTATTGTATCCACACTGTCCATACATTTGGAGAGATCATTTTAAGTCACGAACCAAAGAATGAGCCGGATCCAAAGTTATAATGCACCCCACCACAAAAAAAGTTGAGAGAGTGACGCCCACCCTTGGAAACATTTCTAAGGTCCACTGTAATATTTACTTGAGATCCAATCTATTTATAAGTTATAACAGACATTAAATAAAGGAAAACAAAAAATATCAGCTTGATTGAAAATTTTTGTAGCCCTTAAAAGTTTTTAAGGGTGGGCGTCATTCTCTCCACTGTTTTCTGTGGTGGGACCCATTAGAACTTTGGATCTCACTAAATCTTTGGCTTATGCCCTAAAATGTTATCTTTAAAGAATGGGCAGTGTAGATAGAAAACGTAGATTATGATGGACCTACATAACTTGGTGACGTCGAGTCTCGCTACTTAATCTGTCAGTAACTAATCCTCGTCCACTAGGAAAGGAGTCGCTAGTGTGGGTCGGACGTGGTCTGGCTGGTGACCCCAACATTAGCCATATAGCTGATATCAAAGCTCTATGCCCCACCACAATGCATGTGTTTTATCCATGCCATCCATCCATTTTCCGGATCATTTTAAGGCATTATTCCAAAAATGAGTAGACCCATATCTCAGGTTGACCACACCACAGGAAACAGTGGGGGAATGGAGCTTAATCTTGAAAACTTTTAAGGAAACGGTGAAGTTTTGATTCAAGCTGATATTTACATATTCCTTTCGTCCGAGTTTCCGTGACCTTGTCAACAAGTTGCTTGGCAAGTACACTACCGTGAGCCCTGAAAAGATATTAACAGTGGATGTTCAATCAATACTACTTACTTGTGGTGTGACCCACCTGTGATTAGGATCTGCCTCATTCTTGGGCTGATGCCCTAAAATGCCGTGGATGGCTGGCATGGATAAAATACGGAAACGGATTGGTTACTCCCCCTGCCACCCGCCAATGGCTGATGGTCAGGTGCTCTGTGGGCTGCATCATGGTGTATGTGTTTCATCCATTCCGTCCATCTATTTTTTTAGATAAATTTATGGTAATACACAAAAAAATGAGGTATATCCGAGTCTCAAGTGGATCACATTACAGGAAACAGTGTTGAATGAACTTCGACCATTAAAAACTTTTCCGAGGCCATAAAAGTATTGGATCAAGTTGATATTTGCTTTTTCCCTTCATCTGGATCTTTATGACCTAATCAACAGATTGGATGTCAAATAAACAGTATAGTGGACCTTAGGAGGATTTAAATGATGGATATCCAATCACTATTGTTTTCCTGTGGTGTGGTCCACCTGAGATTTGTATCCCTCTCATTTTTTAGATAAAGACCTAAAATGATATTTAAGAATGGATGAACAGAACGGATGAAACACATACATCATGGTAGGGCCACAGAGCACCGACCACCAGCAACAGGGCTGGTGTCAGGGGGAGTAGCCAATCCGTTTCCGTAAAATACATACATGAGGGTGGGACCTATAGAGCTTTGAGACGAGCTGGCTGGCTGATGTTGGGTCACTAGCTAAAACGCGTCGCATAAGGCAGCAACTCCATACTGTGCTGACGTGGCGAAGTCATGTAAGGCCCTACCATGATGCATGTGTTATGTCTACGCCGCCATCTATTTTGCCAGATTATTTTAAGGCATGACCCAACAAGAAGCACATCCAAATCCAAAGCTGAGGGGAGCACACCTCATAAAGCAACGGTGATAGTACACCTACCATTGAAAGTGTCTTACGAACTACAGAAGTTTTGGATCAAGCTGATAATTGTGTTCCCTTAACCTAAGTCTCCCTTACCTTATGAACAGGTTCGGTGGCAAATAAACATAAAGGCCTACGGAAGGTTTCAACTGTGGTGTCATTGCCCACATTGCTTTAAGTGGTGTGATTTGCTAGAGGTTTGGATCTACCTAAATTTTAGGCTCATGCCTTAAAATGATCTCACAAAATGTATAGACACGGTGTACATAACACATACATCATGGAAGGGCCCACGGAACTTTGCCACATCAACAGAGTAACCTCGGTGTTGTGCTATGCACTATACAACCTGAGTCCAGTAGAAAAAAGCTCTAATTCGTTCTGATAAATGAGATGTTTTGGATTATAAGGTCATTAAGATTTCTCTAATTTGGATCATTCTTTATGAAAAAAAAACCTTGAAAACTCTCAGGTGAATCAAGAGCTCGACTCACCGTGAGGAATTAAACATTTATATTAGTGATAAATATTAAAATAAGAAAAGGTCTTCAGTACAACCGGTGGGACCTACCTTTTTGGGTCTTTCCTCTTGCCACCTGGTAAGAGTTCAGTACCCATAGGTGGTGAAATCCCACTACAGTGTGAGTGTGTGTCCGTGTGTTAAAAAAAAAAAGAGTAAGACTTCTAACTTACAAGATAAATGTGGCATCTAAACCATAGAATAAGTTGGGCCTATCATAAAGATCACCTTCTGCAAACATCATCCATATCCACTCATCAAGTGGATCACAGATCCACATGTATTCTGCTAGTTATCAATGGCTATATATTAATTTCTACAGTGTTGCCCAAATAATGAGTATATAGTGTTGATGTCTTCACTCAGTGATCCTAACGGTGGCGACGACATATTAGAAGGGCGCGGATTGGATACTGACAAGGTAAGTAGCCAAATCGCTACTGAAGTGACGTCACCAAGTTCTGTGGACCCCACCATGATGCATGTGTTGTATCCATACCGTCCAACCATTTTTAGATATCGTTTTATGGCATTACAAAGAGAATGAGGTATATCTAAAGTTTAAGAGGACCCCACCATAGAAAATAGTGGGGACAGTGACATCCACCGTTCAAAACTTCTTAGGGGCCACAGTAGTTTCCGATGAAGCTGATATTTTTGTTTTCACTTCATCTATCTCTATGTTAACTTATGAATAGGATGGATCTCGAAAATACATCACCGTGGGCCCTATAAATGTTTCAACAGTGGGTGTGATGGCTCCCATGGTTTTCTGTGGTGGTCCACTTGAAATTTAGATCTCATTCTCTTTGTAATGCCATAAAACGATCTCTACAAATGGTTGGACGGTATGGATACAACACATGCATCATGGTGGGGTCCACAGAGCTTGATGACGTCACTTCAGTAGAGATTTGGCTGACCTTGTCAGTATCCAATCCGCGTCCATATTAGAAGGGTTGGATGTCCCCTGCACTTAACAGTTTGGCAGTTATTAACTGGGTGGACCCTAACTTGTGATCCAATCAGTTGGACTCGAGACCTTTAAGAATAATTATTTTACAATGAAATAAAACAGACTAAATAAATCAGTTCACAGCACGACGGATCCTGGTCTTTGATGCTTGACTCATGACGAGTGGCATTGAGTCAGTTGAGACTTGAGACTGAGACGGGCCCATTGACTTGGGTTCATGACGCAGGGGAGGACGTGAGGTCGAGCACCGTCTTCCTCAAGAGGATAACTATTCCGAATCCACGGAACTTCTCTGGACTCCTCACAGAGACTTCTCGAATCCACGAGAAAAGAGAGCAGAAAATAGAAATAAATTCTAAATAAATTCGAAATAGCTTAATTAATTCATAAAAACGAGTTCACAACCCTTTAAATAAGGGTACTAAGCAATGGGAAAGAAATCAGAATCAAACTACAACTAGGACTCCTAGAATTCGCGACTTATATAAATAGTAAACTTACTATTTATAGACGGTCGTGATGTCTACTAGTGCGCAAGGTTTTCGGCCAAAAATAGTAAGTGTCCTATTTGGCTTCACCAACCCGTTCTCCTAATTATTATAAGCTCTTTTCACGTTGGGCGCAAGTCCTAAAGCCCGACGGATGAAGAGTTATAAGCAAACTAAAACTTACTATTTATAGTAAAAACGAAATTGAAACAGGGAAACGACCGTCAAATCAAGGGTTTCTCGCAATTCGAGCGTCGCAACCTGGCATAGCAGGGTTGGTTGGCTAAAGTAGCTCGTTCTACCCCAAAATCATATATTTTTCGTCGGCTAACTCATCCCGGATTGCGAGATACGCCTGATTTAAGGTCTGATGGTCCAGATCACTTCTGTCGTCGACCGGGCCTTTTCTGATCCATCTTTGCCATGTAATTGTCCGCGACCCGCTCTATATCAATCTCCTCCACTTCAAAAGAACTCGTCCTCGAGTTATCATTATGCGCTGGTTCATGATACTCAGTCAGGTCCGCAACATTGAAAGTTCGTGAGATCGCCATATCATCTGGAAGATCAACAACATAAGCGTTGTCATTGATCTTTCGGATGATTGGTACCGGTCCAATCTTTTTATTCTTCAACTTGTTGTACGTTCCGGTCGGAAATCTTTCTTTGCGCAGATGGACCATTACTTGGTCGCCCACCTCGAACACTTTCTGTCGCCGATGCTTGTCCGCTTGTTCCTTGTACTTTTCGTTCGAGGCATGTAGCTTGTTCTGTACCTCCGCATGAATGCCCATGATTTTGTCTGCCATATGTTTTGCTGCAATGCTCATGCCTGGGAGCTTGGGCAGAGGGACCAAGTCTAGTGTATGGCGAGGTACTCGTCCGTAAATAACCTGGAACAGGGATTTTCCTGTCGAGCGATTCACCATGTTGTTGAATGCAAACTCCGCTTGAGACAAGGCCAAATCCCACTGCTTTGGTTTTTCTCCTGAAATACATCGAAGGAGGTTTCCCAATGTGCGATTCACAACCTCAGTTTGACCGTCAGTCTGTGGGTGGTACGCGCTACTGAACTGAAGGCGTGTATCGAATCGAGTCCACAAAGTCCGCCAAAAGTGGCTTATGAACTTCGTGTCACGGTCAGAAGTAATAGTCTTGGGAACCCCGTGTAGCCGCACAATTTCTCTGAAGAATAAATTCGCCACGTGTGTTGCATCGAGAGTCTTCTTGCATGGAATAAAGTGCGCCATCTTGGAAAAACGATCTACTACCACGAACACCGAATCCATGCTGCGTTGTGTTCGTGGGAGACCAAGCACAAAGTCCATAGATAAATCCTCTCAAGGGCCGTCAGGCACGGGTAACGGAGTGTAGAGGCCTGTATTATGAGATTGCCCCTTGGAAGTCTGACAAATATAACAGCGTTGGACTACCTTTCCCACACCACGTACCAATTGCGGCCAGTAATACCGTTCTTCCACAAGAGCTCGCGTCTTGTCTCGCCCAAGGTGTCCACTGAGGCCACCTCCATGTAGCTCTTGGATTATCTGTTCCCTTAGCGAACTCTTTGGGATACATAGTCGATTTCCCTTAAAAAGGAACCCGTCTTGTATATGTAAGTCACCGGGGTGACCTTCCTGACATCTAACCCATGCGTCCTTGAAGTCGTCGTCGTCGGCATATATGTCTTTGAGGCGATCGAACTCGACAACTTCATTGCTCATAGTGACTAACAAAGTTGCACGGTGACTCAGTGCATCGACTACTTTGTTCTGTTGCCCTGACTTATGCTTTAGCACGAATGTGAATTCCTGCAAAAATGAGATCCATCTAGCATGTACATGGTTAATGTTAGCTTGACTATTAATAAACTTGAGGGCTTGATGGTCCGTGTAAAGTATGAATTCTCTTTGAATCAAATAATGTCGCCAGTGTCGCAGTGCCTGGACCACCGTGTACAACTCGATCTCATATGTAGACCACTTCTTGCGTGCATCACTAAGTTTCTCACTGTAGAAGGCTACCGGCCTACCTTCTTGAGACAAAACTCCCCCAATCCCGACATATGAGGCATCACATTCGACTTCAAACAGTTTGTCGAAGTTGGGAAGTACAAGAACCGGGGTCGTGGATAATCTGCGCTTGATTTCTGCAAAGCTCCTGTCGGCTTCGTCAGTCCATTGAAACTGCCCTTTCTTCATGCAATCTGTGATCGGTGACACAATACTACTGAAATTTTTCACGAACCGACGATAGAATGTCACTAGTCCATGGAAACTTCGTACTTCGTGAATATTTTTGGGAACCGGCCATTCTCTGATTGTCTTCACCTTTTCCTCATCCACTCGAATGCCCGTGGATGTAACCGCAAAACCCAGAAACAATAGGCTATCAGTCATGAAGCTACATTTTTTTAAATTGAGGTACAGTTTATTTTCAGTGAGCACTTGAAGGACCTTCTTGAGGTGCTCCATATGGGTGGTTTCGTCTTGACTGTATATCAAAATATCATCAAAATAAACCACAACGAACCGCCCAATGAAAGGTTTCAGAACTTGGTTCATCAACCTCATGAATGTGCTAGGCGCATTAGAAAGACCGAAAGGCATGACCATCATTCGTACAATCCTTCCTTGGTCTTGAAGGCTGTTTTCCACTCATCACCCGGCCGTATTCGAATCTGATGGTAGCCGCTCCTTAAGTCCAATTTAGAGAATATTTTTGCACCCTCTAGCATATCCAACATATCATCCAACCGTGGTATAGGAAACCTGTATTTTATGGTGATCTTGTTGATGGCCCGGCTGTCGACACACATGCGCCAACTCCCATCTTTCTTTGGAGTTAGCAGAGCTGGTACAACACATGGGCTCATGCTTTCTCGAATAAGACCCTTACGGATCAGTTCCTCCACTTGTCCCTGCAGAATCTCGCACTCATTCGGGCTCATTCGGTAATGAGGACGATTAGGTAAACTGGACCCAGGGACAAGGTCGATATGGTGTTGGATATCTCGCATAGGGGGTAACCCATCGGGAAGGTCCTCGGGCCAGATTTCTTGGAATTCATGTAACAAGGGCCTTAGTTTTCAGGGATGATGGTAGGCTCGAGTTCTTCCCCTTTTACAATTAATGCATAAGTTTGTCCTGTTTCTTTGGATTCTTCCACGAAGTCCCGAATGGTGAAGAGAAAATGACCCCCCACTTTAGAAGTTTCAGGTGGTCCTTCTGGATCCATAGGGGCCAATATGGTCTTTCGGCCGCCCTTGACGAAGATATATATGTTATCTCGCCCTTTATGAGTGGCGTCACGGTCAGATTGCCAGGGTCGACCGAGTAGTATGTGACATGCTTCCATGTCAACCACATCGCATACTACTTCATCCTTATAATGTTTGCCAATTGAAAAGATATGGTGCACTGTTCAGTTACCTTTGTTTCACTGACCTTCTTGATCCAACCGATTGTATATGGAGAGGGATGACGCTCTGTTTTCAATTGCAATTTTTCCACCATGCCCCTGGAGACGATGTTCTCGCTGCTTCCACTGTCAATGATCACGTCACAAACCTTTCGATTCACCGTACACCTAGTGCGGAAGATGTTATGCCGCTGTGGATGCACTTCTTTTCTTGGCGCATATAATAGCCGCCTCACGACGAGCGACTCGCCGTGATCTTGCTGAACCCAATCTGAATCATCTACCTCGTCCTCGGCGGTATGCTCCTGTTCTTCAATATCTGGATCTTCATAAGCGTTATCAGCACTACCATCATTAATCGCGAGGTTTGCCACTTTTCGTTGGGGACAAGTATTTGACAGGTGGCCAGGCTGGCCACAACGATAGCAGTTGTTGGGCCTTGGCCGAGCATAAGGGTTCGGGATTGTACTTGGACCAACGGCAGTCGATACGCCCCTTTGGGGTCTAGCTTGTCCGCTTCCCTGATCTCGGTTCTCAGACGTAGGAGGTTGAGTGCGTGCTCCTACGGGCTCCTTCCCCTTAAGCTGTGGAGCTCCCTGGGGTGGACCTGCAGCAGTGATCCTCGCAGTAGGATAGGCCCGTGTGTTAGAACGTTCAAATTGCGCTTCTGCCCGAGTAGCCAACTTGATCGCATCATTCATCGTCCAGACGGACTGCATCTGGACCCGATCCTGAATCGCCATACGCAATCCACCGTTGAATCGGGCGACTTGCTGCGATTCAGTCTCGACCAAATCATTGCGCGCCGCTAGGCGGTAAAATTCTTCTGCGTACTCTCTCACCGACCGACTACCCTGTCGACAATTTTGGTATTGTTGGAATAATACCTGATCGTAATCGCTAGGAGGAATCGGGCATGTAGTAGCTGCTTCATTCGCTGCCATGTGCGGATTGGTGCTTTCATCTGCCTGGTTCGTGCGAGTTGCAGTTGTTCCCACCAAGCTGAAGCTCCTCTTTTCAACTTGTAGGCCACAAGCTTAACCTTCTTTGTTTCAGGGATGTCCATATAGTTAAAAAATCGCTTAACTTCAGAAAGCCAATCGAGAAAATCCTCAATATGTAGCTGGCCATTGAAGTTAGTAATATCAACTCGTATCTTGAAGTCTCGATCTACCCGATCGCCGCCTTGCCTGGGGTGTTGGAAGATCACGTCATCGATCTCCTCTTCACTGGAACCCCCGTCCTCAGGGACGACCCTTGGATGCACTGCTGGTATTATCCTGCGATCAGGGCGATTACGGGTTTCAGCAATTGGTGGTGGAGGATTACCACCAGGAACACGGAGTTGCCCTAGGGTTTCTGCCAAGAGATTCGCTATGCGGTCCATGGAAGCCTGCAGCCCTTGCATGGCTTGTCGATTCTCTTGCTGCGCTGCTTGAAAAGTTGCCGCCGTTAAAGGAAAATTTCCTGGAGCACCGCCTATGGGATTGTTGCCCGACCCGTCGTTAGAAGCCATCGACCCGAGGAGAAACCTCGCTTTGATACCAAACTGATGCAGGGGAGGACGTGAGGTCGAGCACCGTCTTCCTCAAGAGGATAACTATTCCGAATCCACGGAACTTCTCTGGACTCCTCACAGAGACTTCTCGAATCTACGAGAAAAGAGAGCAGAAAATAGAAATAAATTCTAAATAAATTCGAAATAGCTTAATTAATTCATAAAAACGAGTTCACAACCCTTTAAATAAGGGTACTAAGCAATGGGAAAGAAATCAGAATCAAACTACAACTAGGACTCCTAGAATTCGCGACTTACTATAAATAGTAAACTTACTATTTATAGACGGTCGTGATGTCTACTAGTGCGCAAGGTTTTTGGCCAAAAATAGTAAGTGTCCTATTTGGCTTCACCAACCCGTTCTCCTAATTATTATAAGCTCTTTTCACGTTGGGCGCAAGTCCTAAAGCCCGACGGATGAAGAGTTATAAGCAAACTAAAACTTACTATTTATAGTAAAAACGAAATTGAAATAGGGAAACGACCGTCAAATCAAGGGTTTCTCGCAATTCGAAGCGTCGTAACCCCGCATAGCGGGGTTGGTTGGCTAAAGTAGCTCGTTCTACCCCAAAATCATATATTTTTCGTCGGCTAACTCATCCCGGATTGCGAGATACGCCTGATTTAAGGTCTGATGGTCCAGATCACTTCTGTCGTCGACCGGGCCTTTTCTGATCCTTCTTTGCCATGTAATTGTCCGCGACCCGCTCTACATCAGTTCACAGACGATTCTACATCTAGGGGCTGTCAATGGGCTGTCCCAGGGTTGGTTTCGGCACTGATTTTGAACTGTTTGGGCCGGACCTATTAAAAGCTTTGATTTTGTTAGCCCAAACCTGGCACATTAATAGCCCCATCCACACCAAGTTAGTAGATTGTGTCCCATTTTTGAAGGGTGGGGCTTATGTTTTATAAATTTCCAAGTCATTAGTTTGTGTCCCATTTCAAAGGGTGGGGCGTATGTTGTATAAACAGGGCTGGCACGAACCGAGTTAACTCAGTTACCTTGCTCGACCTGACTCGAAAAAGCACGATTTGACTCGGTTCGAAATTGAGTTCGAGCCGAGTTGAGCTGATTTTTTGAGCTCGAAAAAATTTCGAACTAAGTTTGAGTTTGCCTAAGCTGGACTCAACTCGGATCGAACCCCAACGCCAATCGAACTAGGATTGAACCAGTTCAGTGACTCGGTTACTTTGATATTGATGTTGCTCACCAAGTGTTTGATGAAATGACTTAACAAAGTGTCCGCTGATGGTAAGGAAGATATGTGTATGAAACAAGTACAATTTTTTCTTGATTTTGATGTTGCTTACAAGGTGTTTGATGAAATACGTGTAAACAACTACTGCTGTTTTCCGTACAGTAAGAAATTGAAAGTGCACTCCATGTGTTTGTGAAATGCACAAGCTCAATCTTGGCTCAAACTCAACTTGAATTGGCCCGAGCTGCTACCCGAACCGAGTCGAGCTGGCCAATCAGGCTTGAGGACCGGACCGGGCCAAGTTTAAGCTAGTGGCCGAGCCGAGTCGAGCTCGACTCGTGTATAAATAATGCCTATTACAAAGAGTTCCTATGGCTCAAAAATATGTGAGGCCATCCATCCATTCCCGATTCACGTTAGGATGAGAGCTCCAAAATGAGGCAGATCTAAGATCCGACTAGGCCGCACCACAGGTAATGGTAGGGATTGAATGGCCACCACGGAAACTCTTCTTGAGCCTACCAAGTAAGTATTGTGTTTTATGTAGGTCTTATGGGGGGGGGGGGGGGGGGGGGGGGGGGGGGGGGGTGTTTATAAATGGGGTTGGATGACATGTAAACATGACGGTGAGCACTAGTAAAGTTTCAGTCGTTGGCATTTTCATCTCTAGTTTTTGTTATTGTGTGACACTTTTGAGTCTTAATCTTTCTTATTTTTGGACTCTAATCCTAACATGTGTTGGCAAAACTTATGGACAGATCAGATGTTACACATACATTATGTAGACACCAAGGAGCTTTGGATTGCAAGAATCCAGACGTGATCGAGAGGCGAGTGTAGCAGGTACTAATGTGGTACAGGTGCAAGACTCAGGGCGTTGTGGAAAAGATTGCCTGGCACAGAAGTCATACCAGTCTATTCAGCAGCTAGACCACACTTGTATGAGAATAAAAAAAGCTGGTTAGGAATAGAATATATGGCTCACATGATGCATGGACCAGCCTGACTTTAGATCTGACCTTGTACATTATATCTTAAACCTACACATGTTTGTATGTATATATGTGTGTGTTATGGGTGTCAATGGGCCAGGTTGGCCTGTCCTGGACCGTGATTGGGCTGGCGTTGGCCTGGAGTATCAGGCCCGAGGGCCAAGCTCAGGCTTAAACTCAGGCTCCTTTTCAAATCGGGCCGGGTTTGTACTAAATGCCCAAAAGGCTGTCAGCTTGGTCTGGCCCATTAGAGTTTGCAAAGCTATGTCCATCTCTCTCTCTCTCTCTCTCTCTCTCTCTCTCTCTCTCTCTCTCTCTCTCTCTCTCTCTGGTCACTGTTTCGAGCTCAAGCTATGCCAGGGCTGGGCCTTGTATATGTACTCTGGGCTGGGCTCAGGTTGAACTATTTTAGCCTGTCATGGGTCGAAGCCGATTTTGGGCTTAAATTGCAAGGATGTGGGCTGGGTTTGGACAGAGCTTGGCTCGGTCCTAACTCCGCCCGTGACACCCCTAGTGTGCGTGTGAAGGCAAGTAGGTCCTGGACAATTTTGCCCCAAGGGTCGTTGGCTTGATAGCAGATGGTTGTAATCGATGGTAAATACTTGCACATGGATGAAAAGGGTTCTTTAATTGATGATAAATATTGGTAATTAGAATCAATGTGAAATGGAATACACCAAAATCATGTGAATTAGAATCACTTTTATCTCTCGAGGCTCAAAATTTCTATATTTTTGGCCAAAGTATATATTTGAATGAGTTTTTTTTTACAATTATTATGTCAAATGTATATTAATTTGGGGTATTAAAATTGAATTATTTAATGCATTCCAGTTACAGGTATCCAAACACAAGTTTTAAACTATTTACCGGATTTATACATAAGTGAGGAATCTAATTCACATTGATTCCATTTACTATTTGATTTGAATTCTAGTGTATTCTAGTTACAAGCATCCAAGCGAGCTTCCAGTGGACAGAATATTCTAAGACGGAAAAAGATAATGGAATATTCTTAAACCATGAAAAGACATTCTAAATAAAGCCAAGAGTAATTTAAGAATTTTAAAAAATGCAGTAGTCCATTTGACGCTGGGAAGGGTGTAATGAGATAGATCACCATCGATCTTAAATATGTAAAACCTTGAACCTACAATATTATTCTTGAATCCATAAGGAAAAAAATTTAGAATTTTTATTAATAAATAATAATGCATAAGCTTTCCATTAGATCACTTATAAAGGAAAACAAAACCCTAATTAAGACCTATTGTCAAAGTCGAGTATCGAGACCGATTCTGATTGTCAAGGTCGATTTCGATTGTCGATACAGATTCCGATTGTCAAGGCAGAGTATCGAGACCGATTCTGATTTGTCGAGGCCGATTGTATAGGCCGATTCCGATTGTCGAGACCGAGTGTCGAGGCCGATTCCGAGTGTCGATTCTGATTGTTGAGGCCAATTTCGTTTGTTGAGGCCGATTTTGATTGTTGAGGCTGATTGTCGAGGCCTATGTGATGAGGCCCATTGTGTTGCATTTGAGGGCCAGGCGATGGAGACCATTGTGATGTATGTTAGGCCCATGTGAAAGGCCCATCGTGATGTGTATTAAGCTCTTGAGTGAGGCCCATGGTGTTGTATATCAGGCCCTTTGTGAGGCCATGGGTCCACTATATGTTAGGCTCTATGTGGGCCACTCCTTGGGGGTAATGTTTGTTAAATATCCACATTGTCGAGGCTGATTGTCGATGTCAATTGTCGGTGCCAGTTATTGATACCGATTATGAGTATGTGACAGCATAACATCACAATACATGCCCATACGCATCATCTACATGTTTGTTATGAGATGCGGTTGACCATTGCATATGACATTGGGCATGTTGTTATGAGACTCCCTGATAGGCGGAGATTGTCTCACATAAGTACACGGTATGCGTAGGATTGATGCATGACTGGATTGTATGAATCATGCATCTTGCATTGTGTGTTACAATTATTGTATGCCCTAGCGACATCAGGGTCGTAGCCTCCACAGGTATTTTGTGGATGGCCAGATGGGACACCGAAAATCTGTTCTACATGGGGTGCTATAGATATCCCTGGGTGAAAGTCCCTAAACCCTCTTGGTTCCAGAGGTTGCTCCAACGTCTACACCGAGTGGATGTATGAGCGCATGAGGGCCATATACCATTAGGCCGAGTCTCCCACTGTGTCGTGGTCGGTTAGAAGGGGTACGACCTTAGCTGCCCGAGAGGAGAGGGCAATGCTAGGCTGAGTCTGACCAGCTCGAGGAATGAGTCCGCTATCGACGAACCGGGCCCGATATTGGCAGGCGGATAGTGAGGTCTCTTCCACTCACCTTGTTGAGCGCGATGGGGCGACAACCTGGTTCAGAGCGTAATAGATCCCAGTGATTTCCTAAAGAGGAACCGTACTAATATGTTGACTTATTGAGAATTATTGCATACTCATTCATTCACTATCCACTCGGGCTGGTGGTGCGCAACTATTTATTACGTGTACCTTTGCAATGGCCAGGATTTCGGTTGGGGCGCGCGACTAACCTGAGATCAGGAGTTTACCACATTAAGTCTGACTATCCAAATTTAGGTATGGGATTGGTTTGGATAGAAGTACTTTGTGGTGGACCCCATAGCCTGCGATACTACGTATTATCATCCCGACTTCACACTCCATCATGGTCATTCCATTCGCACCTCATATTACATTACATCCACGGCATATGACATTTTGGGTTACTATATTTCTGCATTTATATGGTCCAGATACGGCTGACGGTATTCGTGAACTCATCAGGAATTGAATGTTACATTACATCCTCAGCATCTGAAATTTGGCTCTTTATGACTCCTTATTTGCATAACTGATCTGTATTGCGTACTCTGATATTGTCATAAACTTGTAAGTATTTCCGCGTACTCTGATATCGTATGATTCATGATCTTACCAGTATTTTTGATATTGTATGATTATGGCATTATATTGAATACTTGACACTTACCTTGTGCACACACACTTACACCACCCTCTAAGCTTTCTATAAGCTTATGCACGATAGATGCGTGCAAGTGATGTTAGGTTGCAGCAGCGTGGAGCTTGGAGCATGTAGCTGACTTCTGAAGCTTTAATTTTAACATATGTATTTCCCTTTCAGCATTGTATTCAATTGTTTATATTAGTGGATATGTGATGATGATGTTGCCTTTATGATTTGGGTATACTTGTGGTTATGCTTATTATGAGTTAAATGTACATTGGAAAATCCTCCTTGTAGGATCACAGGATCGGAATCTGGCATATGGATGCTACGAGTCGAGAATGGGGTACTATGGAGCCGTCGACACCAGATTCGGTGATCAAAAATTTGGTGAGCTTGGTTTTCGTGTTTGGGGCGTGACAAGGACCCTACAACTTTCCTATCGTATGTGTTTCACTAGGAGTGACGAACCTAGATGGATCTAGAACATAGGAGTAGGACCACAGTGGTAGTCCGATGCCTAATGTTTGATTAAGGTCAATGATATAAAAGGAGGTACCCTAACTTTCCAAACTTACTGTATGAATGAGCTTAATTAATTACTTAGTTAACACAACTATGCATCGCACTGCATTAGTTAAGATGTGCTTAAAAGGCGTTGGACTTTCACCGTTTTGAGGAAGTGTTGTCATATGTGAAATAGGTTGTCGGAGTTTCTTATGAGGGAGCTTTGATGTGAGGGCATACATCATTACTTGCACTCCATCTCTTCATTAAAAAGAGTAGTTAGAAAGTGATTGTTCTGATTGACTTATCATTACTGCTTTGATTGACTTGATAACATGTGTAACTTTTGCCTTATAGAACCGCTGAGTTGATCACTCACTCCCACTCTGGGACGGTGTTTTAAAACACCAACCAGACTCTGACGTAGATGCAGGTACCGATGGAGCCTATGCAATGAAGCAGGACTTCTTTGATGAGGAGGAGGAATTCTCCTACTTCCAACTCTCGGGCGAGTCGATGTAGACCATGTGCCGTTACGCAGGGACCACTGGGATATCTGGGCTTAGTTGGACACATTTACGCTACCCCTTTTATTACATTTTGAAACTATACATGTATATATTGAACCCGATTACGTACTCATACTCTGGAGGAAATTTTGTGAAACACCTGCATACTTAAATAAATATGTTTTAGACTTCCGCGCTTGCTTAACTTAATTATATCCGGAGTATGATATGTTGTTTGGTATAATCCCACTCATGCTTAACTCATTAACATGGACAAAATCTGAATATCATCATCCATACTACATAAGTGATGTTCGGAATCTCAGGAGTAGAGCTTTGCTCGACCTTCGAAATTCAGGGCGTTACAAGTTGGTATCAGAGCATGAATTAGATTAAACTGGACCTGGGATAATAGGTTAACATGACGCAGTCTGACGCACTCTGACTTAGGAAGGAGGCGATGGAATTTAGAGATGACTTGGGAAGACGGTGGATAGAATGATGGCAAATCTGTAATTTAAGGAACTCCATATGCATGCACGTAAGTGAGGAGCGAGGTTTGCTTCAACGGTGGGTATTGCCTCATCATAGGTGGATGGTGTGGCCCACCTAGAGCTCGGATCTACTTCATCCTTTGACCCATGGGCTTACAAGTCACTAAGAAAATGATGAGCAGAGTAGATCTCCAAGAATGTCATTAGAAGTGGGCCCCACCTATTTTTTGAACAAACATATGAACAGTGCCTTTCTCGCGCAAAACGCCCAGTGGACACACCCAAGCCGATTGGGTTTTGATAGTGGGCCCCACCCATCATTCCATTGGATGATTTGAACCGTCCATTGTGTCCAGAGGGGGGGCATGACCCTCTCCTAGGTGTCCCTTTTGGCCCCTTGCAAACGTACACACGTGGATCGCCAGAAAACATAAGATGGACGGCGAGTTGATTTGATACAGTGGACCACACCAAAACCTGATAAAAACCACTCCTTTTCGACTAATTTTTTGCTAGGAATCCAATGAACGGGTCAGATTTCTCTTATAACAATGATAATGGGTCCCACTGACGCCGAAAAATCAAGAATTCGCACCCATTACACACGCAGCTGCGTAACTTGTGCGTAAACTCCACTGACCGACCTTCCTAATATTATAAAAGGAGAGAAGAGAGAGAGAGGGAACAGGATTCAAGGACGTGTGGGGCAGCTGTGGAGGCAAGACAAACAAAGAAGAGAAGGAGAGAGAGATGGTCGGCCAGAGAGTTTTCTCCCTCTTTCTTCTAGTCTTTTTTTCCTTTTCCTTTTATGTTTTTAAGAGATTTTAGCTAGATCTTGTCTAGCAAAATCTCATAGCTAGGGCTAAGAGGTGAAGCCTGTAGTGTGATGGGCTGACTTCTATGCTTTGATTCATGTTTAAGTTGAACTGTCTTTGATTATAGTTTAATATTAAGGAATGCTTTCAGTTTTTAATGGTTTGTTGTGACTTAAATTACATTGGATTTGCGATAGCTTTGAGCATGTTCTTAGCATGATAGGGTTTGTGAATTTGGGAACCCTGTTGTTCACCATCGTCTCCTGGGCATGGTTGGATGACGGAATCCTTCCTAACATTCATACATCCCTTAGATTGGATGTGAATTGGCTAAATTCTGTTGTTTGCTTTGCCTCATGGGCATGGTTTTGTGATGGAATCAATTCTAATTCTCATACCTATCTGCTATTGAAAACTGGATCAAAGGAAGTTTGGATTTGGTTTTTAATGTGATATCTTCCAACTGGATGAAGATGAGACTCGAAGTCCAGTTGAATTCATGAATCAAGCGTAGTCTCTACAAGTGGATCCTCTAAATCCCTAGTTTCCCACCTTTGATTTATACAAATTTTAGATTAATATTTTCACCATTATTCCCTTATATTCATTCAATTTAGATTTCATCTTATTCTAGTTCTAGTTCTGGTTAATTTCAGATTACGTACAGGTTTCATTCCTTATGGATTTGACCTCTGTCTTACCGAGTTTATTACTAGATCACAACCCTATACTTGGGGTGTGAACAAGTTTTTAGCGTCGTTGCCGGGGACTGACGGTTGCGTTTTTTTATGAAATTAACTAGTTTTAGAATTATGTTAAGATTAGGGTTTTCTAACTTAGGTTTAGGTTTTTCAGTTTAAATTAAAAAAAAAAAACTAACTTAACTTTCTAATTTTGTAGAAACTCTTTCTAATTTTAGAAACTAATTCATCTTTCTTTTATTTTTCTATTTTTAGTAACTTTCTAATTCTAGGATTTCTTCTATTTTTAGAAACTAACATACTTTCTAATTTTAGGTTTAGAACTTTCCTAATTATTTTAAAAACTTTCTAATTTTAGGATTTCTATTTGTAGAAACTAATTTCTTTTATTTCCTTTTGCAGGATTTTAACGTAGGAACTCCAATCTGGTAACTTCTTTCTAACTTCTCCTCTACTTACTTTCTATATTGCTGTAAGATTTTTCCTTTAAGATTAAATTCAGAGTTAGGGTTTCACCATGTATATGCAAGAGTGGGAAAGTCAGTATACTGAGAAGAATAAGATATATTGGGATGATGATTATGATAGAAATCAACCATGTCTCAAAACTTTTCTGAAACTATCATCGAGAACCGACCGGAATATAATGATTCACCGGTTAAGAAGTCCTTACGCGATCATATGCAAGAGAACAATTACACCCCACGGATTGACAAAACAGTACGTGAGTGTTGGGGTTATCATAATTATGGGAGTGAAGACTATTATCACCCATCAGATAAGAAGAAAACAATGCGTGATTATATTATGGGTGATAATATGTATTATCAGCCATCAAATTCTCCCACCTATGGTCCGTATGACTATAATCAGTAGAAACATCAATGTTGGGAAGATGAACCAGCAATATTGTCACGCCCCGAACTCGGAAACCGGGCTCACAAAATTCTCTATCGTCGAATCTGGCGCCGACAGCCTCCGTAGTACCCCATTCTCGGCTCCCAGCACCCATACGCCAGGTATCAATCCTGGGATCCTATAAGGAGGGTTTCAAACATGATTTTGATTCAGTATAAGCATAAGCATAAGCATAACCCACGAACAATAACCACAAGAACACCATCACAAAATCCACTATGATAAAAAACTTTGAGTGCAATGCGTATGAAGGGAAATACAAGATAATGATAATAACAGAAACTCAAAAAGCTTGACTGCACGCTCCAAATGTGACGAGGCTACGGCTGCGTCTGGGCATCACCCGCACGCATCAATCGTGTATAAGCTTATAGAAAGTTTAGAGGGTGGTGTAAGTGTGTGCATAATGTGAGCGTGCTCAGAATGCAAGGTCAGAGTAATGTGGAATCATGCTGATGAGTACATGAATGTAATCAACCGTACCAAGGCTATGTGGTACAAGATATGAATGCTATCGGCCATATCAAGACCATGCGATGTGAAATGCAAGTCAAGCATGCCAATCTTCATCCACATATCAATGAAGCTCCTCACTAGAGCATCAAATATCAGTACAGTTTTCATTCTGGATAATTACCGGGGTTTACAACACTCCAAATGGCACTGTCCTTTTCCCAGGCGTGCAGTCCAAGTGAGCGTAAAAAACCTCACTATCCGCCTGACCAATAGTCTGCCAATACCTATCTGGCACGTCGATAGTGGACCCATTCAAGAGGCTGGTCAAACTCAGCTTAGTAATGCCCCCTACCCTCGGGCGAGTAAGGCCACATCCCTTTCCAACTGACCACGACACAGTGGGAGACGCGGCCTCCTGGTATTCTACCCTCGTGCGCTCATGTATCTACTCAGTCTCGACGTTGGAGTCATCCTTTGATACCATTGGATTTAGAGATTTTCACCCAGGGACATTTATGCCAATCCTTATCCACATATCAATGAAGCTCCTCACTAGAGCATCAAATATCAGTACGGTTCTCATTCTGGATAATTACCGGGGTTTACTACACTCCAAATGGCACTGCCCCTTTCCCAGGCGTGCAGTTCAAGTGAGCGTAAGAAACCTCACTATCCGCCTGACCAATAGTCTGTCAATACCTATCTGACACGTCGATAGTGGACCCATTCACGAGGCTGGTCAAACTTAGCCTAGTAATGCCCCCTACCCTCGGGCGAATAAGGCCACACCCCTTTCCAACCGACCACGACACAGTGGGAGACGCGGCCTCCTGGTATTCTGCCCTCGTGCGCTCATGTATCTACTCAGTCTCAACGTTGGAGTCATCCTTTGGTACCATCGGGTTTAGGAATTTTCACCCAGGGACATCTATGCCAATCCTTATCTACATATCAATGAAGCTCCTCACTAGAGCATCAAATATCAGTACGGTTTTCATTCTGAATAATTACCGGGGTTTACTACACTCCAAATGGCATTGCTCCTTTCCCAGGCGTGCAGTCCAAGTGAGCGTAATAAACCTCACTATCCGCCTGACTAATAGTCTGCCAATACCTTTCTGGCACGTCGATAGTGGACCCATTCACGAGGCTGGTCAAACTCAGCCTAGTAATGCCCCCTACCCTCGGGCGAGTAAGGCCACACCCCTTTCCAACCGACCACGACACAGTGGGAGACGCGGTCTCCTGGTATTCTGCTCTCGTGCACTCATGTATCTACTCAGTCTCGATGTTGGAGTCATCCTCTGGTATCATCGGGTTTAAGGATTTTCACCCAGGGACATCTATGGTGCCCCGATGCTTAGAACAGTATTTCCGGTATCTAATCCGGCCATCCACGATGTGTTTGTGGAGGTCACAACCCTGATGTCACTAGGGCATATAGTAATCACCATCACACAAATGCAAAGTGCATGAGTCACACTACCAGCCATGTAACAATCCTACGCGTACCGCGCGCTCATGAAGGGCAACTCCACCTATCAGGGAGCCCATAAACTATCTGCCCGAAGGCATATACTATGATCAGTCACTCCTCATATCAAGCATACATATGATGCAAATGGGTATGAATCATGAAATTATACTAAGCATGTTATATGGTGATGAACTCTGTTCATAACGAAGAAGGGCCTAGATGGCCTATACACTACAAGTATGGGTCTATCAATGGGCCCCTAGGGAGAGTTACAATGCGGACATTTAACCATCATTGCTCTTACAATGTGGACGCCAAACCATCATTGATCCCAAGGTATGGCCACCAAAACATCATTATATACGTCGTAGTGGAATCTCACATTGCAATGGGCCTCATATACATCACAGTCGGCCCACACAAAGGCCTCACATACGTCTCATTGGGCCTCATATATATCAAATGGGCCGAATCAAGTGGGCCGCTCAAATGGGCCAATTCAAATGGGCCGAATCAATGGGCCAAGTCGAATAGGCTAAGTCGAATGGCCGAGTCGAATGGGCCGAGTCGAATAGGCCGAGTCCAATACACAATTCAACTACTACTAGAGATCATTTTAGAGCATTATTTCAAAAAAAATGAATCATATCCAAGAATTATCTAGACCATACCACAAATGGCAGTGGAGATGATGATTTCCATGGTTCAATTTTCAGTGGGCCCACCATGGTATTTATTTTCCATCCAGTCTGTGCATAAGGTCACAAAGACCTGGATATAGAGGAAAGACAAATATCATATCGGTTCAAAACTTCTGTAATCCCAAAAAGGGGTTTCAATGGTAGACGTTCAAACCCACTGTTTGATGTGCTGTGGTCCACTTGATGCTAGATCTGACTTATTTATAGTCTCAATCCATGAGACAAGGTCGCCAAATGGATGGACGGTTGGATGCAACACATGTATCAAAGGGTGGGGGCCATATGCACGTCAGATGGATGGACGACATGGAGGCGTCAAAAAGACCCACCGTAAAAATGGATGGACGGCATGGAGGCGTCAAAAGGGCCCACCGTAAAAATG
The DNA here is from genome assembly GCA_021015155.1 of Magnolia officinalis. Taxonomy (NCBI): domain Eukaryota; kingdom Viridiplantae; phylum Streptophyta; class Magnoliopsida; order Magnoliales; family Magnoliaceae; genus Magnolia; species Magnolia officinalis. The sequence goes on from JAJHSJ010000015.1 coordinate 28,009,975, forward strand.
GATGGACGGCATGGATGCTCAAACACACGAGGGGGTGGGGCCCACATAGGTGGCCCACCAGAGAAATGAATCTGCTTCGTTTTAGTCCCAAAGTGCTGCTGCTGCACGTGCTGCTGCAGCTAGCATCAGCTGCTGGCCCACATCAAGTCGGATGGACGGTTGGGATTTAAGATGGATGGACGGCTTGGATGGATGAAGCCATCAGCGTGGGGTCCACATGGACGTCAATGCATGGACGGTCTGGATGGATAAAATCCACCAGTATGGGGTAGTGAGGACGCTGCCAGTCCGCTCATCAGGTGGGTCCCACGCATGTGGTCCACCTCCAGAGGGTTTGGATATATATGTATTATAATATAATATGATATAATATATTATAATATATATATATGTTATAGTATATATATATATATATATATATATATATATATATATATATATATATATATATATATTTTAAGGAGCCACCGTCTAGAGGGTCTGATGTTCTGGACGGTGCATATCTGATGCATATGATGTGGTGGGTCCCACACGTGTGGCCCACCTCTCACATATATAATGTAAAATATATATATTATATTAACATATATCATATGTTTCCCTTTATTTTTTTTTTTTTTTTTTTTTTAAAAGCTTGCACAACCATGTCAGTGCACACACTCCATGTTAGCCACACCCTACTGCCATCACGTCCAGCGTCCGTGGACACTGGACGACATGGATATAACACAGGCATCATGGTGGGTCCCACATGGACGTGGTCCACCTGATTTGGATCGCTCTAATATTTGTATTTTTCCATTCTATCCAGGCCCGGTAATGGGCTGAACGGTGTAGATATAACACATCCATCAGGTGGGTCCCACAAAGGTGGATGGCATGGATAAGATACCTACTTCATGGTGGGCCACACACACATACACCATCCATACAAGAGAGAGAAACGGTGAGATAGCAAAGGGACCCCGCCACTATGGGCTTCTCTCTACATTGTGTACATCAAAGTGGGTCCCACAACAAGTGAGCCTTAAAAATCGAAATCAACGGTGGGTCACCCACCTATCGTCCTCCTTCTTGAGCTCCTTGGACTACTATGCTCCTTGCCTTCAACTTTGATGGAGGTTGATGGAGATTGGAAGGTTGAGATGGGAAATGAGAGAGTGGAAAAGTGGGCCACACTTGGATTGGGAGAGAGAGAGCTTGGACGTTGGGTTTTTTTGTTGCTTGGGAGATTTTTGAGAAATGAGGAAGAGAGAGAAGTGATGGGATGATATGGGATGGGTGATGGGTGAAGGGTGATGGGTGGAGTGATGGATGAAGTGATGTAAGGGGTTGACTTTGGGGTAGCTTGTATAAGAGAGAGGTAGGGGTAGGGTATGGGTTGCTTGTACTTGACTTGATATGTGATGTGTACTTGATTGATGAGATTGATTAATGGGATAGGTCATAGAGATTTTCTCAGAATTCGCACACGCGACATTTTCCTCGAAATGAACGCGGGCCCATAACTTCTGGCCTAGGTATCAGATCGGTGCGCGAGTCACGACATTGGAACCGCGGCGACGACGCGATCGTAGGGGTACAAGTTTCGGCTCGAGCCGACTTCGGTATGGGGAACTCGGCTTAGGATCTCGCGCAAACGTCGGATACGAGTAGAGGATTGCCGGAATTCGACCGGAAGAACCGTGGAAAGCCTACGAAACGGTACAGACTAGGATACGGGTCTTACAAATACACCCTATTGAACATTTTCTTGGGTCTTTTACCTTTGAAACTCAATCAGAAATGATCCAAGAGGAGACACTTCAGGGTGACATATATGATTTTTCGGGCCTTAGAAAAATAATAGAAGCACTCGCATTGCGCATTGATAAGACATTGGAGGCTCGTTCGTTCCAACTACAACTCAATCTAGAAACACAATGCGAGGAAAGTGATCCTAACTTGCTTGTGGAAGAAACTAAAATTACAAATGAGTTGGAGTCCATTAATGAGCATATGGTTCAATTTTTTGATGAGTCGATCTCGATGACAGTCTAAAGGAATGGTCAAGAGACGTGGGTGTCTTTTAAATATAATGATAGTGACACACTGCACTCAAATGACACGGGATTTCAATGATGAGGTAGATGTTAGTTTATTCGAACCTTGACCGAATTTAGAAATAGAATATGAGGAAAGCGATCCCATCTCAAGTGTGCACTGCACGAAATTAGACAATGATGCGTATTGGCATGATGATTATGAATGTTCAGCCCAAATTGCCCTAGAATCAAATTCAAGTATGGTCCAGGTCAGTGATCAAGAAGTACATGAAGTGATCAGTCATAAGGATCTACTCCACTCATCTGACATGCCTGATTTAAATGTGGAGGATGAACCCCTTACAACCGACTCTTCTAACTCTTGTGAGACATGTTTGGACCACTCTCCTGTATTGAATGATGATATGATTCAGGAGAAGCATAAGTTGCTCGATACAACTCTGGAATTTGAAATCACCCAATTGAGGCCATCATCTGAGCTGTACATGTTTGACGATTCAATACCTCGACTGAGTAGTTTCAATGAACAGAGTGTTCACATCAATGCTTCCCTTGTTGATTTTCAATCTGTTTATGCAGGGTAAGAGCAAGAGAGCGTGCGTCTATCCACTTTCAGAGACGATGGAATCTTTGGGCAGATCATCCCAAACTTCAATGTGGAAAGTAAGTCACTCTCAGCTGAATTTTTCAACTCTTTGGACGATTGCTTGACACACTTTTCATATTCAAACGATCCTATGATTAAAGAAATAGTGGATGCCATGCAAGAGAATATCTCGGTAGTTGTCACTAACCGAGAGAATCCTTACTCTGAAGCCCCTTCCTCCCCAGATCTTGACTGTTTACCATTAAGGAAGGAGGAGTTGGAAATTGAACCGAAGTCTGCAACTTCGGAATGTGTCAAGACTACATAACTTTCTGAGAAGTTTTTTGAGTTTTATTTACTTGTAGTCTCTGATTCACCATGGGATACTTTGAAACTTTTTCTGTTACAGGTGAATCATATATACTTTGGATACCTCAGGAAAATTAACGACAAATTTTTGATGAGGTCCATAAATTTCTTAGGACATTCATGCTCCAGGGTATCCAAGCTTATTGCAAAAAGGATTTTGGATGATCCTGTTGAGAAACCTACTGAGAAATTTATCCAGATATTGGCTGGAAGAGGAACCTTGAGGCATGACTGAGTAGCTTTTCCCCTACTTTCATAGGAACAGGGTAGTTTGTTTTATGCCGTTCTAGGATAGTCGGCTTTATGCCATTAGGTTAGTTTGCTTTCTAAGTTGTTTTAGGATAGGTTGCTTTCGTTGGTTTCACTCTTGTGCTGACCCGCTCTCATGTTGATATCTCTTTGGAAAGGCCGTTCAACTCCTTCATCAGGTACTATCTTTCCATCACTTCTCTTTCAATTTCGTTGTCTCATGTGTATTGCATGCTTATATCTTTTACATTGAGGACAATGTAGATTTTAGGTTGGGGATGGGAGATTAGGTTACCTAATTAGTATTTTTTCTCAGTCTTGAGCAAAAATTGTGAAAAATTTTAAACTTTTTTCTGGAAATTTTTGTGAATTCAAAGTGGCTTTTGAAGGCCATCTTCGATTTAGAATTATAAGATACATAATGTTGGTAATTTATGACTCTTGGATTCAGTTATCTTTAGATTTCACAGTTAAGTTTGAATTGTTAATCCATGATTAGAAGTTTTAAACATTGATTGAGTCATGATTTCACATGTCACACCTAGCTTACACATTAAGGCTTCAGTTCGATATTGAATCGTTAACCTGGTAGTCATTAGACATGGAAGGAGCCAACCTGGGGAATTTGTCCATCATGTTCAAAGAAAAAATAGTACCTAGATAAAAAACAGTTGTCTTCGGAAAGGGTTGGGCGAATGGTCTTCACCGTGGGTTTTGCTCCCTATAGGTGAGGGTTCGATTCCCCTCCTTTGCTTTGCCTTTAAAAGGTCGACATATCATGAAAGCCATCGATGGAAAAATCAAAAGCTGGAAGAATGAAAAGTTGAATTGTAAGGCAAGTTTTAGTTTAGGTTATGGTTATCCTGAATGCTCTTGTGATTATCAATGTTATCATGAAAATAAAGAATTGAGCCTTTGATTGTGATAAGTTTAGGTTTCACTATACACCCATGAAACTCAATGTTTAGAATTATTCTAATTGATGGGTTAATACTTTTACACTTGACAATGAAGTTTACCATACTCTTGAGTTTATGAGAAGGTAATGCCCAACATTGATGTATCTCGAAATTTTACTGCTTTTCAAAAATCACTCGAGTTTATAAAAATTATCCGTAGTTCTCAACTTATTTTTCGTATACTTTTCTCGGGACTAGTAAAATGCTGGTTGAGGTTTGTGTTGAGGGTCAAATATTGCATATTAGGTCCTAGTTATTGACTGACTTTATGTACATGATAATGCTTAACGTCCTATTTTAATCGTATTTTTGTTACAAGGTAAATTTAGGAAGCTTGGACTGAAAAGGGTACTAAAAACATGGATTTAAATGCTTAGAAGTCACCAAGGCAAGGGACATACCCCAGAGGACCAAGATCAAGGAATTCACACGCCAAAGATCCGAGAAGATCAAGTGATTGGGTTTAAACGGGCCTGAAAGTCGTCTAGAATGCAAGATCACAGGGTTCCCACAATCCGTTCGACTCGAACTTTATATCTGGCCTGAGGACCATAAATTAACCGTACATGTCAAAATTTAGCCATTGGATCAGTGTATAAGTGACCCGATGGGCAAGATCAGACAATAACCATTAAAAGAGCATCTTAGTCATCCTTAAGAGATTAGGGCCTAAACTTGACCGATGAAAAGAGCACGAAAATGAGGAATACCTATTTAATTTCAAGGAAATCGGATGGTGCATTCAAACATAACGCACTTCGGAAGACGGTGGATAGAATGATGGCAAATCTGTAATTTAAGGAACTCCATATGCATGCACGTAAACGAGAAGAGAGGTTTGCTTCAACGGTGGGTATTGCCTCATCACAGGTGGATGGTGTGGCCCACTTAGAGCTCGGATCTACTTCATACTTTGACCTTTGGGCTTACAAGTTACTAAGAAGATTATGAGCGGAATAGATCTTTGAGAATGTCATCAGAAGTGGGCCCCACTATTTTTAGAACAAAACACATGAACAATGCCCTTCTCGCGCAAAACGCCCAGCAAACGCACCCAAGCAGATTGGGTTTTGATAAGTGGACCCCACCCATCATTTCATTGGATGATCTGGACCGTCCATTGTGTCCAGAGGGGGGGCATGACCCTCTCCTAGGTGTCCCTTTGGCCCCTTGCAAACGTACACAAGTGGATCGCCATAAAATGTAAGATGGACGGCGAGTTGATTTGATACAGTGGACCGCACCAAAACCCGTTAAAAACCACTCCTTTCCAACTGGTTTTTTGCCAGGAATCCAATGAACGGGTCAGATTTCTCTTATAACAACGATAATGGGTCCCACTGATGCCGAAAAATCAAGAATTCGCACCCATTACGCACGCTGCTGCGTAACTTGTGCATAAACTCCACCGACCGACCTTCCTAATATTATAAAAGGAGAGAAGAGAGAGAGGGAACGGGATCCAAGGATGTGTGGGGCAGCCGTGATGGCAAGACCGACAAAGAAGAGAAGGGAGAGAGAGATGGTTGGCTAGGGAGTTTTCTCCCTCTTTCTTCTAGTCTTTTTTTTTTTTTTTTCCTTTTCCTTTTATGTTTTAAATAGATTTTAGCTAAATCATGTCTAGCTAAACCTCTTAGCTAGGGCTAAGAGGTGAAGCCTGTAGTGTGATGGGCTGACTTCTATGCTTTAATTCATGTTTAAGTTGAACTGTCTTTGATTATAGTTTAATATTAAGGAATGGTTTCAGTTTTTAATGGTTTGTTGTGACTTAAATTACAATGGATCTGCGATAGCTTTGAGCATGTTCTTAGCATTATAGGGTTTGTGAATTTGGGAACCCTGTTGTTCACCATCGTCTCCTGGGCATGGTTGGATGACGGAATCCTTCCCAACATTCATACATCACTTTGATTGGATGTGGATTGGCTAAATTTTGTTGTTTGCTTTGTCTCATGGGCATGGTTTTGTGATGGAATCAATTCTAATTCTCATACCTATCTGCTATTGAAAATTGGATCAAAGGAAGTTCAGATTTGGTTTTTAATGTGATATCTTCCAACTGGATGAAGATGGGACTCGAAGTCCAGTTGAATTCATGAATCAAGCGTAGATCTCCCTGATCTCTACAAGTGGATCCTCTGAATCCCTAGTTTCCCACCTTTGATTTCTATAAATTTTAGATTAATATTTTCACCATTATTCCCTTATATTCATTCAATTTAGATTTCATCTTATTCTAGTTCTATTTTTGGTTAATTTCATATTACGTACAGGTTTCAGTCCCTGTGGATTCGACCTCGGTCTTACCGAGTTTATTACTACATCACAACCCTATACTTGGGGTGTGAACAGAATCCAACCCAGTTGTCCTACACACAGTAGGCTGATTGCTGGGCCGAAATGAGTCAGCCTAGCCAGCCATCCTTGGAAGTGTGGGTGCGGCTAACGCTGGGCCAGGGACGGCCCAACCAGCCATGGTTGATAGCAGACGCTGCTACTAAGCAGTAGTTAGCCCAGTAACTCATGCTAGGGCCATATGTATGGCCTGTGGTTGGGCCAGCAATGGGCTGCCCAGCCCATGGGGCGTCATATACAGCTGCTGGGCTAGGACGAACCCAGCCCAGTAGCCACTATTTAAGTTTGTAGGATGTATCAGGTGCTGGGCCAGGACAAGCCCATCCCAGCTGGTGTTTGCCCAGAAGGTGTTGGGCCAGAAATAATGCAGCCAGCCCACCCGTTGAGGATGCTGGGCCAGGACAGTCCAGTCCTAGCTTGGATGCAGTGGGTACTGGGCTAGGACGTGTCCAACCCGATCCTCCTGTGCATAAATTGCTGGGCCAGCAACGGCTCAGCCAGCTCGGATGACCAACAGCCATCACATAGGGCTGTGAGGACATTGGGCTTTGTAATGGCAGCACTGGTGGGCCTAAAACCAATCACCCCACCTAATTTCTAAGCCTTGTTTAGATGACATGAGCTAGGCCAAACCAGGCCCAGTTCAGGCCTTAGTTATGGACAGTTTCAGGCACAGTCCAAGCCACATTGATTGGGCCATGGTTGGTGGGCCTAGTCACTCTAATGCAGGCCCAAATGCCCTTGTTAATGGGTCCTTTCAAACCCCCACACAATTTCAATATGTTAGTTAGATAAAAACCTTGGGAACACTTGACTAATACAAAATGTGACTCTAGGAAATTACTTGCGTGATTTTGGGCCGCAAGATTCTCACGGGAACTTGAATCGATGACAGGAATATGACCCTACAGGTGATGACTTTCCCCTTAGGCTTTCCATCTCTAAATTAGATTTAGAATAGCTTTTATACTGATTATAAGTGATGCCTCGGAACTTGATTAGTCACATGATTAGCTTAGTTGGATATATGTTTGAGAATTGATCATGAATATGAAATGCATATGCTAGACCTTTAATCATTTAATAGTTCTTAAATTGTGCTTGCATTCGTACTTAAGTTTTACCTTATTAGAATGGTATCCTAGTTTACTACTTGATCTCTACGCCATTTGAATATGCTATTGGAATGTTTGCAAGACACACATAGAATTGGAATCTCTCTAAATCAATAGGAGAATTGTTACCTATGAAAGAGAGTTCGTGCTTGGGGTGTAACAAGACGGTTGTGTTCAAGGTAGACCCTCAACACGGAGGTTACGCTAGTGGTAGAAGATTCATGGGACTTACCATTTATGGGTTGTCGTCGGGATGAACTATTAAACATTTTAAATTACCGTTGTTTCATCGTATTGGATGCATACATGTCGACTCATTTTTAATCGGTTGATTTACTCTTGTGATCTCGATATTTCGTCCTCACTCAACCATATGTTGGTAGATGTCTCATACATTGAGAATTGATTGGCAACCTGTTGATGGGTTCTATTAACACCCTAAGTCGGTAGACTCATGGGTCGAGGATGGTGGAATGGGACACTATGCCCAAGCTGTAGGCCTACGCTGGGCGATGAGCTCCCCGTAGTGACCCTGAGCTTCATTAAACCTACTGATTGTAAATGGATTAATAATGGTTGGGTTAATCATGCATACATAGCATTCAGGCGATGATGGATGGTTAATTCTGGATGCTGTAGCACGGGCCCTTAGTCATGGTATCATTTCGCTAGCTCCCAGATCATCGACTATCGGCCCACTTTCGGTGAGTTTGGCACTACGTATGTACTATGTACTTTCGCTGGTGACCGGCCACATGCATGGGTTTTGCTCAAAAGCCAACTGGATGAGCATCCCCAGTTGATGCACTCAGACATCCATGCATATAATAAGATTGTATCTTGTTATGTTTTGTATACCTTGTTGTTTTCATGTTATACTTGTCTAAGGCGGTGGTGTGTAATCTTAAGGGGAGTTCACACTGAGCTGGCCACTCATTCATCCAATGTTCAACGTACAGAGAGCGCAGGTGCAGGCATGAGCGACTATGGTGCGTATCTCGGGGCTGATGCAGCTGGAGCGGATGAGGAGTTCTACAACGAGGAGCCGCAACAGGAAACAGCGGAATACTTTGGATTGAATCAGTAGACATAGATGCTGTTGTTTATTTGGTACATTTGAACTTGAGAATTTTGTATTTGGGTCCCTAGCTGAGTGGACTAGGATGTTATTATTTGGTTTGCGGCTTACGTTACGCTTGATTTCGCTATTGCACTTTGATTCTATTTTGATTGCCACTTATTGAATTATTAACTCCCGGGTTTTTAGGGAACGAGTTGCGTACTTGGGTTTTGAAAACTGGGGCGTTATAGTGATCGTCTAGAAAGTCTATTATTGCCCTACCTTTTACTTCCTTTTGTGGTAAATAATGCAGGTCTTCTGATAATGCTAATACCCATTTGTCAATACGGCCACTTAAAATTGGTCGATTCAACATGTATTTAATCAAATCGGTCAAGAAGGCTATTACATTTACCCTTTCGGCCAACAAGTAATGCCTTATCTTGGTGGCTGCGAAATACAAGGATAAATTTTTTTTCATAGCTGAATAATGCTTCTCTACATCAAGTAACACTCAGCTCAATTAATAGACCGCTCTTTCTTTACGCAAATCATCGTCTTGTGCTAAGAGGGCTCCAACCGATTCTACGGAAGCTGTGATGTATAACTTGAGCGGCCGATTCTTAATAGGAGGCATTAATACGAACGACTTCATCAGATATTCCTTGATTCGATCGAAAGCTTGCTGGTGCTCTGCCTCCCACACAAGCTCGGCCCCAAGTTTCAATTTCAATAACGAAGAGAAAACATTACCCTTACCTACACAATTATATATGAAGCGTCATAAGAAATTGAGGTGGCCCAGGAACCTTTGTAACTCAGCTTTGTTTCATGGTGGTCGTGCATTGATCATAGCCTTAGCCTTGTTCTGATAGATTTCGATCCCTCTCTGGTGTACGAGGAATCCCAAAAAATTACTAGATGATACCCCGAATGCACATTTCAAAGGGTTCATTTTTAATTTATGGAGTCTCATTCGTTTGAAAGACCAATGCAAGTGGGCCAGATGCTCTTTTGCATTGGTAGATTTGACTACTACATTGTCTACATAGACTTCCATAAAATGGTCGATCATATCATGAAAGATGGCATTCATAGCTCTCCCTTGCATTTTTCAATTCGAAAGGCATTACTACCCAACAATAAGTCCTTAGAGGGCCAGGGCATCTGAACGCAGTTTTAAGCACATCATCCAAGGCTATATAAATTTTATTGTACCCAGAATGTCCATCCAAGCAAGACACAATCCCATGTCCAGAAGCTCGATCGATTAACTGATCAGCCACAGGCATGGGATATTTATCTTTAGGTGTGGGTAGGTTCAGGTTTTTGAAATCAACGTACACCCTCAACTTATCTTTTTTCTTCATCATTAGGACTATGTTTGACATCCACTCAACATACTTGATTGGTCGAATGAACCAATCCTTCAAGAGTCATTCGATTTTGTAAGACCTGTACCCTAGTCCGTACCGTTTCGTAGGCTTCCGCGATTCTACCGGTCGAATTCCGGCAATCCTCGACTCATTTCCAACGTTGCGCGATCCTAAGCCGAGTCCTGCATACCAAAGTCGACTCGAACCGAAACTTGTATCCTAGCGACCGCGCCGTCGTCGCGGTTACAACGCCGCGACTCGCGCACCGACCCGATACCTAGGATAGAAGATGTCGGCCTGCGTTCGATTCCAAGAAAATACCGCGCGTTGCGGACTTCGAGGGAATCTCTACGAGATGTCCCATCAATCAAGTTCACATCACACATCAAGTCAAGTACAACAACCCATATATATCCTTACCATTTTCTTACACAAACTACCCAAAGTCAACTCTTACATCCCTTCACCCATCACTTTCTTACAAGCCATCACTCAACCCATCACTCCATCCATCATCCATCATCCCATCCATATCATCTCACTCTCTCTCATTTCCCAAAATCTCCTAAGCAAACCCATCCAAGCTCTCTTCTCTCCCCAAACTACAACAAGTGTGGCCCACCTTCCTACACCCTCTCATCTCTTATCCACACCATCAAAAGTCCATCAACCACCGTTAAAAGTTTAGGCAAGGAGCTAAGGAGACTAAGGGAGCAAGGAGGAGGCCAACAAGGTGGGTGATTCACCATAAATTTTAATTTGTAGGGCCACTTGTGTGGGACCCACTTGATGAATGCATTGTATTTGGGAGGGTCCAATAGTGGCGGGGTCCCTCCCCTTCACGTCTCTCTCTCTCTCTCTCTCTCTCTCTCTCTCTCTCTTTGAATGGTGGTGATGATGAAGGGGTGAGTGTGGCCCACCATGAATCACATATTTTACGTGGGACCCATCGGACGAATGGGTTGGATCTACACCATCCAGCCCATTAGCGAGCCCAGATGGAAGGAAAAACATGAACATCAGGTGATCCAAACAGGTGGGCCACGTACGTGTGGGACCCACCATGATGTTGTGTTTATTCATGCCGTCCAGCTTCTCTGGACGTTGGACGTGAGGCAGGGTTGGCTAGCATGGAGCGCCTGTACTGACATGGGTGTGTACTTCCAAGCTAAAAAAAATAATAATAATTTACTTTTGGGGTGGGCTGCTCATGCAGGCCCCACCTTGATGTATGGGGTTGATCCACGCCGTCCATTCTGTTCTCTAGCCCATTTTAGGCGTTGAGCCAAAAAATGAAGCTGATCCCATTTTCTAGCGGGCCGTGGCATTGAGAATACTAGTATTTTTCGTTAAATTTTGGGAAAATCATTGCTGGGGCCCACAAGAAGCTTGGACCCATCTGAAACTTGGTTTGGACCCCTAATATTGTGAGACACCTGCAATGGACGGAGTAGATCCGATTAATGTGGGGCTCACCTAGGAAAAAAAAAACCAACAGCAACTGTTGCTGCTGTCAGAACGTACGCAGGCAGCGCCTGCGTACTAGCGGATGGGTGGACCAGCTGGGCCTCATGGCCCCAGCTGTGGACCACCACCGTGATGCGTTTCGAACATCAGCACCGTGCATTGGGTGGGCCTCCCCCTGGCTACGGCCCACCCGAAAATCAACCGTATACGGAACTCCGGTGGGCCACACCGTCTAAAATCATGTGAAGACATGCCTGAACATATAAGATCACTCGGTGGGGCCTACCTGAAATTTGGATACGGCTAAAACTTGGTCTGGACCCTCAGCCAAGTGGGATGCACATAATGGGTGGGCTGGATTTATGAACCACATTTCGGTGGGCCCCACCCACCCAGGTCCAAGTGACCTTATAAACGGTTTGAACGATATATAAACATTACAGTGGGCCTTGCCCAAGGTCCACATGACCTCGTGAATAGGTTAGATTGCAAATAAACATTACTGTGGGCCCCCTCCCCTGACCGTGGGCCCCTGAACAGATTGGATGTCAAATAAACATTGTAGTGGGCCCCTGGCCCACTTGATCTCGTAAACAGGTTGGGTGCCAAATAAACATTCTAGTGGGCCCCTTGGTCCATGTGACCATATCAATAGGTTGGCTGGAAAATAGACATTTTGGTGGGCCCCTATTCATGTGACCTTATCAACAGATTGGATAGGAAAATAAACATTATGGCGGGCCTCACATGAGGCTCACTTTGGTAAATATGGGCCCATGTATTTAGGCTCATCTTGATGTATTTTTAGGCCCATTATTGAGGCCCACTTGGATACATATGGGCCCATGTATTTAGGCCCATTATTGAGGCCCACTTGGATGCATATGGGCCCATGTATTTAGGTCCATCTTGGCATGTATATAGGTCCAATGTTGAGGCCCCCTTTGGTATATATATGGGCCCATGTATGTAGGCCATCTAGATGTATGTATAGACCCATTGTTGGGGCCTACCTTGATATATATATAGGCCCATATTATGAGGCCCATTTGAGGTATTTATGGCCTATCGTTGAGGCCCACTTGATATATATAAGGCCTATGTGATTAGGCCCATTTGATACACATAAAGCTTATGTGATTGGGCTCATTTTAATGCATTCTAAGGCCCATGGGTGATGACCCATTGCAATGTACCTAAGGCCCATTGGTGAGGCTCATTGAGGTGGCCCACTTGATGAATATAAGGCCCATGAGATACGGCCATTTGATGTATTTAAGGCCCAATGGGATGTACCTAAGGCACATTGCAATGTGTGATTCCACCATGATTTATTTAATGGTATTTAAGGCGAGCCGAGCCTTGGGGACAATGTTGGTTTGACGTCCACATTGTACGAGTAATGTTGGTTAGATGTCCACATTATAAGTCTCCCTAAGGCCACTGATAGGCCCGTACTTATTTCATATAGGCCATCTAGGCCCATCTTCATTGAGAGGATAGCTCATTACTTTACAACATGTTTAGCACAGTTCCATGATTCATTATCATACGCATCATATGTATGACTGATATGAGAAGTGACCGATCATAGCATATGCCTTCAGTCGAACTGTTTATGGGCTCCCTGATAGGAGGAGTTGCTCTACATGAGCGCATGATTCACGCAGGACTGTTGCATGACTGGTAGTGTGACTCATGCACTTGCATTGTGTGATTGTAGTTACTATATGCCCTAGCGACACCAGGGCCATAGCCTCCACAGACACATCGTGGGTGGCCGGATTGGATACCAGAAATGTTTGGTTCTAGCATACGGGCGCCATAGATATCCCTGGGTGAAAATCTCTAAACTCGATGGTACCAGAGGATGACTCCAACGTCAAGACCGAGTGGATACACAAGCACGCGAGGGCCGTATACCAGTAGGCCGCGTCTCCCACTGTGTTGTGGTTGGTTGGAAAGGGGTGTGACCTTACCCGCCTGAGTGAGGGGGCAATTTCTAGGTTGAGTTTGACCAGCTTGAGGAATAGGTCCGCTATCGACGAGTCGGGCCCGATATTGGCAGGCGGATAGTGAGGTCTCTTCCGCTCTCCTAGTTGTGCGTTCGGATAGGGACGACAAGCTTGCGTAGAGTGTACTAGACCCCGGTGATTATCCAGACTAAGAACCGTACTGACTTGATGCTCTAGTGAGGAGCTGCATTGATATGTGGATATGGTTTGGCATGCTTGACTTGCATTATGCATCGCATGGCCTTGACACGACCGATAGTATTCATATCTTGCACCACATAGCCTTGGTACGGCTGACTGCATTCATGTACTCATCAACATGTTTCCGCATTACTCTGACCCTGTATTCTGAGCACGCTCATATTGCGCACACACTTACACCACCCTCAAAGCTTTCCATAAGCTTATGCACGATTGATGCGTGCAGGTGACGCCAAGACGCAGCCGTAGTCTCGCCGCAGTTGGAGCGTGCAACCGAGCTTTTGGAGTTTTTGTCATTTTCAGTATATTGTATTTCCCTTCTATACGCCTTGTACTAAAAAGTTTTTTTTATCATAGTGCATTTTGTGATGGTGTTCTTGTGTTTATTGTTCGTGGGTTATGCTTGTGGTTATGCTCATTACGAATCAAATTGGTTATTAGAAATCCTCCTTGCAGCATCCCAGAATCGGAACCTGATATATGGGTGTCGGGAGCCGAGAATGGGGTACTACGGAGGTTGTCGGCGCCGGATTCGGCGATCGGAAATTTTGTGAGCCTGGTCTCCGAGTTCGGGGCGTGACAGATTTCCTCTTTGATCTTAAGAGTGACCTCGGCTGTCATTCGTCTTGAAGGCTACTTGTATGGCCATGCCCTTCTTTGGTAGGCAACCTGTGCTTAACCAAAGATCTATCAAGTCCTGGCATGTCATAATAGTCCCATGCAAAACAATCTGTGAATTCTCGAAGCAGACTTATTACTTCATCCCACTTAGGTGGTCGTAACATATGACTTATAAACGTGGGCCTCGGATCCTAATCCGTTCCCCAAATTTATTTGTCCAGCGAGTCTTGAACCTGCGGTCAACACTCCTCTGCTTCTCCTAGTAAATCTTCTCAAACTACCTTCCTCGGCCGGTCCGTCCAACTCAACCAAATTCACAAAGACTCCCCTTATCGATTTCTTCCAAGCTTTCTTCAAGCCTCTTTATTTTGGCCATGAAGTCGGCCCTGCACACTATGCCTTCGGCTGTCACAATCATGACATTTCTTTGATAACATAGCTCGTAGCTGACCAATAAAGGACAATGTCCTTCGGCTGAGCCTCGTTTACAAGGGTCGGTATCTGTAACACCCCGTGCCTCTAGTGCTCAGGTGTTACCCTTGTAAACCCACATTAACTTGAGTCAAGTTAGATTAATTAACTGACTTGAATTCGACACATGAAGGAAGGAGGTTCCGATCGAAATTAAAGCCATCTATCCAGGTCCTCCAGGAGCCGGAACGCGCCCTACTACATACAGAGGGTGAGATTACCTAAACACTTTAAATTAGAGCATTTATGTTAATGAAAGACTGCTACAACACACTTATCACCAACGTCTGAGGATTGTTAGTAGCAAATCAAACCTTCATCACGACCGGTACGAAATATTAACCGTTGAAAATAAATATCAGACCCACTGGATCGGCAGGTCGCGTTATTTAGGCCGATAATAGCCCAAAGAGGAGTGTAGTGGCCCACCTGGGCCTCACCATCAGCCCAAAGTGGGTTGGGACCCCTGTTAAGGGTCCCCCAGTGCAAATGGACGGTGTGGATTATGATGCTGACACCTCAGCGGGCCTCAACACAGCGCATGTGCACTGGAACGTCAGGGTCGGTCAAACGGCCTTTGACCGACCCTCTCTCAAAAAATCATGAAATAGCATTTTTCTTGCCATTTTAAAGATTTGAACGTGGGATCTTCAAGCCCCTAGGTGGCCCATCACGGCCACTTTTCGAGCCATCTGAACAGTTCATTTTCTCCACGGAGCCCGACTTAACAAAATCGTTTAACCTCTTGGGCCGTTGTAAACAGGCGAGATAGATGGGTCGCCACCGTCCATTGTACTACACATGGCAGAAATCCGCTGTATGGAACCCATTTGGGATCAGTTGGATGGTTCATGATCGGCCCGATGGCGCCATCCCAGTCGTCCAACTTCCAAGGAGAGGCGTGCTCTCTCTATTCCAGAAACGGCCGGGCAAGGCCTGTGTAAGAAAAAGCTAGGAGCGACATTCCACTTCGGGAAAGAGGTACTGACTCCTCCTAACCGTTCCTGGGGACATGTGGCTCCATCCTTGTCGCTGGTTCGGGGCGAGACGAAATGGAGACGAAAACTGGAGCTCTCTCACGAGAATTAGAGATTCTCGTGAGATATGTGGAGATGGGCATTTGGAACACGAGAAGTGGGCCCCACACTGATCCTGGGTCCCATCTGGACCGACCAGACAGGTCAGATCGTGCCCATGTACGTTAAATGACGATCCGCCATTAAAGATCGGATCGTCTTCCTCGTTGAAAACCCACACGAAAACGACGAGATGGGCCCCACCAGATCAGAAAGAGTGCTTTTCTGGTGGGCCTCGAGGTCATCTTTTCATCCTAACGGGTGGATGGACCCCATGCACAACAAATCTCGGATCTCAGCCATGCACAGTCAGGACATTCCCAGCCGTTGGTGTCCTCCCTCTCCCCCTATAAAAAGAGCCCTGTAGCCAAGGGATTCGCACCAACAAGAGAGAGAGAGAGAGAGAGAGAGAGAGAGAGAGAGAGAGAGAGAGAGAGAGAGAGAGAGAGAGAGAGAGAGAGAGAGATAGTAGAGGCATGAAAGGGAGTGGGCCGACTGTGTGGTCTCGATTTCCACTGCTCCGGCTCAGTCCACGTGAGGTTTGGACCGAGTCGGATTAGTTGGGATTGTAGCTTCATAGGCTGGTGAGAAAGAGGGATAGGAGAGAAAAAGGGGTGTGGCCGTGAGCAGAGGATCAACTAGGTGGACTCAGTGCACCCTGCACCGCCTCAGCCGTGGGAACTAGGCTGAGTCGGGTCAGTGTGGACCCGTAGTAACACCACAAGCAAGGGAGAGTGAGTGAGGAAAGAAAGGCTGGCGGTGGGCCACACCAGGCCATGTGGTGCATCCCTGACCCTCCATCTAGGGATAGCGCATCCCTGGCCGTCCATCAAGCGACGTCCAGAGCTGGACGTTTGATCTAAAGAAGAAAAAAAAGGGGGAAAGAAATAAATAACAATTAAGTTATTTTATATAATACGTATATATAATAGTATATTATAGCTGGTGACGGTGGGTCCCACACGTGTGGACCCACCTCGTGTGAGTGTTCTATATCCAGGCCGTCCATGTGTGGACACCATCTCTGGACCATCCGCAGATGGACCCTACCCAGGCCATCCGGCCCTGGGTGATGCTGCAAGCAGATGGAGGATATATATATATATATATATATATATATATATATATATATATATTATACAATAAAATATAATAGCAGAAGTACTTATATGGTGGGCCCCACGTGGAACCCACGGTAAAGTAATCACATCTGCACCGTCCATTACTGGACGGTGCCATGCCAGGGCCTACCATGATGCACGTATTCACCACACCATCTGCGGGTGGGGCACACCGTGCGATGTGCCTTGTATCTACACCATCCTTTTGTAGACGCATCCCTGGACTATCCGTCTATGGACAATGGATCTGGGCCGTCCATCTGTGTAGGGACCCCACCTTGATGATGTAATTTATCCACACCATCCATCTAGTGGGCAAACTCGTCCTTGGGGTCTGGGATGAAGGTGGGGCAGATCTAGTGATCAAGTGGGCCCTGACTAGACCCAGTTTGATCAAATAGGGACTCATGTCTTAGTGAGCTTGATTTTCCCCCGAGTACAGCCCAAGACAACCTCGGTTTAGGGCCTTTCAACCCTCCACCTATCCTTATATACTAAACATTGGGACTCGTGTCTAAATACAAATGAAAATTGTGCACGAAGTTACGTGAGTGGTAGAAGTTCGCCATCTTCTCAAGGAAGCTTGCCTCTGGGAGCATTTTACAATTTGTCTGGTGATGACTTCCTCCCCTTAAGCTTTCCATCCCTAACTAGACTAGAAATAATAGTTTTAGTAGTGTAAATGACTAATTAAACTAATGATGAATCTTGTAAACTGTATTCACTTGATTTATCGATTTAACATGATAATCCTCATGCTTACTATTGTTGGAATACTCATTTCTTTAAACTGCCTAAGTAATAATTCAGTCATTTATGTTGTGTATCTTATGCGATTTCAGTTATTGTTCCTTATTTCCCTTCAAATGGTGATACATGTTGCTATGACACACATAATGCTAAAATCTCTCCATAGGAATTCCCGTCAAAGGAGAGTCCATTCTTAGGGTGTAACTAGACTAGTAGTGATCTAAGTAGGCCCTTGACATGGAGGTTGTGGTCGTGGTATTTGACCCTGGGGTTTACCATCCATGTGGGGTTTCACCTATTCGACTTGAGATGAACTTCGCAACTTTTCTAAATACCGTTGTTTACTCATCTTTGCACCATTTATGTCGTCATGTTTAGTCCCCACATTTGGTAATTTCAACATTTCATTCCCCGTCGGCATTGGTGGTGGCCCCTTTATGCTGAATTGATTGGCCACATGTTAGTGGGCACTACGCACACCCTAAAACGGCGGTCTCATGGGCCGGGGATGGTGGTAATGGGACACTATGCCCGAGCCATCGGCCTACACTGGGCCCTGCGCTCCCCGTAGTGACCGTGAGCTTACTAAAAAATGGCTGATTACAATTGGATTAATAATGGGCTGGCAAAATCATGCATGCATAGCATACTACGATGGCTTGGATCATTATGCCCATATGATTACGCCGCGTGTTGCACTAATGACCAGCCGATCGATTTACGATGATGACTTGGATCCTCATGCCCATGCGATTACGCCGAGTGTTGCGCTGACGACCAGTCACATCCATGGGTGACGACCCCAATGTCCGTCTGGATGTTTTTCCCGGGACATAGGCCATCTGGATGTTTTCCCCGGGCTGACGTTGCATTCATGCATCCATGCATTTAATAAGACTGCACATACTGTGTTTTGGATTACTTGTGTGCTTTTATGCTATTCCTTGTTTAGGGTGGCGGTGTGTAATCTTGAGGGGAGATCACACTGAGCTGGCCACTCATTCATCAATGTTCAACCGTACAGAGGACGCAGGTACGGAAGACGTCGAGGACGTGGCAGGTATGGAGGCGGTGGCGGCCGAGGAGGAGCCATATGATGAGGAGTTTCAACAAGAGGCGACAGCCTACTATAGGCTGAATCAGTAGTTTGGTCATTTATTCTATTTCAGTATATTCAGGTTTTAAGGTAACTTAAAGGTTTTGTAAGTGGCCCCCAGCTGAGTGGGTCGGGATATTGTTCCTATTTTGAGGCTATATCTATGCTACGCTTTCATTCCCACTATATCGCACTTTGATTCATTAATTGATCATCGTCATCAATAGCTAACTCCTGGGTTCTTGGAATTTGATTAGTGTACTCGGGTTCTGAAAACCAGGGTGTTACAATTTCTCTTGCACAATGCTGCATGGACTTTTCTTTACTGTAATCCTAGTTGGGTGACCATATGTATTCCTCCATGTGAACCTAATGGGCCCTATTTCTTCACCATAATAAAAGGCGTCATTAGCGTTTAATGTGGCCAAAAAAGGTTTATTGTCAGCTAAAACCAACTCGACTCTATCCTGATTCCAGAAAATGATAAATTAGTGAAGAGAAGATGGGATGTACACAAAAGAATGAATCCAGTCCCTCCTTAATAGAGCATTATAGCTTGACGATGTGTTTACTACAAAAAATGGCACCAGAACAGACTTCGTGCCTACAGTGAGGTCGACCAGTAGACACCATGCGTGTTGGTAACATGACCGACGAAATTGCTAATAGTCACCTCAGATGGAATCAAGTCGGCCGTAATTTTTCCTAGTTTAGCTATCATCCTTTTTTCCAATAGATTTACAGCAACCCCATTGTTTACCAAGATTCTAGTGATGAAACATCCATCCAAATGAGCCGATATGCATATCGGCTTGAGATGTTGTGTCATGTCACTGTTCAAAGATACTCATTAGTTTTGCAAAGCTTGTGAGGGTTGTAAAAAATTGGGAGGATTGTCCCGTCGAAACATGATGTCACTGAACCCTATTTTAACTATTAAAGCATTAAATTGTTGGGGCATTGATTTCATGGGACCATTCCCCCAGTCTTTTGGAAACATTTACATCTTGTTAGCAATAGATTATGTTACCGAGTGGGTTGAAGCCATCCCGTGCCGAAACAATGATCATCAAACGGTCATTCGATTTTAAAAAGAAAATATACTTTGTCGGTTAGGAACACCTCGAGCCATTATAAGTGATGGAGGTTCACAATTTTACAATAGGCCATTCGAGAACTTAATGAAGAAATATGACATCTCTCACAAAGAACCCCTATCACCCACAAACAAGCGGTTAAGCTGAAATTTCCAACAGGGAAATCATATAAATTTTGGAAAAAAAAATAGTTAACCCCGATCGCAAAGATTGGTCAATCAGATTGTCTAATGCTTTATGGGCTTAACGTATAGCTTACAAGACCCCCATTGGAATGTCTCCCTTTAGAATTTTTTAGCCATCACTTCGGCAATTGCAATTTGTAGTTGGGATCCGTATTATAATACGTTCCTATTAATGAATTAGCTCACCTAGATCCTTCCTAGAGTAATTCCTCATAACGAGAAACCTTCTTAGTAAGGTCATACAAGTCGGAAAACTCTGTGCTCACAAATTTTTGCAAAGTTTGTACTATAAGTCGTCTTGTGCAAGCTACGTGAATTCGACTTCGGTCATGACTACCTTACAGTGGCTTTTAGCCCACTTGAATCGCACAATATAGCTTTCGCATGGTTATCCGGGCAATTGCCGAAATCGCACGAGATTGGCCATGGTTATGTCCATGTTTTTGGAAAAAAAACCGGGCATGAAACTTTTCCTCTAATTCCTGCCAGCTGTGTACTGAATCTAGCAATAAGTTAGAGTACCATGTAAAGGCCGCGTCAATCAATGAATGACCGAACAACTGCAATTTATAATAATAATTGTTGGCTAGTTTACCAAACTGCATAGTGAATCGGCCGACATGTATGCTAGTGGATTGACCATGTTCAGCAAAAAAGAAGGCAAAAATTGGTCGATAGTTCCTCAGTAATGGGTGTTGCCGATCTACCCACTCGGGGTATGGTTTATGATATGTGGGGATGGTATTATGGCCCAACACTTGGCCAACAACTTCTTGCACAAGTTGCAATATTTGGTCATGATCAACTTGCTGAGGTTCTACAGATGGTAGTTGATTAGGACCAAATTGATTAAAGTTTCCCTAAAATGTGGTACCCTGCAATGGCTGAAAACCAACTGGCGGTCCAGGAATTCTATTGTTAAAATCTCTAAACTCCCTCCCAGGTCGCCTGACCTCGACAGGGGGTGGCATATTCCTGACCTCTGGGAGAGGAATTTGCGGTGAATTGCTCTGTAACGGTGGGGTCGTCGAGAATGGGATAGCGTTACCGACCGAACATCCGTTATGTTGCTGTGTTGGTTGTGTTCGCTCTGTCATTACGGCCAACAATCATTGTATTTCCTCAGTTTGCCTAGCCATGTACCGATTAATACTTTCAGCATGTTGACGAAACTACTCTGTATGGGCTCTCCTAGACTCCTGTATCATTTAGATGCTTATATGAACATCCCAGAGTACTACTGATACCTCATCAGGAAGGATGGGGTGGGCCATGGATGGTCTGGCTTGACTTCTGACTGGGTTAACATTTAAATTAATTTCACCTGAAGGCGCTTGACCCTGCACATCATCTCATGGGGGTAGTGCAGTTGATGTTGCAGGTTTGGTTCCAACAATCATACCACTTCTTCTCTGCATTTTCGACAACAATTAGACTAGTAATTTAAACAAATAGGGTCCCACTGGAAGTGCCATAAAATTGTTCGTTGTAGTTTTTGTGATCCTTCTTCGGCACGGGTGGCGCATGGGTGTGTCAAAATTGGGATTGCGGTTCTAATTCAAACCGAACAACAATGACCCTGAGTGCTGAAGTAGGCAGTCATAAAGTATGACCAAGGTCTGAGGAGATCGATCGCCTATTAAGCCACTTGCTCAATGTATAAATTAATCAAGCGATAGTCAGAGGGTGGGGTTTGTCCTCTGATGATGGGTTACTCGCTTTCCATAAGAAATGACTTTTTTTAATGCAGACAGAGTGGAATAAGAAAGAAAAACTTACAATTGGCTGCTGAAGGATGCTCCGATTACAACTATGATTATCAGCCATGGTGTTTACGCTACAAATTATGCTAAAGAATGTAAATTATGAATTCAGAAAGTAAATGATTATACTAAGGAAAGATATTTACTTGATATGGGAACAAACGATTACACCACGTAATGTAAATCTGACAAAACAACTTGAAAGATAAATTTGATTCGCTGATTGTTTGGTTGGTGTGAGATGACTTTTCAGGCTTGCTTGGTCTTTTATTTATAGGACTATTCCTTGACTCTAGATGCTTCCCATATTCTGACGGTTATTGTAACCATTCCTCCCTCTTTCTGTTTATAAAAATTTCCCACATTTTTTCTCCTTTTGGTTTTGAGACACCTGTCCAGCGATCGTGTGGATTTAATCGTTGGCTACCTATCACTTAACCATCTGGACTCTCGCACACATGTTGATCACTTTTAATGCAATTGATACGTTGTAGCCCTCCTTTTGAAATGCAATCGTACGTATCCGTAGGAAATCATACGACCGTTGCACATGCGTCCGTATAGATTACACGTGTTCGGTCTTTAATAGCCAAAAACAAGATTCAACTAGATAGGGTATAAACAGACGACACATAGCGTATGTAATATATTGTGCCATTGCAGGTGCACCTCCTTGGAGTGTACACTAATCGCCTCACGACCAAGGATTTTCCATGATCCTTGGCTAGCCATTCTTCGTCACCAGCTCATTTATCAGCAAAATTTTGTAATGTGATAGTAAACTTATTGGTAACTTACTATAAAAAATTTGGAAAATAATTTAGTTACTATATGTATGAAAAACGTTACAAGCAATAGAGGTATTTTAGAAACAAACAGAAAATCATTGGTATTGGATGACTGGTAATTCTAGAATTTTTATAACTTTTTATGAAGCTTCAAATAAAATGAAATTTTGTAAGATAAAATTTAACTTAGTAATGAATTAGTAAAAAAAAAATTATAAAATAATTTAGTAGCTAACAGTGGCAAGGATGTTACGAACAATAGACACGTGAAACCAAAAGTTTATGTAACCTCGAGTTGCCAATGAAGCAGGTGTATCTTTTTCATATTAGAGTTTTAGTATTTGGTGTCTTTTTAGGAATTGCTTCTAACCATGTTAGAAATTGTCTTGTATGATTAAATTAGATTAATTTTAGTATATTTCTCTATTTCAAGTAGTTTCTAGTATGGTTGAACTACGACTCTTGAATAGGGTTGAGTTTGATTGTTTAATACTTTGTAAATTCGTATTCAAGGCGGACTTCACTAAAATATTATGAGTTTCTTATTCTCTCATGGATTAAAGGTTCATACCATGTTGAGGAGATGTCCTTCCTCTTTCCTTTTCCGTGGCCTTCCTTACGTCACTAGCACTTCAAACCTCTGAAATATCTTAGAACTCTTGATTCTTCCTTCCCTCTCGAAGTTAACGAAACCAAAGCGTGGTTTGCTTATAACGCATTGGCCATAAGATCGAAATGGTAACGTCGAGAGAAAACCTTAGGCTCCTAAAAACCTTTCCAGGATAATCGTTTGACCATAGGCATAGTGAGAGATTCATTAATTACTAATTTAGACAAAAATTAAAACGAGAACTCTCTTTGACCAAGACCCGGATAATAACTTTCTAAATATAAGGCTTAAACTTTTTTATGGATTATGATATTCCCTAAATATTTAGGATGATTGGATTACGGAATTACAGAACCATACAATTGCGAGGCATTCGTGGCTTAACCCATTTCTCAATCCTGTGTGACTACCAATGCACTTATCGCTTTGACCAAGCAGAAGACCAGAATCCACCAGGACTAGGAAGAGATACAATGAGCTTTCTGTCCTGGTCAGGCAGAAGATTAACATATAGGATGTAAGCCTACTACAATTATTTTTCCGTACTAGCTCAATCATGAAGAGCAGAATATACCACCCTTAGGTAAAATTTGTTGTCGAACACATAATACGATAATAGTGATTTTGACATTTGTTCCTAAATCTTGATGGTGAAAACTTTTAACGGGGGGTAGACTACAATATTAAGCCACAATAGTGTAGTTAGTATATACCCTAACATAAATATGAACGTGAAATTAATGAAACTTATATGTATGAAATTAGAATAGCTTTACTTATTGACATTAGGCAATTTCAGGGACGAAATTGTTTTTAAGGGGGTAGTTTGTAACGTCCTGGATTTTCACTATTTTGAATTTCCAAAAACCCTTGAAATTCTTCGATCTGACTAGCCTATGTTGTCGCTTTTTGGCCCTTGACGCACGAAGTGATCCTGTACATGGGTAGTACTAGTAAAGAACCACACAAATCTGATCAATCAATCGTAGGAAGTCAACGAATCCGGCTGATCACTTAAACATCAAGCTTAGCCTTGGGATTTGTTCACGTAGGGTCCAAATCGAGCCGACCTATCATTAACTAATCGTGACAACCATAACTAAATAAAGATCTACCCAAAGTTGAGACAAGTAGGGGTCAGATCTTAATTAACAAACCAAATCAATCTAATTACTCCTTTAGCCTAAAAACCAACGGTTTAGGGTTATTAAGAACGAATCGTCGTTTTCGCTAATTATAAATAGGCTACATTATGAATGTAGTTAATCTAAACCCTAATAATTGCGCACAAGAAATCTTGATACCTAATTCATTCCAGAAATGCTCCGATTTTCTGAACAAGCTTTAGACCGCTCGTTAGTGGGCCACTAGTTCCGAAACTATAGAATAATGTCTGTCTCGCTGGGCTTGATGGTCATTGCGGGTGGAGAATCAAGATAGTACCTAGAACTACGCAACTTGGGCTAGAGGCTGAGTGCTTGAAATGAGAAAATACCCTAGGCTGAAGCCTGAAACTTAAGTAAAATAGACTTTCCACTCATTCGTGAAGTTGTTGCTTTCCGGTCGTTAGATCACAACCAAACTCAAGGTATGAGTTAAGAATATTTCTCTGCTCATATCCTTATAGCCGTGGCCTCGATCGATCATCAACGACCGTCTATCATAAGTGGGGCCCCCACGATTGATCGAAGTGTCCGATTGTCGATGAGCCGGTGGACCCCCGGAAAGACCCTATAAGTTGGAAACAACCTCCCTTAGGATTAATATAATGGATAAAAGGCCATTAGGGCCATTTGCACCACTTTTGCCACTATATAAGGGCCTTGTTTGGGCACCCCCTCCTCCCATACGAATTTCAACAAGAGAATAAGGGAGAAAGGGAGAAGAGAAAGAGGAGAAAGATAGAGAGAGAGAGAGAGAGCTTGAAAGTGTGAGGGTTTGTGCACATTCACTCTCTCATCCCTCTCTATAGTCGTATTGCCACTCTCAGATCCTTTATGGAGTTCTCTCGGTAGTGATTGGAGGTAAGAAATAGAATCTACTCTCTAATATAGTCTTTTGGGTTAGGTTTTATAGTCCTTACAATGGTTTGTGTGATTAGTTAGGCTTTGGTGGATTTTCTCTGTAACCCTAATCCTAGGAGCGCTTTGAGTCGGACGAATCATTGCAAAGGTGCAGACCATTATGCCTAGGTTTCCATTTATCGACCCTTGAGGGTCTCAGTTAATGATGTTCTGTGCTGAATGGGTTGTAATAGCTAGCATGTTCATATTCATGTTTGATTATATTATATGCTATTGGTTGGATATGGATGCTCGCATGTTCGATGAAATGTTTAAGTGGTAAAATGTGCTGCTTTGTCGATGTTCACATGCTTGATCTATTGCCTAAGTGATTGTATTACTTTATGCATGCCCACATGTTTGATTTAATACTTTGCTGAATGCAGTACTATGTAGACGCTCACACGTTCGATGAAATGCTTGAGTGGTTGTATAGTAGAACTCATGCTATAATTGTGTGATGTAATATTTAGTCCATAACGATACTTAGGATTTCTATGATGTTGGGCCAGTTGACTAACCTTCTGAACTAAAGGAGTGACCCAAGTTAAGGCGGCCACCCTAGACTTATTCGATCGACCTGGGTTGAATACAGACGACCGACAGTAGCTGGACTATATGAGATGCTTGCACCCAATGCCTGTTGCGCCGGGTTCTCCTAGGTCGATCAAATTGGTTCACTAGCCGACTGATCATGCATGTTCACAATGTATGATAAGACCAAATTGAATCTATGATACCCCATTCCCAGTGGATGAGTCCATTCATAACCATTAGTGTGAAACGATCCCACTAAGACTCATGAGATGGGCATGGTGGTATGGGGCACCGTGTCCGAGCTGTCGGCCTACGCTGGGGTGACGAGCCTCCCCGTAGTGACCAATGAGCAACTAAGACTCATTAGCCGGGCATGATGGTATGGGACACCGTGTTCGAGCTATCGCCTATGCTGGGGTGCCATAGTGACCAGTGTACACTGATGGATATGATAAATCATTGTTCGAACAACTCCCATCAAATTATCCGGCCGATGGTTGCATGCCAAAGTACCGTTCGAACGACCTAGGCGTGAATGAAATTGGGTAACGAGCCATTTCTTTGTGTTGATTTGGTTTTATGTGATAAGCTCGCACCTCTGTAACGCCCTAGCCACTATTCATCCGGGTTGTAGTTCGAGCGTGGGTTAGGGTGAGCCATTTGATCCGGACCCCCTTTGAAAGTAGCCCTCCAGTCGGTCGGGGCAGCGTGCTGGCCAGCGGTACTGAGTGATCATACTCGGTTTGGGTGACGACCCATATTGGGTTGATTCTCATACATTTAGGTATCATATCGTACCTTTGGAATTGTTGATTTGTGAGATAAACAGGTGACACCTAAATTTGGATCAAGGGACACTAGTAAGGAGTCGCTACGTGTGGCAACGAGCCACATGATCCAGATAAGGACTCGTGATATAACGTCAGTATCCTAGCTTCGCCAATATACTGGATGAATTGAACTTAATAATTACTCAGCTAACATGATCATTTATCCCATTACATTAGTTTAAAATGTAGCAAAATAGGCGTTGAAGTCGCATGTTGAGGAAGTGTTGTCATTTGCGAACTACGTAGTCGGAGTCATGTGTTGAGGGAGTGTCGAATGGTGAGAGCATGCATCATGTCATATCTTTATATGCGCATTTAACAAGAGTATTTATAAAATGTTTGATTTCTTTATTTGTCATTAACTGCGCTGATTGGGTTAATAACATGTGTAACTTAGAACAAATGGAACCATTGAGTTAGCTACTCACTCTCACTTAAGACGGTGTTTTAAAACACCAACCAAGCGTATCATTGATGCAGGTATTAGTGAGACCTCAGACAGGTAGGCTTATATCGGGTTGTGCCAACACCGTTATGTTTTGGAGAATTGGGCGTAAACTGAAAGCTTTACACTTTAACCGTCTTGGGTATGTATATTGTGAATTGCGGCTTGTATAATCCCATTTTGGGCGATCATCACTATTAGAATTGTATTTTTAACTCTTAGCCCTATATTTCTGAATATTTTGTTATCTCTACCTCGTTTTGGATCCGCTAAGTGAATTACGTTACTCTAATTATCCGTGTGCGGAATAAATGTGAATCTGAATGAGGTCACATGGACATTCTCATTAGGTTAACACTCGAGAACTTGGGATCGGGGTCTTTGTACTCAGATGCCAATTTTCGGGGCGTTACATATAAATAGTAAACTTATCATCTATAGACGGTCACCATTCCTACTAGACTTCATGGTATTTTGCCAAAATAGTAAGTGTCCAATTTAGCCTAACACATTGTTCTTCTGACTTTTCTGGGACATTTTCATATTGGGCACGACTCCTACAACTCAAAGGATCAAAAGTTATACTAAAACTAAAACTTACTATTATAGTAAAAATGAAAATACAATGGACTTTTGATAATCGATCTGATGGAATCTCGCAAATCCAATGTGAGCAACCTAGCGTAGTGAGGTTAGTTGGATAAATTAGCTTCTCCTACCCCAAAATCATATATGATATATGTGAGATGAATTACAGATGTCCTAAAGGGGGTGAATAGGACTAAATCAATTCCTTATAAGAAAACATGTAAATAATATTCTCAATTGCACAAAGTTTTGAAACCTTGATTCTAATAATTCGTAGGATAACCTTCACATATTAATTTAGGCAGGACAACCTTATTTCACGACGTCCTTAAAATCAATTTTTCAAAACGGTAAAAGGCAAAGAATCAAATAAATCAATCACCACAAATGCACAAGGCTCGATGTTTAATACACACCTACTCTACTCCCAAAATTACTACCCTCGTAATTTTGGCTTTCCACTATTTCAAGGTTTTCACATGTTTACCTTAACCTCTTACAGTTCTTGTGATTTTCATGGGCTTAACACAATAAAACCCCCTTAGTGATTTTCACGGGCTAACTACCAATCGACCCAATGAGATTTTCAGGATATCTCAACATACCCAGATGAAATAATAAAACAGTAACAATACTTATCTTCAGAAGACAAAGCATCAATTTGAAGATACTTGATGAAGTCGAGGCTTCGATCAATGCAATGATCTTCTTTCTTTGATGTCGATGAAGCATATTATGGTCAACCAGAAAGGATTTAGGGATCTAATATATCTCAAAGAATATAAACCCTAACAGTTGCGGATTCAATTCTTTATTTCTCAAATAAAGTATAAATTACTCTCTAATTGCATTTAAAAACTAACTTGAGAAAGGGAATTGAATAAGTAAAACAAAATAAGAATTTCCTCCCAAATAGCTTTAGGAGGACCTGAGTTTCTCTCTTTGCTTGAGGAAGATTTATTAAATATTTTCGTATTAAAAACAATGAGAGAGAGTCCTTATTTATAGTAAAAGGATTTAGAATTTCGGTCAGCATAAGAACAACTTTGGTTGGCCAAATTTTAATGATATGGTTTCAATGGCTATCGGATTTCGTGGGATAAGATAAATAAAAAATTCGGTTAGCCCGAGCTAAAATTCAGCTGGACGAATTCCTTTAAAATTCGAAAGTTTTCATTGCTTGAAACTTGACCCGAGATACCTTTAGGCTGGCCCAAGTCAAGTTGACCGACCGAACCCAAAGTTGGATTGGCCAAACTGACAATAAGTTTTTCTGTTTATCGTTGCTGTAAACTTGGCCGAGGCTGAGATTGGGTTGGCCAGTCGAACCAGAGGTTGGACTGGCCGAACTACAGTGAATATACATCATAAAATTTACTTTTAAGCATATAAGGCCATGTTTAAAAACCTCTAACCTATGGTCCTTTCATAGGGTCAATATACATGATGGTTGGCATACACAATGATCTTTTACTTGTAATCCTTTCGAGTCTTCTAGTCTTGTGATGTTGAGCTGCTCTTCGTGAAGTGCTGTTGTAGAGGATTGAAGGGTACTGAAGATGGACCGAAGTGTATTGTAGATCTAACAATCATTTTGTCTACGAAATTTGACAAATACATGTGTTCTTTGAATACAAGTACTTACAATATATTTTTACTGTTTTAAGGTTCCGACAGTTCTGATCTTTTCTGCCTTCGATAGGGCTATCTGGTCCATCTTTGCAAAGAAAGTGTCTGTGACCCGTTCTATATCAAATTTAAAGGTTAATGGTACAAATCGTTGTTTCAATTCTAATTTAATTTTAGGATGCAAAGATAAGATTCTAATTGCTTAGGATCTAAAGAGAAGAATCTTCATGGAAGATCATATATAAGGGCATTCTTGAAATTTCACCACCATTGTAGAGGCAAATGTGTAATTTCTATCCTTTTGTTGGTGTTTTGTTGTTTTGTTTTGTTTTGTTTTTTTTTTTTTTTTTTTTTTTTTTTTTTTTTTTTTTCGTTTTTTTTTTTCTGTTTAAGTGGATGTTTATCTGTTGCATCCCCATCTAAATGATATTTAGATTGTTCTAATTGCATCACTTTTACCAGAAAATGGAGGAAAATCGGACTTAGTTGAAGTACTTTCTCGGAATGACAAAAATGTAAAAATAGGAATTGTTGTTCTAAGGACCCATTCAATACCAAGGACCATGGATCTCCTCACTAATTAGTGGGCCAAATCTTGAGATCTATATACAACTGGAAAGCTAATTCAGTGGGCTTTCACAATGTTATCGGGATTAGAACCAGTTAATGCTAAGATCTGGTGCAAATTGCGGAGAACTTCTCTGGTGCAGATTTAGAATTACGCGGTTTGATAGTTTTGATTGTGTTGCCACATTTAAAATTTACATCTTCGATTGGGGTGGGACCGCCATCATTGTGTAGATCTTATTAGCTGGTGTGTGGTACACTAGCTCATCCGCTTCTAAAGTTATGTCGTGTCCGTGATGTGACCCGATGACTTGAGGACATAGCTCTCTTTAAAGCGCATGCTGATTGAGAAGTGTAAAGCTATCACATGGTACTTGGAGAGTGGTTGATGTGGTAGATGACTGTCATTCCTTTAATGCAGTTGTGCCTTCTCTTAAGCTTTTGACATTTTTTAATAGGAGCGTGCAACAATCGTGGTGGGGATCATACATCGATCGATAACCATCCACTCAAAGTAGGGACATAAGCATCTCGAGGACATTGTACTATTTTATGAGCGGCTTGTTCATACTTAGAAGAGTGTGGAGACATCTAGAGTCGCAAGAGAAGCATGGAGCATTTTTTTAGACATGATAGAGTTAAAGATTTTCGAAAGATTCTTGGGTTCTTTAATGAGTTTATGGTTAAGAAAAGTGAAAAAGAGTTTTAGTTTTTCAAAATATGTCTTATGATCATTAGAGGTCTGATTGATTTTCCATGATACATGTAAATCATAGTAAATATGTAATTATTATTTTTTTACTAATTTTAAAATGTGAGAGTAACTCCTCCATAAATACAAAAATATTGACTTAAATGTGTGGACCCCACCGTAATGTATATGATATATCCGCACCGTACATCTATTTTATTAGAATATTTTGGGGCATGAACTGAAAAATGAGGTAGATTCAACACTCGAATGTCCGACACGAAAGGAAACAAAGGCCTTAATTCATCCACCATTGAAAGTTGTTTCCTTCATTGGGCTACATTAAGGTTTTTTTTTTTTTTCATCATCTATCCCACTCATAAGGTCACATAGACATAGATAAGGGGAAAACATAAATAGTAGCTTGATCTAAAACTTTTAAGGGCCCTAAGAAATTTTTAATTGTAGGCGTTTGATTCCCATTTTTTCCTGTGGTGTGTGATGGGGATTTTCTCCTCATTGTTAGTGTCGATGATATCGAACTTTGATGGGAATTTTCTCCTCATTGCTGGTGTCGATAAAATCGAACCAATTTCAATATTATGGATAATTGTCGAGATTTTTCACCGCTGGTCGCTGGACAGTTTGGTCATGTTTCGATATCATCGAGAGACCTTCGATGATAACGAAGGCTGTCATCGAGAGACCTTCGATGACATCGATAATTGTTGGATTTTTCACCCTTGGTCACTGGACAGTTTTCGTCCTGTTTCAATATCATCGAAGGACCTTTGATGATACCGAAGGCTGTCATCGAGAGACCTTCGATATCATCGAAGAGTTCCGCAGATGCGATTGCGGAAACGTAGATTCTGCGGAATTTGTTTCCTATTTTGGTTGTACCTATTTCTCTTCTTATATAAAGGGGTGTATGCGGGATTGGGGTGTATTTAAGGGATTCTAAGGTTTCCTAAAGGTTTTCTAGGAGGGCTTAGGGCTATCAAAGGTGAGAGAGAAAAAAATAAAAAAAAATAAATAAATAGAGGAAGCTTGTGGAAGGGAGATTCTGCTCGTTGAGGTGATCTACTTCGCAGTCCACGTCTCAGCGCTTCTATGTCCTCGTGATCGGTGAGATCTCTCCGTTTTTCTTTTCTCTTATTGTTTATCCACTCCTGCGTGAGTGAAGAAGGTTGTAATGTTTTACTTCATAGTGGATTGTTGATCTGGACGAGGTCCCGTGGTTTTTACCTATTTAAGGGTTTTCCACGTAAAATTCTCTGGTGTCGTGTGGTTTATGCTTTGATTGTTTTTCATTGCTTTATTATTCCATAATTCTGGTTTGTTTCGGGAGGCTAGATCCTAAGGTTTTGTGCAAGGCCCCCAACAAAGTGGTATCAGAGCAAGTTCATTGAACGGGTAGGATCGGTTTTGAATTATGGAAGGTGGCTCATCAAGGATGATCAGCCTCAATGGTTCTAACTGGACCACATGGAAGGCTAAGATGGAGGACTTGCTTTATTGCAAAGACCTATATTCTCCAATTTTAAGCATATCAGCAAAATCCAAAGATACGTCTGATGATGATTGGAAGAAGATGAATCAAAAGGCGGTGGGGTTTATTAACAATGGTTGGACGATTCCGTATTTCACCATGTGTCTACGGAAACCTCAGCTGCTAGCCTATGGCTGAAATTGGAAGGGTTGTATGAGAGGAAAACAGCCGGTAATAAGATTTTTCTAATAAGGCGACTTGTGAATCTCAAGTTCAAAGATGGTGGTTCTATGGCTGAGCACATGAACGAGGTCAGCAATATATTGAACTAACTCTCCGCTACGAAGATGGTCCTGGATGATGAATTGCAGGCTTTGCTATTGCTTAGTTCATTGCCTGACAGTTGGGAGACATTGGTGGTGTCTCTAAGTAACTCCGCGCCAGATGGAAAGATATTCATAGAACAGATAACTAGTTGTCTCTTCAATGAGGAGACAAGGAGGAAGTCTCAGGGGTCTACTCAGCAAGAGGCCCTTGTGACACAGGAACGGGGGAGAGGAAAGAATAAGAAGGGCGGGAAGGCCCGAGATAAATCAAGAGGTAAGTCAAGTAACAGAAAGGATGTTGATTACTGGAATTGTGGTAAGAAGGGCTACTACAAGCATGAATGTCGTGGTAAGAAGAACGACAAGAAAGGAAAAGGTAAGGAGAAGGAAGATGAATCAAACTCCACCGCGGTCGCTTCAGATGATGACGTTGTAGTTATTCTTTTAGCAGATCATGATATATGTCTCACGGCTACGAGTCAGGATACCAACTGGGTGATAGACTCAGGATCCTCGTTTCATGCGACTCTACGCAGGGACTTCTTCACAAGCTACAAGTCATTGATCGTGGCAAGAGGAAAGAAGTATTGCACCCTTTACAAGGCAAGTGTCAGTGTGTGCAAGGGTGGGTTAAACGCAGCGGAAGATTCAACTATTGACATGTAGAGCAGGCGTCTAGGCCACATGAGTGAAAAAGGGCTTCAGGTACTAGTAAAGAAGCGGCTCCTTCCAGACATGACAGGTACACCTCTCAAAACTTGTCTTGATTGTTTATCAGGGAAACAACATAGAGTTTCATTTATTAAATCTGCTTCTCATGTTAATAAAAATGCATGCATTAGATTTGGTTTATTCTGATGTTTGTGGTCCTATGAGGATAAAAACCTTGGGTGGGGCATTGTATTTTGTGACTTTTATAGATGATGCATCTAGGAGGGTTTGGGTTTATACTTTGAAATCCAAGGACGAGGTCTTTGGTGTGTTTAAATTGTTTCATGCTATGGTCGAGAGAGTCACAGGTAGATCATTGAAGTGCATCTGCACTAACAGTGGTGGTGAATACATTGGCGACTTTCATAAGTATTGTAAGTCCCTAAGTATACGACATGAACAGATGGTTCCCAAGACCCCCCAACATAATGGTGTACCTGAGCGAATAAATCACACCATTGTGGAGAGAATCAGATGCATGTTATCCCATGCGAAGTTGCCCAAGATGTTTTAGGGAGAAGCAATGCGCACGGTAGTATATTTGATAAACAGGTCTCCATTAGCCCCGTTGAATGGAGAAGTACCTGAGAAAGTGTGGACTGAACAGGATCCATCGTATAGTCATCTCAGGGTGTTTGGATGCAGGACATCCATTCACGTACCAAAGGACGAGAGGTCTAAGTTCGATATGAAGATCAGACAGTGTGTGTTCTTGGGGTACGGTGATGAAAAGTTCACTTACAGATTGTGGGATCCGACCGAGAAGAAGCTCGTCAGGAGCAGAGATGTGATATTCTTTGAAGATCAGTATATCGAAGACATTAGTAAGCCAGAAAAGAACCAGCCTAGTTCAGGTGAGCTAGAGGACATGGATCCGATTATTCCTCCCGTGGTGCCTGATGACGGGGGAGTACAGCAAGGTGTAGAGGATGAGGGAGTTCCTACAGAAGATGGACCAGGGGAGCAGCCCCCACTGGATTCACCTGTTGAGCCACAGGTGAGGAGGTCATCTAGGGACAGACAACCGTCCAAGAGGTACTCGCCGCATGAGTACATTATGTTGACTGATGGGGGATAGCCAGAAGATTATTCTGAGGCCCTAGCCGATGAGCATAAGGGGGAGTGGTTGAAAGCTATGTAAGAGGAGATGAAATCCTTGCATAAGAACCACACCTATAATATGGTGAAATTGCCTAAGGGTAAGAAAGCTTTGAGCAACAAGTGAGTATTTAGAAAGAAGGTTGAGCAGAAGAATTCACTGACAAGGTTCAAGGCCAGACTTGTGGTGAAAGGGTTTAGTCAGAGGAAAGGTATAGACTTCGAGGAGATATTCTCACCAGTGGTGAAGATGACATCCATACAGGTGTTGCTTGGGTTGGAGGCTAGCATGGATCTGGAGATAGAGCAGTTAGATGTTAAAACTGTCTTTCTCCATGGTGACCTGGAAGAAGAGATCTATATGCACCAACCAGAGGGGTTCGAAGTCAAGGGCAAAGAGCATATGGTGTGTAAGCTGAGGAAGAGATTGTATGAGCTTAAACAAGCTCCACGACAATGGTACTAGAAGTTCGACTCGTTCATGTTACAACATGGGTATGACAAAACGGAGTCGGACCATTGTGTATTCATGCGCAAGTTCTCAGATGGTGATTTCTTAGCTCTCCCGTTATACGTTGATGACATGCTCATCATGAGAAAAGACATCAAGAAGATCGACAGGCTGAAACAGGAGTTGGACAAGTCGTTTGCGATGAAAGACTTAGGCCCTACTAAACAGATCCTAAGAATGGAGATAACCCGTGATAGAAGCAACAAGAAGCTTTGGTTGTCACAAGAGCGGTATATCGAGAAAGTCCTAGGGTGGTTCAATATGAATGCAGCGAAGCCGGTCAGTACTCCACTGGATGGTCACTTCAGATTGAACGACATGCAGTGTCCCAAGACGAATGCAGAGGTGGATGAGATGAAGAAGATACCATACGCGTCAGCAGTAGGAAACTTGATGTATGCTATAGTGTGTATACGCCCAGACATAGCATATGTAGTTGGTGTTGTTAGTCGGTATCTTGCCAATCCTGGCAAAGAGCATTGGGCAGCGGTGAAGTGGATACTGCGGTATCTAAGAGGCTCATCCAGGTTGAGCCTATGATATTGTAACATCCCGGATTTTTTCCAACTTGGGATTAGACGTCCTTAGGCAATGGGTCGATCCTAACACCTTATTAACTTGTCAAAACTCAGTCCCAAAGGCTAAAATCGCTTGTGAACCCATTTCTTTCACAAATCCCACCCTTCACCACCTTGTTCTTTCAATTTTTCTAAGCACTTTCATCCTAGACACTATTTTAAACTATCTAAGTAGTATAACTTGGATTACTTTATAGACAAACTACAAAGGACTAAGTACCACCTCAGACCGAAATCACCCAGGACTAAATCCTTTAGAAATTAGGCGAGAATTAGCCAGTGTTAAACTAGAGTACCTGTGAAATTAGCACCAACCACTTTAAATACGATCTGCAAGACCCAAAACTTGTAAAATAATTGACGCTAGGTTACCCTAAAATCTAGGATCAGTCTCATTACCCGGCTGCTCTCGGGAGCATCTCGAAACTCCGTATCAGATCTGGACCGCACGTTGGAAGTCCGATTAACATGAAGTTAAGGAATTATGACCGCCTTGCTGGGCTTGACAACCATCTCGGAAATCAAATCCAGATAGTGTCCCAGCGCTATTCGCTTGAGCTCGGAGTGAAGAGTGTGAGAAATGGGAAATTAATTCAAAATAAAATATCTCAAATAGTAATCTGGCACCTCTCGCTTGCAGATTAATTTTAAGCAACTAGACTGTCAGAATCAGACCAAATTACACCCTTAGATCAGGAGAAATTTCATACACATATCCATGTACTCGGAATCTCCGATCGAGATCCGCTGACCGTTGAACTGAAACTGGTCCGCCACGCGTGATCTGGAATCTCGACTGAAACGAAAACTAAACTAAATGTAGATCCAGTGTTAGTGAGCTTATGTTCGACCTTTGGCTCAAGGAGGCCCGCCAGAAGTCCTCCGTTGAGCTGAAACTGACCCGTTTTGGTTATAACCTATGTATACTTTGACCTGGAGTCTATTTCGGTAAGATTTTAGGCTATATAAGGACCTTAAACCCTCTCTCATTGCGGCCATACGAATTTGAGAGAAACCCTAGAGAGAGAAGAGAGAAAAGAGAGAGAAAGTGTGGGAGATGTGGGAGAATCTCCCTGCCATGCTTCCCTGCCGCTCCACGAGCTCCACCACTCTGTTCTAATCGCTTTCCCGGCGATTCCAACTTCATTTCTAGGTAAGAAACCCTAACCCTAAATTGATTTGGGGTTTTGATAGTTGTAGGTTATGAAATAGCTAACCTATTTCACTCTATAGGTTGCCAAACTGCCGTAGAAGAAGACTTAGCGAACCTATCGACTTCGTTACGATTCTACGACAAAAGGTGCAGACTTTAGGTGTATAGGTTATGATTTTCAACGCTTTCAATGTCAGATAATGATAGATTCATGATCTGCATGCAATTGCACATGTACAAAGTGCTGTCCGTTTTCCGTTTCGATTAAAGATGAAAAATATGGAATTTTACACACTCTAGGTATTTGTAGAAAGTACCATATATGTATAAATTTTGGAAATGTGTTTTCCATGATTATTTGCTGTATGAATATATTATATATGGATAAAATACTTGTTTGGCGAAAGGGCTCGCCCTAATACATGTTTTGCTAATATACACTATGTATGTTGAAATAGTGTAATCTAAGTGTTTGTGAAAATGGCTGAATGAGTATAGAATTCTCATTCGTGCTCGCCATGACTAATTGTCGCGGATATATGATTGTTGTATTGGCGATACCCCTTTGACGAAAGGATTTGCCCTGAATCACGCCACGACCACTATACGCTATATATGTTGAAATGTGTAGCCCAAGTGTTTGTGAAAATGTTCAAATGAATATGGAACTTGGATTCCTACTTTCCATGACTATCCGTCGTGGGTGTACGCGTGTTATGATTGGGCAACTCCCTAGTGAAAGGATTTGGCCTAATGCCTATGTGATCAACATATGTCATGTATGTTGATGTATGTATTTTTAAAGTGTTTGTTGAAATGTCTGAATGAGTAGTAGTTAGTAAATTGTAATGTTTAAGGGTGTTGAGATATGATTCTCAACTCCTTTAACTATGTGTATGATTTCCTTGGATAGCTATGTGATTAGGAATTCAATATGTACAAACTCATGCTTGTGTTGTGCTTCATAACATGCTCAAATGATTGTATAATTTTATCTATGTGATGCATATGTTTAAATTCACGTTTACGTTGTATGATCCGTCATGGGTGATGGGGGAGTGGAGCAACGAGTACGTGCAACAGCCCTGGCAGCCCTAAACGGATAATATTAGGCCTTCATTGTATGATTTGAATCTTGATCCATTACTGCTTTAACTATCTGAAATTGATTGTGTTTGGGGCTATGATTATAGTCCAGACAATTGGAAACGAAAATGAATGTGTGGCTGAGATTCATTTGCCACGTGAGATGTGTTCGACGAACCCGAGTCGTACTTCGGTTGGAGATGTGTTCAACTTGTTGTGCGCTCGAGCTAGTCGAGATCGTCAAGCAACCCGATCTGTCTTATGTATGTTCACCATGTTTGAACGCTACCGCTTAAACCTAGGGTACCAAACTTACCAGTGAAATCCCGTTAACCATGGTACCTCGATCCGCTAAGACTCATGAGCCGGACACGGTGGTATGGGACACCATGGTCGAGCTGTCGGCCTACGCTGGGGTTACGTGCCTCCTCGTAGTGACCAGTGAGCAACTAGACTCGTGAGCCGATTATGGTGGTATGAGACACTATATTCGAGCTGTCGACACCTATGGCGAGAGCCAAATACGGTGAGACCTGTATTCGTGCTGACAGGCGACGAGTCCTCCGTAGTGTCTTCGAGTATACTCTAAGGTCTGTGATTGACGATGAGCCCTTCGCAGCAACTAGAGCATGAGTTGAGCCGGGTACGGTGAGACTTGTATTCGAGCTGACGGCCCGCGATTGAGCCGAGTACGGTGAGACCTATATTCGAGCTGACGGCCAGCAATTGAGCCGCATACGGTGAGATCTGTATCCGTGCTGACGGGTGACAAGCCCTTTGTGATGACTTCGTTATGCCTCTCAAACCATAATATCGTATGAGATTAACTAGGACTGACGACCCTAGAATGGATCATGTTTGGGAATTATACAAGGGAGGTACCTTAGTTTCCCAATACTGCTGTTTGAAATGGAATAATAATTACTCGGTAATCATGCTCATCATCGCACTGCATGTGCCTGGTAGATGTGGATCACTGAGGGATGAACACATTCACGAACGTAAGATGGTGTCGCATGAGGGTGGTTTGGCAAGGGCATACATCATGTCATTTCATACTTGCATTAAATAAGAGTAGTTAGAATTGTTTGATTGTACTGCTTTATCATTACTACTTGATTAAATTGATAACATGTTAACCCATGCTTTATTGTTCCACTGAGTTGATCACTCACTCCCACGTTACGGGACGGTGTTCCGAACACCCACCAGACTTTGTCTGTTTGCAGATAGCGACGCTACTCTTGAGACGGAGCCGGACTTTTGTGACGACGAGGATGTTTTCTCGTATATGCGGTTTTCGGGCGGCTTCATGTGAGTCATGCCTTGATCGACGGGGTTACAGGGATGTTGACTAGATGACACTACACATTTGGTATCATTTGAATTGTACTTGTAATTCTTTAACCTGGTAACCTTATCACACTCTGGAGACTTACCATAGTTTTTATATTTTATATATCTTCATAGTCTTCCGCTTGCAAATTTAACTGTCTCTGGAGTATGATATGCTGTTTTGGCTTAATCTTACTCATGTTCAATGCACTAATACAGACAACATTCAATCATCATTCATTTTATTGCATAAGTGATGCGTTGGAACTCGGGAGTTGGGTTTATGCTCGACCCCCGATTTTCAGGGTGTTACACAGATATGGTGACAAAAAACCTGTGTTAGAGGGCTACACAGATGTAGATATGGCAGGTGACATAGACTCAAGGAAGTCTACATCGGGGTTCATGTTCACGTTTGCAGGGAGAGCGGTCTCCTGGCAGAGCAAGCTACAGAATGTCGTAGCATTGTCGACGACAGAGGCCGAGTACATTGCGGTCAAAGAGGCATGTAAAGAGATGCTTTGGATGAAGAGGTTCCTACAGGAACCCTCAAACCGGGCTGGCTTGAAGAAGGAGGATTCCTCCTGAGTCAAAAATGGGGAGATTTGATGGAGATTTTCTCCTTATTGCTGGTGTCGATGATATCGAACTTTGATGGGAATTTTCTCCTCATTGCTGTGTCGATGAAATTGAACCACTTTCGATATCATCGATAATTGTCAGGATTTTTCACCACTGGTAGCTGGATAGTTTGGTCCTGTTTCGATATCATCGAGAGACCTTTGATGATATTGAAGGCTGTCATCGAGAGACCTTCGATGACATCGATAATTGTTGGATTTTTCACCCCTGGTCGCTAGACAGTTTTCGTCCTGTTTCGATAACATCGAAGGA
This sequence comes from Magnolia officinalis, assembly GCA_021015155.1. NCBI lineage: Eukaryota > Viridiplantae > Streptophyta > Magnoliopsida > Magnoliales > Magnoliaceae > Magnolia > Magnolia officinalis. The sequence continues at coordinate 28,049,884 of JAJHSJ010000015.1, forward strand.
CCTTCGATAATATCGAAGACTGTCATCGAGAGACCTTCGATATCATCAAAGAGTTCCGCAGATGCAATTGCGGAAACACAGATTCTACGGAATTTGTTTCATATTTTGGTTATACCTCTTTCTATTATTATATAAAAGAGTGTATGCAGGATTGGGGTGTATTCCACGGTTTCTAAGGTTTCCTAAAGGTTTTCTAGGAGGGCTTAGGGCTATCAAAGGTGAGAGAGAGAGGAAGCTTGTGGAAGGGAGATTCTGCTCATAGAGGTGATCTACTTCGCAGTCCACGTCTCAACGCTTCTACGTCCTCATTATCGATGAGATCTCTCCGTTTTTCTTTTGTTCTCTTATTGTTTATCCACTCGTGCGTGAGTGAAGAAGATTGTAACATTCTACTTTATAGGAGATTGTTGATCTGGACGAGGTCCCGTGGTTTTTACCTATTTGAGGGTTTTCCACGTAAAATTTCCTGGTGTCATGTGGTTTATGCTTTGATTATTTTTCATTGCTTTATTATTCCATAATTCTGGTTTGTTTCGGTAGGCTAGATCCTAAGGTTTTGTGCAAGGCCTCCAACAATGTGGTTCATTTGAACTTTGGATCTTCCCCAGTTTTTTGCTCATACCCTAAATTCAGCTGACATAATAAATGAACGGTGTGAATAAGTCACATACATCACGTTAGGCTTCTCATTGATTTTGTAAATTTCTTGATTTAAGTATTAATTTTTTTTAAAAAAATAAAATTTCTTGATTTAAGTATTAATTTTTTTTTTTAAAAATAAGTTGTCGTGTCAGCACTGGCAAAGATATGGTAATTACTTAGGTAAATAATTATTAACCACTGCTAATTACAGTTGAGCTGAAAAATCAAACAGACTCGGACGAATGCCATATAGTACAATTCTAGCCGTGGATGGAAAAAAGTTAGAGAGACAAGCAGAGATCCCCTCCGCTGAGGATTCGTATCTCCTCTTAATTATCAGCTGCTCCACGTATAGGTTTTAACACAGCACTTAAAGTATGACAGGCTACTGAGCTCGCACGGCCTGGCAGGAGTGCCGCGCATGCATGCAAGGGCAATGAGGAGTTGCAGGTCCAGGACGCCAGATCATTCGCTTCCGGCTTCGGTGGGATCCCCGGATCCACCGAGCTGGGTGGATCCGTGAATATGGGTCCCACCTTGATGTATTTATCTTGCATCCACTACGTTCATCTGTTTTGAAATGATATTTTAGGGCTTAAAACTAAAAATGAATAAGATTCAACTCTTAGGTGGACCACACCACAGGAAACAGTGGTCATTGACCATTAAAAACTTCTTATGGGCTACAAAAATTTTGAATCAAACTGATATTTATGTGGTTTCTTCATCCATTTCTTTGTGACCTTATAAACAGGTCGGATGAAAATTAAACATTCCAGTGGCCCCAAAGAAGTTTTTAATGGTGGATATTCAATCACCACCGTGTGCTCCATCTCAGATTTGAATATGCTTAATTTTTTGGTTTATTCACTAAAATGATATTTCAAAATGGATGGACGGCGTGGATGTAAGGAAAATAGATCATGATGGGCCCCACAGTCATGGACGGTGGATCCGCGACCCTGACGTACAGAACTCAATGCTCATGACCTTTTAGGTAGGAGACCATCACCTAAAAGCCCATCAACGGCTGCGGATGACCGAATTGCTAACTCCTAAATAAAGGCTTGAGAGTGAAAAGGAAGCGCCACTATTAAGACCCACTTTATGTGACGGACGCTTAACTTTTCCCATTTTGTGCAATACAAAGTTGTGAAACCTTGTTGCCCAAAGTTGGAAAATAAAGGGCATATTCTTATAAAAAAGAAAGAAAAGGGTACATTCATCATTTAGGGTAGGTGTTGATATTAAATCCTATAGTACTAAAATTTGTTAGGGTCATCATACGGTCACGCTTACATCCGTCTGTGGACCGTCCCCACTTCCCCAACCACTTTGATGGCCTTGGTAAGATTCCATGTTATCCATTCAATAGGTTGGCCATTGTCTCCTAAACAAATCTTAAGCATATCGATGGTTGAATTTCCAGAACATTTTCACATTTCAGCATTTTCCGCCTGATATGATTGGGAAAATCTGGCTAAAAATAAAATATCTCAAAATATTTGAGTACCGCTTCCTATTCAGGGAAACGGAATGGCTACTCCCCTGACACCAGCCAATGGCTGGTGGTAGGTGCTCTGTAGGACCTACCATGATATATGTGTTTCATCCATGCCGTCCATCTATTTTTAAAGATCATTTTACAATGTGGGACCAAAAATTAGGTATATCCCAATCTCAAGTGGACCACACTACAAGAAACAGTGTTGAATGAGCGTTGACCATTAAAAACATTTTGGGGCCATAAAAGTTTTGGATCAAGCTGATTTTTGTTTTTTCCTTTCATCTGTGCCTATATGACCTAATAAACATATTGGATGTCAAATAAACAGTACAGTGGGCCTTAGGAGGATTTTAATGGTGGATATCCCAATCTCTAATGTTTTCATATGGTGTGGTCCACCTGAGTTTTATATCCAGCTCATTTTTGGGATTAAGCCATAAAATGATATTTAAAAATGGATGAACGGAATGGATGCAACACATATATCATGGTTGGGCCCACAGAGCACCGACCATCAGCCGCGGGGCTGGTGGCAGGGGGAGTAGCCAATCCGTTTCCCCTATTCAGATGGGCCTGGACCCAATCCTTTTATACTGTAGGCGGGAAAGGAACTTGGCACTGGGCTTCCGTCATAAACGAACATGTTACGATTGTTTTTTTTTTTTTTTTTTTTTTTTTTTTTTTTTTTTTTTTGTACACCCGCACACACACCACACACACTCACGCCAGGGTGGGATTTCACCACCTATGGTACTCGAACCCTCAACCAGGTGTTGAAACTCAGAGTCTACCACCGTACAGTTACAGTCCAAAAATTACATTGTACCTGTTGCACCCTATGTGTAGCATTTGTGAAAAAAGCGTACAGGATGGAGACGTGGTAGTGTATGAAAAATAGATAAGTAAAAAGATACTCAATATACCTAAATTTTAAAGCCACTGGATGATGGACAAAATGACGTAGTCAAGTTATTTAAAAGTTGAACTAGCAAAAAGAAAAAAGTCGCCGAATAGTTTGAAATATAAAAGATGACTATGAGAAAAAAAAAGAAGTATGGATAACAAAAACATGAACAATCACGAAAGAGAATCATAACAAAAACATAATCTAGAAAAAGACTTTTTAACAATTGTAAACGTAATGAAAAAAAAAATGAAAGAAGGATTTAAAAGAATAAGCTACAATAAAACTCTATATATAGAAGGATATACAAATCAAACTAAACAAATTTATCTTTTGTCATGCCCCAAACTTAGAAATCGGGCTCACAAAATTTTCGATTGTCGAATCCGACGCCAACAGCCTCCGTAGTACCCCATTCTCGGCTTCCGGCACCCATATACAAGGTTCCGATCCTTGGATCTTATAAGGAGGATTTTTCAACATGAATTTATTCCGTAACAAGCATAACCATAAGCATAACCCACGAATAATAACCAAGACACCATCATAAAATTCACTATGATAAAAAACTTTAGGTATAATGCGCATAAAATGAAATACAATAACAAAATCGAAAGTTCCAAAAGTTTGCTGCACGCTCCAATTTCAATGTTGCTGCAGCGTCCTAGCGTCACCTACACGTAACGGTCGTGCATAAGCTTATAGAAAACTTAGAGGGTGGTGACAGTATGTGCGCAATATAAGTGTGCTCAGAATGCAATATCAGAGTAATGCAGAATATGCTGGCGAATCCAATGATGTTGTTAGGGCGTACAGTAATCATGTCATACAATATGCAGAATATGATGTCGTTAGGGCGTACAATAATCATGTCATACAAATGCAAAGTGTATAAATCACACTATCAGTCATGCAACAATCTTGCGCGTACCACGAGCTCATATGGGGCAACTCCGCCTATCAGGGAGCCCCATAACACAATCTACCCAATGGCATATGCTTTGATCAGTCACTCCTCATATCAAGCATACATATGATGTGTATGGGTATGAATCATGGAGCTATACTAAGCATGTTATATGATGATGAACTCTCTTCGTAACAAAGATGGGCCTAGACGGCCTACACACAACAAGTATTGGCCTAACAATGGGCCCTAGGGAGAGTTACAATGCGGACATTTAACCATCATTGCTCTACAATGTAGACGTCAAACCATCATTGCTCCCAAGGCACGACTTGTCATACACATCATTATATACATCACGGTGGAATCACACATCACAATGGACCTTATATACATCACATTAGGCTTCACATAAAGGCCTCACATACATCTCATTGGGCCTCACTCATGGTCCTTACATACATCACATTGGGCCTCAACCCATGGGCTTCATATACAATGCAATGGGTCACAACAATGGGCCTCATATGCATCAAGTGGGCCGCATAACATGAGCATCATCAATGGTCCTCATATACATCAAGTGGGCCGCATCACATGGGCCACACCAATGGGCCTCATCTACATCAAGTGGGCCGCATCACATGGGTCGCACCAATGGGCCTCATGTAGATCAAGTGGGCCGCATCACATGGGCCGCACCATCTACACCATTCATCTAATTTTAGAGATCATTTTATAGCATTTCTCAAAAAAATGAATCATATCGAAAGATCATCTAGACCATACCACAAATAACAGTGGAGACAATGATTTCCACTATTTAAAATTCCCAGGGCCCACCATAGCGTTTATTTTCCATCCAATCTGTTCATATGGTCACAAAGACCTGAATTAAGAGGAAAAACAATTTCATATTGATCCAGAACTTCTATGCTCCCAAAAGGATTTCAATGGTGGACGTTCAATTCTCCACTGAGTTTTGCAGTGTGGACCACCTAATAGGTAGATTTGCCTTAATTCCCGTCTTAAGCCTTAAGACGAGCTCAGAAAGTGGATGGATGGTTTGGATCAAACACAAACCTCATGATCAGGCTGCAAACAACGGCTATATATCTGGTGTGGCCTATTGGCCCGTCCAGATGGACGGTTTGGATTTAATACTTACCTCAAGATCAAACCCACATAGTTGCCGACGTGATACAACAGCTATATAGCTGGTGTGTGGGGTCCACATATATGGACTGTTTGGATATTTCAGATGCCTCATGTGGGGCTGGACTGCTCGGCCAGCAGCCTAGCATCCAGCAGATGGACGGTGTAGACATAATACATAAATCACGGTGGATCCCACGTCTCAAGCTGGATGGTGTGGATGTCATACGTGCAATGGGTCCATGTGATGGATGGTATGAATGGAATGTAAACATCAGTGGGGTCCAAGTCCCATGGACGGACGGTATGGATTTGAAATACATACATCATGTGGTCCGCACAGATGGACGATCAGGATATAACACATGTCATGGTGCATCCCACGGCACACCGTCTAGGGACGGACGGTGTAGATACAATATATATACATCAAGGTGGGTCCCATCTCACACGTGCAGTATGTGTGGGTGGGCCCCACGTCCAAACAGATGGACGATGTGTATAAAACACATACATCATGTCAACCCACACTTGTTGCTGGTGTCAAACAGTAGCTAGGTGCTGCTGGCGTGAGATGCCCCAGCCAATCCACTTCCGGGTGGGTCCACATGTGTGGGGCCCACCAGGATAAAGCCAATATTTGTGATTCCCCCGCCTCCCCCCGTCCAGGTCTGTCCGAGAATGGACAGTGTGGATAGGTGGGGTCCACGTGGGTGGGCCCCTGGTTTGGTCCACTTGGTTGGACGGCATAGATCATACATCAAAGTGGGCCATCATACACAATAAAAGAGAGAGGGAAGGAGAGAGAGAAATGATGATGGAGGGGAGGGGCTCCGCCACTATGAGCCACATCAAGTGGGTCCCATTACATGTGGGCCCTAAATAAAATAAAAATCAAGATATAATGCTATGAACACCCACCTACGGCCTTCTTCTTTAGCTCCTTGGACTCCTTAGCTCCTAGGCTTTCTCTTTAAGGGTGGATGATGAAGTTTGAAGGGTTGGATGGTGAGATGAGGGGATAGGAAGTGGGCCTTGATCTTTTCTCTCCTTAGAGCTTTTCTCTCATGGAAGCTTGAAAAATGGTTGAGAGAATGAGAGAGGAGAGGGTGTTGTAAGAGAGATGGAATGAGAGGAATGGATGTTGTAAGAAATGGATGGGTGGAGAGAGAGAGTTGACTTTGGGAATGGGAGAGAGATGGGTAGGGTATGGGTTAGTACTTGACTTATGATGGGATGTGTACTTGATTGACTGATGTGATGGGTTGTAGAGATTCTCTTGGGATTCGTAACGCACTGCGTTTCTTCGAAATATACGCAAGCCCACGACTCCTGGCCTGGGTATCGCATCGGCGCGCGAGACGATGCGTTGGAACCGCGGTGACGGCGCGGTCGCTAGGATACAAGTTTTGAGTCGAGTCGACATAGATATATAGGATGTGACTTAGGGTCGTGCGCAAACGCTGATTACAGGTTACAGGTTGTCGGAATTCGACCGGGAGGACCGCGGAAGCGTATGGAACAGTACGGTCTAGGATACGGGCTTTACATCTTTTATCGGAGCTTATCCGACGAGTATCGGTAATTCTTAGCTATAATTTTTAGTTGTAATCCAAATCTATGTTCGTGTGCTGGATTTGATCTACATTTAATATCATTCGTTTCTTTTAAGAGACGCATTCTTCTCGTCTTTCCTAGTGACAAATTGTGAGTTTTTCCTTTTGTTTGATTGCACTAATAATCTGAAAGTCATTTCTTGTGGAAGGCACAAAGTAACTTATCTTTAGATGAAGAACCCCACTCTCTAATTATTGCCTGATAATTATAAAATTCTGCAAGTGGTAGAGTAAATAACCGATCTTCTCGAAATATGGTCATATACGTTCATATTAGACGTATTTGCTTATTTCGACAATTGGGGTCAAAGTTGATCAGTTTAGATCGAGCCACTTTATCGATTATGGCACGCCCGCACGTATTACACGTGACAAAAAACAAACCGAAGTGCCAACAATACTCTAAATCCTATCATTATAATCACTCACCTGCTAATGGTACTAGCATGTATATGTAATTTAATTCTCATTAGATTTCAGTATATATGTAAATTGATACTAGTTAACATCTATTGTTAGCTATTTATTTTATATTAGGGTTTTTCTATTTTCAGCCATATATCTTCTATATATTGGAAATTATCCTCATTTAATAAAATGTAGAAAGATTCTAATTAACATGGTATCAAATAACTACCAATTGGAAAAAAGTTCATTCGAATCTAATACCCTGCCCATACAAGCATCGTGTTAACCATGTTTTTCTAATTGCTAGAATCCGGTTGTTTGTCACCAGCGACCACTTCATCTCTCCTCCATTTCCTTATCATTGACCCTTTGACGGATCACTAACACTACAACCCTATGCCTCTGCTGCAACAATGATGACCCCTCCACACAAACACACACTCACACAAACACCCCGACATTTTGCATCTACCTTCTTACTATTGGAAGCCATTTCGCTGCCTAACTCTACCCAACGGTGCTTCCTCTGGTTGCATCTCTAGTAGCACCTACCTCTTCCTCCTTACCAATGCTCACGCACTAAATCTGGTTCTCAATGCACATACGCCATAACTCGAATCTGCTGCTGACACCCTCCATTCAACCCCGATTCTGACACTTAATGCCTATACACCAAGTTCCAAAGTCGACATTCCACAAGGAGGATTTAGGAAAACTTTTACAGGTGAATATAACCAAAAAAACTCCATAAGCAACATATACATCTCCACTATACAAGATTAGATACAATGTTCCTAAAAGGGAATTATATCTAATAGTAAAGTAAAAATAAATGAGCGTACTACAACATTGCTAACTGCTGCACTCAAACACATTTCAGAAAAGCAAACGCCCATGATCTTTCATACAAAGCCTAGTATAGCGCGTGTGCGCATGTGCAATGCATACGATAGATATATATCAAATAAAAATATCAGAGTAAGCAGCAAAGATGAAAGGCCAAACATGCTAATGTCCATGTTGTTATGGCAAAAAAATTTCATTAAGGTGTTGTGCGGATTTTGAAGTTGTTGCGCAGATTTTGAAGCTATTGCGTGGGTTCTGAAGCTGTTGTGCAGAGTTTGAAGATGTTACGTAGGTTCTGAAGATGTTGCGTTGGTTATGAAGATGTTGCGTGCCTTCTAAAGTTGTTGCATGGGTTTTAAAGCTGTTGCGCGGATTCTAAAGCTATTGTATGGGTTCTAAAGATATTGCATGGGTTCTGAAGATGTTGTGCGACTGCACAAGTGTGCGTTGCTTCACAACAATAATGAGTTGCGCGACCGCATAAAAAGGCAGTGTTGTGCGGTCGCATTAAGAAATCATTAATGTGCACGAAAAAATGAGAGAAGCAAGAAGCTATGAGTCTGTTGCGTGACCACACAATAGGGTTGTGTTGCGCGATCGCGCAACAGGGCAACAAGCTATGGGAGTTGTTGTGCCACCGTGGAACATAGAAATATTGCACAAAATTCGGGGTTTCACACGTGTGAACAACTTTAAATACCCCTCACTCCTCTCATTTGGATATTGGGGACATTTTGAGAGCTCTTGGAGTAATATCGAAGAATGCAGGTATGAAGAAGTTCACCGGTTGAGGAAGAAAGAGAAAGAAATAGGAATTGAGCCGGTTGCGTTACCGCACAATAGGGCTACCTTATGCGACCTTGCAATAGGGTTTCCTTACACGACCGTGCAAAAGGGTTGCCTTACACGACTACGCAACAAAGCTGCCTTACGTGACCGTGCAACAGTGGTCCTGTGCAATTCATTCAACAAAGTCGTTATTGGCCACATAATCAAGGCTATGGATTATCAATTCAAGTCTTTTTGCTCATGTATCAGTATGACGCCAAGGTTTTAAACTTGCACAACTCTTCTGTCATTTCAACGGATACTCTACATGGTCGAAATGCTACCAAAATTACTATTGTTAATTGTCACTTAATGTTATACAATTACCCATATTTTGTTTTAGAATAAAGGGAAATGTAGGGAATGTAATAAGAGCTCAATTTAATAAAATCTTGGATGATGACAATTCTTTCTTTTTTATCTTTCCTGGTTATGTTAGAATCACTTAGGGCTCGTACTCTGAGGTAATAAGGGCAAGACCTTACTACCTACCTTGATGGTGGAAGGCCCACAGCCATGTCAAATCCCACTCAGCATGCCAGTAGCGGACTCATATCCAAGTTGGTCAGACTTAGCCTAATTTTCCCCATACTTTCCAGATAGGTGAGGCCAAATCCCTTTCCAACCGATCTCGACATAGTTGGAGACGCGACCTGTTGGTATGGTACACTAAGACGCACATGTTATATACTCGATCGAGACATTGGAACATCATGTAACTCATGGGGTTTAAGGACTTTCACCTACGGACAACCTATGTGCCCTGTAATCACAACCAATTTCTGGTGTCCACAACTATAACTGCCAACTACATTGAATCTGTAGTGTCTACAACCTTGATGTCTCTAGGATGTGCATGTAAGTGCATCATGCAAATGCGTAGATGCATGAGTCCATCATCTGAGTCATGCAATCATGTCATGCAAACTGTGCATACGTGTAAGATGACCCCATCTCATATGGATCCCTTGAAAAGCCTTTAAACCATAGGGTCATCAATGCAAGTTTACCATGCATTAGCTAACCAATGGCATGCCATGTGTTCCAACTGTGGTCCATCACCAGGTGTACTCTGCCATGATATGGATGCGATACGATGATGCACGACATATAATCAATTATGCATGCGGTGTGCATGTAGTGCTACATTAAGCATAAGATCAATATGATATTAAGCAAAGAGTAATTCTATAGCAACATAAGGAAGCACCACATCCATATAATTGTAATGCCACATCAAGCATAAGGTAACGACACCATAACCACATAAACGTAATGCTACATTAAGCATAAAGGAAGTGTCGCATATTAATCCTAAAGGAAGTATTATAACACAAGCATAAACATCTCACTGACTTAAGCGCAATGTCACATAAACACAAGTGTAACACACCATTCACATGAGGTGAGGCCCACTTGGATTCCAAGTTTAATGAGGCCCCACAAGGCTAAACATGTGTGGGCTCTCACGACAACGAGTCCACTCTAATCAAGTGTGCAACACTAAAGTGGCCTAATTGCACTACAATCGACAACTAAATGGGGCAAAACATAGTAGGGTCCATAAGCAATCATAGGCCGATGAAGGGCATCAAAGTGGGCCCTACAAACGTCCCCAAGCAAGGCCCAACAAGGCATCACATGATCAAACAAGGATGTGCATAGATGGGCCAAACATAGGCAAAGTATGAGAATCGAATGACAGGTCCCCACACTCAAGGATGCTTTGTCACGCCTTAAATTTCAGAGGTCGATGATGTGCTCGATCCTTGATATCTCGAGTGTGAACTTAATAAAAAAAATACACATGAGCGAGTCCCCACATGTCCATGTAGACTAGTTAATATCCAACTATAATCAATAATGAGAGTAGCTTTTAATCAACGACATCAGAAGTTAGGAAGAGATAGCTAACCCTAGAAATATAGGGCTAATATCCTAAAGGTATAAGTCCAAAAGTAGTGTTTGCTCATATGAGAACTATATAAATTACAATATATTCAACATGAACAAGATATAACCACCCAAAGGGATAAAAGTTAGAAATTTACTAGGGCACCCCGAGCGTACCATCATTCAATCTCACTCCTTAGTCATTTTCATATATCAAATGGAAGGCGTTAGGTACCAACATAGTGAAGAAATATCTCCAAGATTTTACTTGGTACATTTTAATTATAACAGATTCACTATAAATAAATATTTATAAGTGTACTACTCTTAAGCTTGTTATCTTTCACACACATATATTAAGCATATTACACCTAGCATACAATTACTAAGCATTTATACTCAAATCATATTAATGAAAGCATAACATAACAACCAATTCCCTAGATCTGGTTGATTAAATGCATGTGTCATGATATAAAAAAATATGCCTATGTTATAGTTAAAAGGGTGACATTGATATGGCCCGTCATCTATATCAGCCGCAAAAATAATAAGAAAAGGCGATAGTAATGTGGCTCATCAGCAACATTATCCTTGAAAAGATGCATGCCATGATATACATGCATGCTTTAACCATGCCTTTATTAATCCATTTACATACGGTCGTATTGGGGAAGCTATGATACCGTAATTATATCATGAGTCAATTAAACTGGATCATGTGGCTCGCCGACAGTGTCCCTTACTCCAATTTTTGGGTTTGTCTCCTGATATCAATTTTAAATAACCAATTCCAAAGGTACAAGCATAATGCCTAAGATATCAAATTAACATGGTAAGGGTTGTCACCCAAATTCAATAAGAGTCACCTCGATTAATACTCAATGGTCACAATAGAGGGCTCGTCACCCAACATAGGCCAATTGGTCGGACACGGTGTCCCATACCACCATGACTGGTTCATGAGACTTATAAGATTGAATTACACTGATGGTTATAATTGAGACTTCAATTCAATGAAAATTATGGTATCCCAGATTCAGTAAGGTGTTGTATAATAATTAAACACATGAATGATCAGCTCTACATTAGATTGATCTGATGGATCATAGGAAACTCTAGTGAAATCAACATTGGGTGTAAATAACCCGTGTAGTTCCAACTACCATCGATGGTCTGTGTTCCACCTCAGTCAACCTAACCAGCCTATAATGTCCAACCAAAAGAAAACCATCCACTTACTCCAATAATTACTAGAGCTTAATTCACAACAATAATGATACATATCATCTGGTACATGATTTCAAGCATAAAGTATTGTAATACCACACCGTGGTAATCCAATTGGATATATGTACTAACCCTTGATCAACAATTTAAATCAATTCCTATAAATGCAACTTAATAAGCAACATATAAGGATTATAATATCAAAATTTCATTTAATTCAGGCATTTCATCGAACATGTTATCACCCAACCACTAACAATATAAGGATTATGATAATAAAGTAATTTTAGTATAACACATACAGAAATATCCAATCCTGTAAAATGTCGAGAAGAAGTTTGATGGTAGATCTTTAACTTATAATCAAAATCCATCGACTCAGATGCAACCCTAGCATCAAAATTTTGAGAAAAATACTCTAAACATAAATTTAAGTACAAACATACTGTAAATGACTTGTATTTAATCCTAAATAAATATTAAACAATGAATTAAGGCTTATGTAAATAGATTAGAATGATGTTTCAACCCAATTTGTTGAATTGGGGCCCAAAACTAGCATACAACTGAAACCCAAATGAAGCCACGGTCTAACTCGGCTCCTGTAGAATAGGGGACCACCCCAACCCTAGCATACACAAACCTTGATAATAAGGTTTCTAAAAATAGAGGAATACAAAGGGTTTTCTAACCCTAATACTTTCAAGTCACATGGAAATTGGGGAAAATCCCCCATACAGGGTTAGGAACCTCTTACCTTGTGAAAAGGAAATGGATCTAACTGAGAATCGATGAGGATCACTCCACACAGCCCGGATCTTGTGATGGTGGACCAAGAGAGGCAAGATCTTCTTCTCTCTCACTTTTATTCTCTTGATCTTTCTTTTTCTCAATCTCTCTTTCTCTCTCTTAAATTAGGGATGGAGTGGGTTTGAATGAGGGAAGAACAAATAAAAGGGCTTATATTAGGGGCTAGGGTTTGGTTGATTTCTGGGAGGAAGAAGAAATCACAGACCTAGAGGCCTTTATAAAATCACTTATGCGGCACTACTCGAGTCGGGCACGGTCGATCGTGCATGCGGACGGTCGACTATGACCAAATATCCCTTAAAAATATTCTTGTTTTCACGATCGACATGCATAGTGACTATTGACCGTGACTGTCTATTCAGATTTTGCACAATGAAGCACGACCGATCGAGAAATTCTGGGGTCGATTGGGCCTTGCTATTTCCAAAACCCTCAAAATTGTTCATGCGTTAGCCTTAACATTTGATCTGAAATGAGTTAGGGACTCACAGCATATGAATTCCTATTGGAATAGGCCATTTGGGCCAACTAACACGTAAAAACATGTTGTGTAGCTCTGTTTAAAAAAAAAAGTGACTCATTTCTATTAAAAAAAAAATTCATGTTTTTAAAAATTTACTATTTTTAGTAAGTTTTAAATCGGACATATATTTTTCATCTTATAGTTTTACTATTTAAGAAAAGTTTTAGTTTATTAGTAATTAGGACTCTTAAGTAGGGTTACATTTTACTATTTAAAACATTATAATCTTGTTTTAGAGAGAGACTTTAATAAAATATTTTGATCTTTGTTATTCTCTTATGGATTCAAGAGGCCTTCCCAAAATTCCCATTTTCCTTACTTCAGTACACCCACCTGAGTGGTTCTAAGATGAATTCGGATGAACTGAAGTAGCATGGACTCGATTACCTTGACCAAGGCGGTTTTAGAGTTCATATCACTACGTTCAATTTTGAGCGAACATGGGAATTCAATCCTAGGGTTCATTGTACTTAATTCCAAAATTCTCATTATGTCACCGTATAACTTATGTTGAGTCCTCAAGATTTAGGCGATCAAGCGTATTTGATAGCTTTCAAAGGAAAATTAATCGAATATGTATGGTTCTTTTAAGGGTAACACCTGTGTATTTATAAGTATTGAGTAAAAGATCACTAGGTGATAAAATAAAATATTTCTAAGGAAAAAATTTCTGAAGATTTTTTAAACATGAATTGATGAAAATCCAGGGTATTATAGGGTTCCATGGTGGAATGACACCGCTATAACACATACATCAAGGTAGGCCCATGTGGTGAATATTAAAATTGTACCTATGGCGTAATGGGATTACCACGACTGCGCTATACGGAAGCTTAACGAAGCTAAGGAATGATGGCTATATCCTAGAGGGGTGGGGCGGTAATTAGAACATATTAAAAAAATTATGCTTATTTAAATCCAGATTGCCTAACTTAAACTAATTTTCAGTTAAACTAAGCAAGGCAATTTAACTCTATGGCTTCCAAGCCAATAGATGGTCCAATCATATAGAACACAAATGATGTGCAAAGAAGCAACTAGTCTGTATCAAGATAATGTATATGTGTGTGTGGGATATGTTACTTATCAATCACTAAGCATTCATCTAATCATGCATGGATAATGTAAAACATTCAAATTCATAAGCATAATTAAATAATTACGTAAAAGACAATCCTAAATACAATCATATATAGTGGTTTGGTTACTTGCCTACTCCACTCCCGGCGGACGCACTTAACCCATGAATGTACTGGATTTCACTATCAGAGGTTTGAAATCAGGTTCGCCTCTAACTTTTACAGCCCTACGGAATGACTCTAAATTTAGGCTATACTCCCGAGTCAAGATGCTACACAAGAACTAGGAGATTTGGGCTCTACGTAAGAGCCAAGGTCCTACACAAGAACCTGGAAATTTAGGCTCTATTCTCGAGCCAAGGTCCTACACAAGAACCAGGTGATTTTGGCTCCAATCCAAGCCAAGGTCCTACACAAGACCCAATGGTTTAGGCCCTACACAAGAGCTAAGGTCCTACACAAGAACCTGGAATTTAAGCTCTACACAAAGGCCAAGGTCCTACATAAGAACTTAATTCAAGTTTTGGGTTTACAAACTCTTACCCTTAATCCTACACAAGGAAAGAGAGTAAACTTGGACTCTTACAATTGACAACTTGTCGAATTGAGCCCCTTTTGTAGTGCATTCTTGGGTTGCTTGATCTCTGCTCTCCCATGCTTGAATCAGCTCCCCAATGCTCTCCCGATTACGATGCCGCTGCTTTGCTAAGGCTTCAGCTCCAAGATCAATCACCTTGTATGTGATGCTCCTCTGTAGTGACCAATGTGATGAGAGGTTGGTTGAATCTCTTATAACTAGTGAAAAGTTATTTTTACTAAGGAATTCACCTAGATAGGTCTCCTAGACGATTTGAACAATGGTTTACCAAGATATCTTAAATCCAATCTCTAGAAAATGAAAGATTTCAAGCATATCTCAATGTTGAGGTTGAAATCCTCATTAAAGTTGTAATCTCAATTGCCTTTTATAAAAAGTTCAAGCTCCACCGGTAAAAAAAAAATGGGCAGAAAACGGCTTTGTCCAGACAATATATGGTGATTTCTCGCTGGACATATCTGGACCAGTTTCGATATCATCGAATCATCCTTCGATGTCATCAATATTTAAGTTTCGATGTAATCAAAAGGTCTTTAATGCCATTGAGAAAGTCAGAAACATCCAATTTCTTGCTGGACAATTCTGACTCTCAATCGCTGTCATCGAAGGGACGTCGATGCCATTGAGAAAATCGGAGAAAAAACCAAGTTGGTTGCTGGACATTTCTGACACTTGATCGATGTCATCGGATAGGCCTTTAATGTCATTGAAGGTTGTTCGATGGCAGCTTGATGTCGTCGAACATCAATCGAAATATATTGTTTTGTGCTATCTTTTACACAGAAGATTCCCACATCTTCTAGCATTATTTATCATATTTTTCTTGGTCTCTTAAGGCTAAGGGATGATCAATTAGGTATTCATATTAGGTCTAGATCATCTAAAGCTCTATGGGTTGTTTTAGGTGTTGAGACTCAATTATTGCATATTTTCTCCCATTTATACCTTGATTTATTGAACATGATAATGCTTAATCACTATATTCATGCATGTTTCTCTTACAAAGTGAATTTGAGAGCTTGATTCGAAAACTATATTGAAAGCGGTGATTTAATGTTCAAAAGATCATAAAGTAAGGTATGGAGATTTGGAAGTCATTAATGAAGAATTCACATGCTAAAGATGAAATTGAGGTTTAGACCGCTGTAGTAGAAGTATGGAATAGTCCAAGAGTCCTAGAGGGGGGTGAATAGGACTTTTAGCATATTATGCCTATTTAAAACTTCCAATTGCCTAACTTAAACAATCCTTCAGTTTAAAGCAAGTAAGGCAATATAACTCTAAAGGCTTCCATGCCAATAGTCCAATCACATATGCTAAATCGCACAAACTGAAGGATTGTTTAAGTTAAATTGAATATACATATATGTTAAAAAAGAATAATAATACTGGACCCCAAAGTATGTTAAATCGCACAAACTCCAACAGATTTTTGGAGATCCCTAAATCTGATGGCATCCAGTGGTTTTGTCAATATATCGGTCAATTGTTGCTCAGTAGGTACATGTTCTAGCATGATAATGTTTTCCTCGACAAGTTCATATATAAAGTGATGGTAGGTATCTATGTGCTTTGTTCGAGAATGTTGAACTGGATTTTTTGAGATATTGACGGCACTTGTATTATCACAAAATAGTGTCATTGTAGGTTGCTTAATGCGATAATCCATCAATATTTGCTTCATCCACAGAAGCTGTGTGCAACAACTACCGGCTGCAATGTATTCGGCTTCAGCAGTAGACAATGAGATTGAGTTTTGCTTTTTGCTATGCCATGATACAAGACAATTTTCGATATAGAAACAATCTCCACTAGTAGACTTGTGATCATTAATGTTCCCGACCCAGTCGGCATTTGAGTACCCAGCAATGATGGTAGATGTGTCAAATGGGTACCATAAGTCAAAGTCAGTAGTCCCAGCCACAAATTGTATAATTCTCTTTATCGCGGATATATGTGAGTCTTTAGAATCGGCCTGAAATCTAGCGCATGTACCAACACTAAAAGCAATGTCAAGCCGACTCGCGGTTAGGTAAAGTAAGCTGCCTATCATACTGCGATATAAGTGCTAATCCGCACTCTTCCCATTAACATTAGAAAGTTTGAAAGTAGTGCTCATGGGAATATTCTGAGTGCGGCTAGAGTCAAGTCCAAATCTCTTGCATATTTGGACTGACACACAAATATACCATTTTGCCAATTGTTTCACTTACAATCCCAAAAAGAAACTTAGCTCACCAACGATGCTCATCTCAAATTCAGATTTCATTAATTCAAGGAATTCATGAGCAGCATCTTCACAAGTGGATCCAAAGACTATGTCATCCACGTAAATGTGGGCAATGAGCAAGATATTCTCAGTCTTTTGTGTAAATAGTGTTTTATCAACACTTCTCCTACAAAAATGGTGATCTAGTAAAAATTGCGTTAAGTGCTCATACCATGTTCAGGGTGCTTTCTTTAGTTCATAAAGTACTTTACTCAATTTGTATACGTGTTGAGGATACTTAGTATACAGAAATCCTTTTGGTTGTTCAACATATACTTCTTCCTCAAGTACACCATTAAGGAGGACACTTTCGACATCCATTTGGAATAATCTAAATTTTAACGCACATACAACAAACATGAGAATTCTTATAAACTCAAGGCGAGCTATGGGGGCAAATGTCTCATCAAAATCAATGCCCTCAATTTGTGAGTAGCCTTGTGCCATGAGTTTTGTTTTATTTCTTACTACATTCCCAGATTCATCGGACTTGTTTTTGAAGATCCACTTTGTTCCGATGATGTTAGTATCAAGTGGCCTAAGAACTAATTGCCACACTTCATTCCTTTCAAATTGTTGGAGCTCATCTTGCATAGTTGCAATCCAAAATTCATCTTGGAGAGCTTCTATAATACTTTTGGGTTCAATTTTAGAAGTGAAGCATAGATGACTAAAAATACCTTCAAGATGGCGTCGAGTTTTCACACCATCATTAGGAACTCCAATGATTTGATTGATGGGATGATCCTTAATGAGTGGCAAGTTATTCGACGGTTGAGGTTCATAAGGTGAAGTGACTTTGTTATGTGATTTACCTATTGTGAGTGTGTCTACTTCATCCTCTATATCGATTTCAGGACTGTTCTAATCATGTGGTTGGTCATCAACAACCACATTGACAGATTCTTGAATAGTTAGTGCCCTTAAATTGTATACTTTATAAGTACGATTGCTTGTAGAATATCCTAGAAAAATCCCCTCGTCGCTTTTAGAGTCAAATTTGCCTAGATGTACTCTGTCTTTAAGAATATAACATTTACTACAAAAGACGTGATAATATTTTATTGCAGGTTGTTTTCCACTCCATAGTTCATATGGAGTCTTATTCAATCCTGCTCTAAGATATACCCTATTAATTATATAGCAGGTGGTATTGACGGCTTCAGCCCAGAAACTTTTAGTCATTTTTTACTATTGAGCATAATTGAGCCCATTTTTTGTAATTCCTAGTTCTTTCTTTCAACTACTCCATTCTGTTGAGGTGTTTTTGGGGTTGAGAATTCATGTCGAATTCTATATTTATCACAATACAATTCAAATCGATCATTCTCAAACTCCCCACCATGGTCACTCCTAATACAACTTATACAATATCCTTTTTTCATTTTGAAGTCATTTTTCCATCTTCTGGAATTCTTCAAATGCATCAATTTTTTTTTTTGAAGAAAGGCAACCCAAGTAAATTTGGAGTAATCATCCACTACTACCAAAAAATATCTCTTTTTCTCATGACTTTCAACTTTGGTAGGTCCCACTAGATCCATATGCAATAGGTCAAGTGGTTTGGAAGTTGCTACGGTGGTTGTCTTTTTATGTCCAACTTTTATCTGTTTGCTTTAAGACAATCACCGCACACAATCTTCTCATTCTCCCTGATCTTAGGGAGACCTCTCACCAAATTTTTTCGAGCTTAGTTTAGTCAGATTTCGGTAGTGGACATGCCCAAGTCTTTGATGCCACAGCTTGGATTCATTGTTTAGGGCCATGTGGCATTTTGTGGATGGGACACTTTCTCCACTGCTTTCAATTACATAACAATTATCACTTGTGTGTAGACCTTTCATGATAAGTTTACCTACAAGATCTAAGATCTTGCACATATCTTTGGAGAAAGTGACTGAGTGTTCTTTGTCACAGATTTGAAAAATTCTTAGGAGATTATGTTTTAATCCCTCTACAAAAGAACATCTTCAATTTTGGGCAAGCCAGGCCCAACTATTGTCCCTTTTCCAACAATCTTGGCAAAGCTCCCATTACCAAATGTGACTGACCCACCATCAAGTTCTAAATAGTCATAGAAGTGGGTCTAATCACCTGTCATATGCCTGGAACATCCGGTACCAAGTTACCACTTAGAACTATTACCTGCCTTTAGTGCAGTATGGATTACAAGGCAATTGTTCTTGTTCTTTATAACCCATTTGGTGGCGA
Source organism: Magnolia officinalis (assembly GCA_021015155.1). NCBI lineage: Eukaryota > Viridiplantae > Streptophyta > Magnoliopsida > Magnoliales > Magnoliaceae > Magnolia > Magnolia officinalis. The sequence continues at coordinate 28,069,310 of JAJHSJ010000015.1, forward strand.
TCCTTTTTGGAGATGTGGCTTTTGTTCTCATCTTTTTGGATTTTTCGAGCAACTCATCCAGATTTCCTTGTTTCATCAATTTTTTGGTTTTCCGATTCAGTTGAGCTACTTGATTTATCAAATTCTCCATCCTCTTAGTCATTTTGGGTGGAGTAGGGTATTTTCTTCCTTCATTTGGTGTATGCTTTGAAGGACTCTTTGTTCTCTGTATTATTTTTCCGGTTGGTTTGAATTTTCCTATATGATTCAACTCGGAAGTGGAGTGAGACCTATTAGATGCAAGACATTCAAATTTATAGTGTCCCAAGTCTCCACAAGAATGACAACTTGGAGTGTTTTTTGTATTGCTTCCAAATTCAGCAGTTTTCTTGATCACAGGTGATGCAGGAACAGGGCTTGATTTGCCAATTTCATAGCCCAAACTTCTTTTGTCCTTATGGCTTCTTCCCATTTCAAGAAGTTTTTCCAGTTTTTCACTACTTTGTGAAAATTCGTAACTAAGTTCAACAGATTGTTTTGACTTTTCTAAATCAAATCTCTGTTTGTAGTTTTCATTTTTGAGTTCTTCATTTTTTGATTTTAAGAGTTCAATATGTTTATTTAGTTTCCGATTTTCAGACTTAAGGGACGTTGAGGTTTTTTCAAGCTTGTTATGTGTATTTATTCCTGATGTTTTATCTAGATCTTTTTTCAATTGTTTATTTTTGTTTTCTGAAATGCCAAGTTTTCTGAGAATACTAATGCTATGTATGTAGAGTTGATCATAAGCATTGTGTATACTCTCGTTTCTTTTTCTTCTTTTTCCTCATTGATTCGATGTTCATTTATCTCTTCGTTATCAATAATTACTACTTTTGTCAAGATCTCCCTTTAGGTTGTTAAACCCTTCAAGAGGAACCTTTCTTTGATACCAATTGAAATTGCGGTTTAGACCGCTGTAGTAGAAGTATGAAATAGTCCAAGAGTCCTAGAGGCGGGTGAGTAGGACTTTTTGCAGATTATGCTTATTTAAAACTTCTAATTGCATAACTTAAACAATCCTTTAGTTTAAAGCAACTAAGGCAATATAGCTCTAAAGGCTTCCATGCTAATAGAGGTTCTAATCACATAGGCTACTCAAGATATGCAAATTAAGCGACTAGCCTATAGCATAGTGAACATGTGTGTGTGGAATATGTTACCTATTAAACTTAGGCATTCATTTAAACATGTATATATAATTAAGCATTTAAATTAAACAGATATTTTAAACAGATGCGCAAATGACAATTTCAAATACAAGCATGTATAGTGGTTCGGCTACTTGCTTACTCCACACCCGGCGGACGCACTCTCTCCTAGAGTGTACTGGATTTCACTATGAATGGTTTTAAATCAGGTTCACCGTTAACCATTACAACCTTACACAAAGGACTCTCCAACTTATGCTCTACACACGAGCAAAGGTCATACACTAAGAACTTATATTTAGGCCCCATGGCCAAGGTCCCACACTAGGCACCTACGTTTAGGCACACCGGCCAATGTCCCACACTAGGTACCTATGTTTAGGCATACAAGCAAAGGTCCCATACAAGATACCTAAACGAGTTTGTGGATAACAAACTCTTAGCCTCAATCCTTCGCAAGGAAGGAGGCTAACTTGTGGACTCTTAACAATGACACTTATTTGTCGGAATGAGTCCTCTTTTGTAGCTTGTCTTGGGTTGCTTGATCTTCGCTCTCTCATGCTTGAATCAGCTCTCCGATGCTCCCCCTATCACGATGTTAGTATCAGGTTTACGATCAAGTACCTTGCATATAATGTTCCTATAAAGGTAACCAAGGTAATGGGAGTGGGTTGAATCTCTTATCAAAGGTTATGAGTGGATTTCCTAAGAGATTCAACTAATGGATGTTCTAAAGTATCATGGAGACAGAATTTACCAATGGTTTTGGTCTCTATACTCTAAAACAGGTTAGAGATCATGTTCTTCGTAATAGGACCTTTGAATGCTCATTGAAGTGAGGAATCACAATGAAAGAACATGAATCTCGTGTGGATAGAGTTTAAGATGAGTGGGATAAGCCTGGGATACACTAGAGACTCTGAAATATCTAAATCCACACTTTTTATAAAGTTCTGGGTCCTATATTTATAAAGAAAAAGTCTCAATGGATCCATAACGGCTAGTTTTTAGTTCTACTGAGTGGACCTTCGGTGGCACCGAAATATCACTCGGTGGTATTGGGAGTGGGTTGAATCTCTTATCAAAGGTTCTGAGTGGATTTTCCTTGAAAAATACACTGTGGTTGTTGGACATATTGAGCTCTTTTTCAATGCCATCGAGATTTGAATCTCAATGTCATTGAAGTCATTTTGATTGCATCAAGAATAAATAGATTTTCCTACCTCAATTCCTATAACAGTAACTTTCGAATTAAACCTTTCATGAAGTTATCAGAATATTTTTGCGCAAACCTTACTTTCAGGGATTCTATCTCCAAGACACCAAATAGAATTGACTATGTCATTTAGTTTCATATAGAAGTCTATAAAAGACTTATTTTCTTCCATACGAATTTCCTCAAATTTGGTTGTGAGGATTTGAATCTTAGATTTTTTGACAATGTTAGCTCCTTCATGTGTCATTTCAAGAATATCTCATGCTTGTTTAGTTGTATCGCATGAAATGATTCTTTTGAATTCATCTGGTGATAGAGCACAAGTTATTACATATAAGGCCTTTGCATTAGCACGGCTTTCACTTTTCTAAGCAGTTGTCCAAAAAGTATAAGCAATTTCTTTCATGGACACAGTTCTATTTTCAACAACTACTTTCATCATAGGAGGGATTCATTGTGTCACCGTGGCTTGCCACACACTTTCATCAATGGATTTGAGGAAGATCCTCATCCTAGCTTTCTAATATGAATAGTTTGAGCCATCAAAGGGAGGTGGCCTAGTAATGGATCAACTTTCGAAATTTGACATCATATAGCTTTGGATCTAACTTTAGGAGGTAAATTCTAAAAAAAGGAGCAACCTCGCTCTGATACTACTTGAAAAGACGAGCTATCAGTGTCCTAGATGGGGGGTGAATAGGACAATGCTAAATAATCGAAATAAAAATAGAATATATAAAGAAAATCTCAATCACCTAAGTATTGAAACTTTGATTTCAAGTAATTCGTAGGACAACATTCACCTAAAATATTAGGCAGGAGGAGCTTATTTCATGAATATCTTTAAAATCAATCTTTCAAACTAGTAAGAGAAGATAAAATAAATACAACATTCACCACAAGGAATGAAATAAATAACATTCACCACCAAACAGAAATAAGCATTCACCACAAGGCAGAAGGGGTTATAGTGGTTCGGTGCTTTAAAAACCACACCTAATCCACTCCCAAAATTACTACCCTCGTAATTTTGGCTTTCACTATTTCAAAGTTTTCACAGTTTCACAGTTTCACCTTAATAACCTTATACGATTCCTTATGATTTTCACGAGCTCACCACAATAAAACCCCTTTTGTGATTTTCACAGGCTATTACAAACAAAAACCCACTTTGTGATTTTCACGGGCTATCTCAAAATAATCTAAAATGAAATAAAGTAAAGTACTTATCTTCAAACGTAGATTCGAAGATGCAGTAGAAGCTTATAGCAGAGATCTTCTTTATTGTATGTAGAGGAGGTAGTATTCGCTCAACAGAAAGAGTATAAGGTTCTAAAGTATTTTGAAAAATGAAAACCCTAATGCTACTGATTCAATTTTTCTAAATTTTAAGAGGAGTATAAAATACTCTGTAAAAATGAAATTGTAATAATCTTGAGAAAGGGAATTGAATAAGCTTAAAAAGAATTTATAAAATACCATACAATATGCTTGCCGAGGACCAGAGCTTCTCTCTCACTTGTAGAAGGTTTAGAGTGATTTTTTGTTGTTGTTTAAAATGAGAGGACTCTCTATTTATAGTCAAAGGGTTTGGAAATTCGCCTAACCTAAGAATAGGTTCAGTTGGTCGGATTCCACCAAATTTATTCCAATGACTATCAGATTGTGCGTGATAAGATTTATCCAAAATTTAGCTGGCCTGAGTTGAAATTCAAAAATTTGCATTACTGGAATTTGACCCATACTTCACTCGGACTGGCCAAACTTCAAGCTTAGGCTAGCCAAACCTAAAGTTAGGCTGACCAAACCAGAAGTTAGGTTCGTTGAACTCCAGAACAAATACATAAAAAATTACCTAAAATACATGATTTTTTGAACGCACCTAACCTAAGCTCTTTCTAGGGTTATATCACTTGTTGGCTAGCAAATACAGAGATCATCTAATCTTGAAACTGAGCGACGTCTTCTTGAGATGATAAGCCAATCTTGAGCTGATCTTCAGACATTTAGAGTAGTTGTGATCTAATCATAATTGTGATTTGACTGGTATCACTTTGTCTCATGAAATTTGACAACCTTTATGTATGTTAACATATAAGCATTTACACATTCCAGTCAGGTTGTTCTTCCTTCAAAATCCTAAAGGCCATGTACCACCAACACATGTCTCATGTATCAGATGATTTTTTTTTTCATAAAAAAATATATTTCTCAATTATTTTCTCGTCCTTGGTTGTAACTTTAGGAGTTTATTCTCTTTGCTTTTCAGGAGCTAAATTGGTTGATGATACTCTAGTTTCAGTCACAAATTGTTTAATACTGCACAGTTTTTAGGTCAATGGCAATTCAATGTTTATGACTAATAACTTCAAGGAATTTATGGCAAAAAGCCAAGTAAATGACTTAAATCCTAGGATTGCAGTTATCACTTTATCCTGTGTTTATATAAAACTAATGCAATGTCTCTCAATGTTCAGGAGGACATCATGCTAGCATTCACGATGCAACACTAGTGAAAGCAACTCATAGGTCTATCATCTGTATCATTTCTCTTCTGTTTCAATTGTGTTATTCATTTGGATGTTTGAAGAAATATTGAGAATAAAAGCATCTCTTAGATTTGTATTTTAATTGTGGGACATGATTATGATGATCATTTGTTTAGTTTTCAGGGGAGATGATATTCTTTACATTACTTTATTTCCTATGTAGCTGACCCAATTTTGTTTATTTACTAAATATTTAGTGCAATTTTCTATTTAGGCCAATTAAGCATCCACAACCAAAATTATAGTCCAGTTTCATATGCAGCCCAATCTTTTGAAATTTTGTTAAAGGGATTCTTATTAAGCAATTGTGTGAATTTTTTTGGATGACTATTAGGTGTAATAGATTTATAAAAAAAAAAAAACCAACAACAAATTTAACACTTTTTTTTTTGTAGAAATTTTAGCGATGGACCAAATCCGTCTCTAATTTCTGAACAAGTCAAAAATTGATGACGAATTTGAGATCCGTTGCTAAAATTTCTAATGATGAACAATTTAGGTGGGTTTTACCATAGTTTAGCGATGGATTTTTAATTTTTGTGACAGATTGCAACGGTTCCCATCTGTGGTTTAATTTTTGCGACACGGCAAATAGCGATGGACTAAGTCTGTCATTAATTGCTATTTGCGACGGATCCAGTCCATCAAAAATTCGCGATTTTAGTGTTGTGCCTCTAAGAGTAGCAAATTTTGACATGAACCCTATTACACTTGTAGGTTTGCACGTCAATTTGGCTACGATTAGACCAAACCGGAAGGATGCGGTGTCATCACTAGGCTGATGATGAGTTTTGGACTTGGCCCCTATAACTTGGCGCTCATTTAGAAGTAGCTTTTGATCATGCGCACAGGGTCTCACTTCTGCTTGTCAGGATATAATCACTCAGCCCAAGCTTCTTACCGTTGGATACGATGGTGGGTTCACTAATTCTATTTAATCCCCCATTATCATTCAGTAAATTATCTGATATTCTAGGTTCGATTTCTAATGGAGCCACCATTTTATTTCGATTAGAAATGTGTTGTGGAGATTGGAATATCAAATTCGATAACAACATAAGAAGTTTGAACTAGAATACTTGTCATCAATTATTTCATTAATCTGGATTCTTATTACATTCCTTAGCCTACCTTGATTCTAATACAAAGTACAATTAATTATACAAATATTAAGTGACAAGTAAATATAACCCAACAACAATTTCGGCAGCATTTCGGTCGTAGAATTCCCACTGAAATGATTGAACAGTTATGCGGATTTGGAACCTAGCTTCATATCAATATGTATAAGATAGTCATATGATAATGGATCCACGATGAATCCACACAAGATATGCATCAGATGATGAATCCAGGATAAATATACATGAAAACATAATGTTTTGGTCTTGCAGGACTTATGTTGAACGATCGCAATACGCCTGTCATCGTGACAACTTCTACATCTTCATTCTTCATTCTTTCTTCTTCCCACTCTGCGACCTCCTTGATACCTGAATTCTGCAAATCTTGAACTCCTAAATTTGTTGAAATTTTCTAATGTCCAAATGAGAGGAGTGGAGGGGTATTTATAGGCTTTTGCATGTGTGAAGCCCCATATACATGCCACATAACTCTGTTGCACAGATGCACAACACTCCTCTATGTTGTGTAAATTCCATACTAACTCAGTTGCACCGCTGACCTCTCTTTCACTTCTTCATTTTCCTCTCTGCTTTTTTTTTTCTTTAGTTTACACAACTCAATTCTTTGCGGAGTAACATAACACGTTTTGGTTGCGTGACTGCACAATTAACTTTGTGATCCAACCAGATCCCTGGGTGATTTGGAGACCAGCTATCAGTTGTGTCATCTCATTGGCATCAATATTGTGTTCTCGAGTTACATGCCTCAATTTGACCTCATCGAAATTATCCATCAACTGGGTCGCTATGGTAAAATATGACAATAGTGCGGCACTAGTGCACTTAAACAAACCTACCATTTGGTTTATTACCAATCATGAATCGCTTGTTACTGATATGTTCATTGCAACCAATTCCATCAACATTTCCAAGCCAATCACCAAAGATTCATATTCGGCTTGATTATTGGTGCACTCAAATTCTAATTGGAACGTAAATTCTTGCCTCTTCCCATGAGGGGAGATTAAAATAGTCCCTCCTCTTGATGATTTATCGGTACTTGAATTGTCAAAATTAGTTTCTAGGGCATCACAAATATACCTGATATAAGTTCAGCACCTCTGAAGGAAGTTGACTTTCTATATCAGATGGATGATTGACCAGAAAATCTGTAATGACCTGTCCTTTTACTACTCTTTGGGGCACATATTTGAGATCAAACTCTCACAAAGCTAACACCCATTTACCCATTTGCCAATTCGATGATTCAAAATTTTTCAATTTAACATATATTTGACTAAATCAATGGCTGCAATTACATTAACTGACTCGGCCAATAAATAATGTCTTGACTTAGTGGATACAAAAAACAATGACAAGCACAATCTTTCTATTGAAGAATATTGGTCTCTGAATTTCTAGCAACATCCGAGTGAGGTGCTAAACTACATGCTCTTTTCAACCATCATTGTCTTGCGCCAGTATGACTCCAATTGACTCTTCAGAAGTCGTGACAACAATCGACCTTTGAGACTGACAGTATTAACACCAGTGATTTCATCAAGTACTCCTTGATTTTATCAAAAGACAACGGATGTTCTACTTCCCATCTGAATTCATTCCCTCTCTTTAACTTCGCCAACGAAGAATACACGTTTTTTTCTTCTTGCACAATTAGAAATGAACCTGCACATAAAGTTAACTTGGTCCAGAAAATGTTGCAACCCTGTTTTGTTCCTCAATAAGTGATCATCTATAATCGCTCATGCCTTGTTTTGATCTATGTTGATCCCTCACTAATGCATAAGGAATCCTAAAAAGTTTCCAGTCGAGACACCAAAAGTGCATTTAAGAGGGTTTATTTGCAGCTTATGGATCCTCATTCGCTCGAATGATTTGCTCAAATTGGTAATATGCCCCACAATATTTGTCGACTTGACCACTATATCATCAATGTATACTTTCATGAAGTAACCAATCATATCATGAGAGATAGTATTTATTGTCCTTTGATAAGTAACCCTGACATTTTTTTAATCCCAAATGGCATAACCACCCAACAAAAGGTCTCCAAAGGTCCAATGCATTTGAATACTATTTTGGCACATCATCAGGTACTATGCTTATTTAGTTACATTCCGAATGGTCGTCTATAAAGGAAACCATCCGATGCCCAGCTGCTCGGTCGATCAACTGATCAATCGTTTGCATAGGATACTCATCTTTAGGCGTGGCTTGATTTAGGTTTCTAAAATCAATATATACTCAAAGCTTACCATTTTTCTTGATGAATGGAACCACATTGGAGATTCATTCGACATATTTGATGGGACTGATGAATCCTTCCTTCAACAATCATTTGATCTCCTCTTTTATTTTCTGGGTAACCTCCGCTGTCATCCACCTAAGTGTTGCCATTTGAAACCCCTCCCTTTTCGACAACCTATGCTCGACTGGGTTTCAGTCTAAACTAGGCATCTCATGGTAATCCAATGCGAAATAGTCAGCAAACTCCCTGAGCAAATTAGTGAGCTCGACCTGGACTTGTATTTATAACAAACCACTGATGAAAGTCAACTTGGAATTTTACTTTGTCCCCAAATTTGCTTTAACTAGGGGATCCTGGACCTGGGCCTAATAATCATCTAGCTTTTCTGGAACATTCTTTAGATTCTTTAGATCTATGCCATCTTCGGCTACCTCATCGATTGGTATAACAGTTATAGCCAGGTTGACAAAGCAACCATTGTAATATTCTCTCAAGCTCTCATCGAGTTTCTTTAGTCTAGTCATGAACTTGGTCGTCCTCCTATTGACTGATGCTATACTCGTCTGGGGATATCTTTTATAGTACAATGCAAAACTACCCAACAAGGTATTATGCCCTTCGATAGTTCGTCATCTAGGCGTATCATAGTAGCAATATCTTGCACTATGCTTTCTGGATTAATTGCACTAGATATTCTAGTTGGGCACCCATATTTATTTCTCCTAGTGAAACATATCGACCCAACTTCTTCTCCATAGAAATGGGCCTTGGATGCATTAGATATGACTAAGAATGGCTTATTGTCGGTCATCACCAATTCAACCTTGTCTTGGTTCTAAAAAATTATGAATTGTTACAAAGATGTTGGGATACATGAAAAATAATGTATTCAGTCTCTCCCTAGCAAGGCATTATGATTGAATGAGGTGTCGACCATGAAGAAAGCGACCAACACTTTCTTGGTTTCCACCATTAACTCGAAAAGCAGGAAGCCACGTTGTTTAATTTGTTATCCCTTTAGCAAAATTGCTAACCGTGTCTGTTGGAATTAGGTCAGGCTCGATTTTCCCTATTTTTCCATCATTTTGGAAGGAAAGATGTTCATGGTTGCCCCATTGTCAACCAAGACTCTAGTAATTGGACATCCTAATAAATGGACGAATATATACAACATCTTTAGGTGTTGGGTCATAGTAATGTTAGGTCTTTCTATGACCACTTTCTCAGGTCATGTATCTGGCTCAACAATAAGTGCTGATATGTTTTTGGTCTTCTCCTCTAGGTAAAAAGAACCATGTTGTATTATCACTGGAGGACTAATCTCTTCCACATCTCTTATATCTTGTTAGGCTGAGATGGCTTGGCCTGAAAACTCAATGGGAGTGTGAGCACCATGTTGTAGTTCACCACAACTGGTGGTAGTGATCCAACACTATCATAGAATTTGGACATTGCCCCCCCGGCATTTCCAAATTCTATTGCTCTTTAGCATTCATGACAGCGGGTACAATACGTGGTCAATTCACCATCGAAGCGACCACTAACTCTTTAGGATTAGGTGGGATTTCTTCCAACAATTTTTCTGTAGCAAGAAACTCTTCAATCATCCGGTCGTCATCCTAGAAGCACTCATCTCTAAGATACTTGGTCGAGCCTTCAACATTTTCAGTATCTTTCTTATCATTCATATAAATTTGCTAACTTTCCACAGGTAGATCATCCGGGACAAGTTTTATGACCAAATTGATCGCATTCACAACTAAGTGCTCATCCCCTGGCTGGGGAATCTTTAGTGTATGGTGGGGTCGTATGACTAGTACTGAAGGTCATTCTTCACATCAACTAACTCTCTTCGCTTAATAGCCTGCCACCTTTGCCAACATCGCTTCTCCGTGCGAGTCATCCCTTTGGGTATGGTTGAGAATTTGAGGTGACTCATCCTCCTCTAGACCTCCTCCTGGGTAGGTAGAGGTTTGACCCTCCTAAGTCTTAACAATGGAGCTATCCGAGACTGGTCAATGTCAGGGTGATATGTTCTCCGTTGTTAATAGGAGTTCGTTCCTTTGACCCTCTATGAAAATTAAGGTTTGGTTTGACTAGCTGAACCAGGTAACAGATTGGTCGGCCGAATCGCCCTTGTACATGGACTGCACATGTGTGATATGCAATTGATGTGTGGTGCTGCTCTCGGCCATACTTCTGCACTTGTGGATGCTAGACAAGACGTATATAACATCTCTTGCCTAGTTGTTGTGCCACAACCTGGTGATCACAAGGCCCAAGGTCAACCTTTTGTCATGGTCAAGCCAACTTCTAAAGATTGACCGTGGCCATGTTGATCTTTGGGTTCGGTAGAAGTAGATTAGTATCAATCAACATTGCTTCATTTTCTTTCTTAGGGAATTTCGGTAATCCCTGATCGATGTTGTCCTGAATGATATGCACAAAAACCACGTAATTGTTAGTGGAGTGGGAACGGGTTTCATGCCACTAACAATATTAGATCTTTTGTGACTCCTCGATTATGGATATTTTATGCTTAATGAAAATTTTAATGAACTTCCTGACCAACATTATATCAAAGATGTCGTTAGCTCGAGTAATGTTGAACATATAAACCCTATGAGTTTTTTGTGTGGTTAGTGCAGTTTCTAACAAATGTTGAATACACAAATGGCTTCATGGCCACTACCTTGGTTGCAACCACCTCGGAGTTATGGTCATAGAAGTATGTCCTAGCTGATGAGTTCTTTTGCATTTCTCCTTGAAGAAGGGCTTCATATTAGGACACCTTTCTTGTCAAGTCGCATAAATCCACAAACTCTGTCCTAATAAACTTCTTGTGGAGTTTGTATTCCAATCCTCTTAGGCGAGTTGTATGGACTTAGCCTTAGTCATGACTACCTTGCATCGACTTTTTACTCTCTCAAACCGATCAATATAGTTTTCAATCGATTTACTAGTCAACTGCTGGAAATGCGCAAGTTTGACCATAAAAATTTTCCTATCCTTGCAGAAGAACTGGGCGTGGAATTTCTCCTCCATCTCTTTCCAGGTTTAGATGGGGTTTGGCAACAAAGTAGAATATCAAGTAAAAGCCATTGCGGTTAAAGCATGGCCGAACGTATAGTTGTAACTTATGATAATCATTGTTACCCAATTCACCACATTGCATAATAAATCGACCTATGTGCTCTATGGTTGATTGACCAATGTCACTTATGAAAAGCGCAAAGTTTGGTCCATAATTCCTAGGCAATAAATACTGTCAGTCGATCCATTTAGGATAAGGCTTGCGGTATACCGGGGTAGTGGTGTAGCCGATTACTTGGCCTGCCACTTCGTGGACCAATTGCATAACTTGATCGCGATCCAGATGTTGAGGTTCGGTCACTGGTGGCGAATCTGGACCTACCGAGTATTGTCCCCCATTATAAGGTAGATTCTTAGGGAAAGGGTGCTCTTTCGGCATTCATTGATTTCTAATTTCATAAATGAAGTTTCTAGCCTTCTGCTTGGGGCGCCTGAATTCAGCAGGCAAAGGCGCATTCCCCATACCCTGTGGCTGAGCAAGATGCAAATTCTGTTGTGGGGGAGGAACTGGCGCTACTGGCACCATGTTTCCAATAGAACTGACCTCAACATTTTTCTGAGGTGTGCCAAGTACCCTCTCGAAAAGGATAACTACCATCTAGTTCAAGTTCTTGGTCTAGCTGGCCATTCACCTATTAAAGGTGTATACATGAATCTGTGATTGTTCTGCCTAAGCTCATGCTTGCTCTACTTGAGCCCTCCCTTGCTCCACGATATGTTGGATTCTTATCTTCATATCACGCAGCCTAACTAATATCACCTAAAAAGGATCGCTCCGAGATGAAGATACCCCCTCCTGATTTGGAGGATTAGGCATTAGGTTTGATGGTAAACTCAGGAGTTCAGATGCTGACTGTACATGTATTTTTCTAAGTAGAGGTAGTGCAAAAGGTGTTGTGGGCTTATTAGACCTAGAAGAGTTTCGGGTAACCTTTTGACTCATATTTCTGCAGTTGGATCAATTGATAGAGTCACATCGATATGTTTACCAAATCAACTATCCCACCGAGTTGCTAAAAATTGTTCTCTCGGTTTCAGATTCAGCCACATGTGATATGCGCGAGCATGCCAAAATTGATTGTGCAGCTCGATTCCAACCAAACAACTTTGACCCCAAGCACTTAGATAGGCAGATACGTCAAGCTTGACTATATATGACTGAGACATGAGGAGATTGGCCGCCTATTCAGCCACTCGTAGCTGTTTAAGATGATCAGACAATTATCAAAGGGTAGGGTTTGTCCTCCGAAAATGGGTTGTACCTTGCCTTCCACACGAAAGGACTTTCAGATACAAAAGCAAACAAAAAGGAAACACTTACAGTCGATCGCGGGGAGTAACTATAAAATACCTTTTTGAAAGAACTTATATTATAATAGAAATCGTCTAGCATATGGGTGTAGACTTGGTTACCACTAAGGATTACAACTATTGGATTACTAGCTACTACTCATAATATAGGATTACGCTAAGGAACATAAAAGATAGATTATGCTACGTAACATAAAGGTTATGCTAGGATAATTAAAAGATGGCTTTGATTTGTTTGGGTTTGTATGAGACGACTTACTTTGTTGAACTCCTCTATTATTTATAAACTTAGAGAGAACCATTTGGAAGCATTTGCCCACGTCTGACGGTCACAAAAACCACTTCAACACCACTTCGGCCTTCCAAACTCTTCTTTGACACATGTCCTGATAGCAGCTTCTCGCTAGACCACGTTCTGTGTTCGACTGCTCCAGCACGCTCCACCTTTGGATGACGTATCTTATCCAACTAGTGCCATCTGTTCTTTCCGTAACATGCACTCTAAATATCCTCCCAGACTTGCATGTTATATACTTCTCGTGCAATGACACGTATCCTTTCCTAATTGGCTCTTGCAAGGATGATAAAAAATAAGGTACAACACCAACGTGTGTAGATTTAGGGACTGAGCCCCATTTTTATAGTTGCATAGAAGAGTTTGAAACCCATCAACTCAAAGACTCCACATGATTTTAGGGTTCCAATTTCATTCAAAACACTATACGTGTATCACAGTCCAAGCACACCAACCTTACACGAATTAGAGATTGATCACAACTTTAGTGGGACCAACCGGTATACCTGATCACAATATCTAACCCGTAGGTAGATCTGGAACCTTGTTCAATTAAGCCCACCTTCTAGAACTCTTACAATCAGTCGGGTCTAATTCTGAAACTGCTACATGTTGGTTACTGGGTGATTCTGATCTAGCTCTTTGAATCAATGTCATCCGCTTTCAGTTTTGTGCGGAAGTGCGCTTTGAAGGACATGGAATTCGGATCAAACAAGAATGCTAAGATGAATCTTTCCATCGCTGCTATCCCCAACTCGAGGACTTAGTTGATCCTCACGCTACCTAGATATGCAGGCACTAGAAATGGCACATGTGGCATCTACTAGCTCAAATTAAATGTAATTTGGACTAAATTGTAGAAACCACCATCACTAAGTTGGGATCTAAAAATCAGATTGTTTAAACAATCCTATCCTCAGATACATGGAAACTTGTTTATTCTTTTTCCATGAGAACATCGGATAATTTTCACTTTCAACCATTCAATAAATGTACAGCAATCTAATATTTAGATAACCAGATAAAAGTAATTTTTGGTTTATTATACATGTAAGGTAGGATCCTCAGATTCATGGTCTTCGTCCTCCCCCTCAATAGGCTTGGTTAACACCTGTTATCGCATCAACACCAAATGCATTTTCAACCCACATCAGATAATTTGTCGATATAAACATGAAAAAAATATATAATAGAAGTTCAATGGTCTACCAAAATAACAATGAATGCATCCATTGACCATTGCCATATCATCATGATACACGTTTCTAGGTATATATCCTTTTTCTTGGCGAAAGATGGGACCGCACAACCTATAATTTTATTGATGGAATGGAAAGAGAACTTTTTTTGGGGAGGGGGAATGTACATAGACCCTACCTCCAAACAGCTCAGTGACAACAATGGAAAAGAGTAAAACGAATCAAAAATATAAAACCCAAGGACGATATAATTATTTAAATCTTAGATTCGGGAACCCATTTTGTTCCACTATATAGCCTGCATTCAGTCGACAACACAATTGGGTCTCTTGACTGTCATCCATCCCTCATTCATATTCTCTTGTGATTAGATCTAGCTTGTTGCTTTCAATAAAATGCCAAATAGCTGGACAAATAAGTCTTCTTTTGATATACTGTATGGTCATGTTCCTAAGCATATGCTAGAGTTTGTACCATTATCAAAGTTGCCAAGGATGAGCATAGCCATAAACAACATCTGAGAAAATCATGAAAGTGCATGCCGACATCAAGAAGAAGCTGGAAGAGTTTAATGCCAAGTACATGGAAGATGTTGGCAAGCTGAAGCGATTGCTGAAGCCATTGAAGTTGTTCAAGTGAAGTGCCATGATTACATTTTCCCAAGGAAAGAGCATGTTCCCATGATAACTTAAGCTGATGCACATGAAAATCAAGACGTTCTAGATACTTTGAAAGATCATCGACAATGCATATGTTGTCGATATTCCTATAGACTTGGCAATATTGTAGAAGTTAAAAATTCCAAAATTCGTATAAGTATCATGAACTAGAGGAGCAGGTGCAATCACCAATTAACTCGAGGATGAGTTCTCTTCAAGTGGAAGGGGATGATGTAGAATTGGTAGTAGACAACTTCATGGATGGCCAACATCGAAAGGAATGAGTGAAAAGGCTCGATAAAGAGTAAAGCAGCTAAAATACCTCAGGGAGATCTAGGATGGATATTTTGGGACAAGTATGTTTCATTCTATTCATCCACGTGCAAGACAAGGTCCAATAGCAACATGATATCTTCAAAACCATATGCACGATCAACTAGAATATTTATGATGTGGTCATAGATGAAGGCAACAACAAGAACATAGTGTCCATCGTAATGGGAGACAATCTACAATTGAAGATGAAGAACACTCTTCTCCATACAATTTCTTTACCTTTATTTAGCCTTTCCTCAATAGGTCTATGACATATATCTTGCTTGTTGATAAGTATTTAAACGAGAAAAGTAACCAAGGAAGAAGTCAAATTATGGTCATGCTTTGGTGAATAGCACGAGTAGGGAAGATTACGTAATGCCTTTTTCTTGGTGCGTTCTCTTTGAATTGTTGAACTAAAGAAGGCGACAATGCAATGCTAGTTGCGTTCTTCCTCAAAAAATGAAGAGCGTGAGTAGTGGTGACAGGTCTAGACTTGGGGGCTCGTCTATAAATACCCCATCATGAAGTCATTTTGGAGGGAGAGATCTTCAAATTCTCAGGTGCCAACTGAAGATTCAGTTGAGACATCATGATGGCACTCCTCTATTCAAGAATGGTGTTTTACAGCAGCAAGCATCATTCTCCCTCTAATTTTAAGGATTAACATCCACTTGCCTGTGCCCTTCATCTGCTGAAAGACATCTAGGGTGAAGAACTTCTCTTTGTTGCATTGGCATTGTTTCCTTTTTCGTGCCCTTCCATTGATAACCATTAAATATGATTCCATGCCCATCCGTGAATAAAGAGTAGCCTGGCCACCACTCAGTGCTCTCCCTCATGGAGTGCTCTTAGATATGTTGAATATTGTATATGTTCCTTAACAACCCAAGTTACACCCGTTTATTACACTATGTGGCGCGCTTTGTAAAAGGATACAGCCCCACACTTCCTCTCCTATGAGCTGCAGTATAGTCTTCTCTTTTTTTCTTTTTCTTTTTTAATGCACACGTTCACACCCCACACACACTCACACACTCACGCCACAGTGGAATTTCACCCCAATGGGCACTCAAACCCATGACCTTGTGTTGAAACTCTTGTGAGTCTACCACCAAGGCATGAGTACGGACCCAGGTGCATCAGTCTTATGCGCAGTTTTCTTTCTTTCCTGGTATATCCTGTACTTATTACACCAAGGACTTTACATAAGGAAAAGACATGTACATTAATGCTTATCAAATAAAGAGGCGAGAGATCCTATTCTTACTCATCAATGGTGGGGCACAGAGCTCCCATCTATATTAACATGCTTCCACATTAATAAAAATATTAACCTTTTATTTTAAATTAACTACTTTGTCATCTATTATTTCTTTAGAATCAAAGATTACCGTATGTAGTATAATTAAGGGCTTATAGTATGTCATGGCCTGGAATATAATAAGAACCCAATATAGTAATAAAAGCTTTCCAACTATATGCTATTGCCTCTCTTGTATGGATGTGGTAATGCTTCTCTTATGTGGATATCTATGAATGTAAATATCTTTAACTTATTTATTCCTCTCATATAAAAATGAGTTAGCATTAGGAGACATCCATTATTCAAAATTGTGATGTTGTCCATGTCTAAACATAGTAGTTTACATGGGAGTTGCATAAAAAATTGGTTGCAATAATGGTTGTGTTGTCTTTTTTGAACCTGTCCTTGAAATTTTCAGTCATCACATTTGTATCTATTGAAAATGAGTGGCTCTCCCAAGATGCTTCAAAACTTGACCAACATACTACATTAGCTTTTAAAAAAATTGAAACTATTCCTAGTCTTCTCCTAATTATTTTTCATTTTGATGATACACGATCTACTTGCAAAATCCAATTGTCGATCATGTACTATATCGGGCAGTTATTTTGGCCTATCTAGATTCACCTTGAACTAGCTTTAAATTCTCCTTAGAGGCTTGAAAATGCTTTGGACGATGATGGTGATGATTTTCGATCATCCTTGGTATTTCTATCTAAATAGCACATCTTTGACCACATGATGATATTCAATTATCCTTGATATTTCTATGCATGGAAGTTATTCCCATCAGATCAACATAGACGGCAAATTGTGTTTCCACTAACTTGATATGCCAAACTTATGAAATTTCAAGTCAAAGATCTGCTTGACCACTTCAAGCCTTTGTTTAAACTCTTTTGCCTCAAATCTTCTATGAAAATACAAAACCTAATTATCTTAAATCTTGAAAAAATCAGATAATTGTTCATGGACCTGGGGATTTCTCCGCCAATCCTCTAGTTCTTGAACATCTTGAAGCAATGATGTTGACATGAGATTTTGAGTTGTACTGGGTGAAATTTTTGGTGTAAGCAGATACGAGGGGGTTGCTACGATTGAAAATCTTAGATGTCGGGTTATGATAGTTTAGTGTCTTTAGTGGTTGTTGAATATTTCTAAAGACACTAGTTCATCGGCATCACGAGCTAATAGATGGATTCATGCTAAGTACACAGAGAATTTCTACCTGCTTTTGGAGTCTCTCGATCCCCTCATCCCATGGATTAATTGTTAATCTACCATTTATTGTTGTGAAATCACAAGCTTTCCCTTGAGTTGTCATCAGCATGTGCTCCTTGGAAACACATAAGATTTGCATACGAGCTTCGAGTTTAGTCCACAAAGTTGCAATCATTGCCCATGTGTGAATTTCTATTTCCACCATAGATCCATCGGATGCTAGCATTTCATTACTCCAAAAGCTTCTTCACAAAGACTTACAATAAAGTTTTTGTTGAAATTCACATTGGTTCCAATTGATGAAAGATCTAGGACTACTAAAGTAGAACAAAGAAACTTAATCTAATAAATTAATTAAGGGCCTATTTGTTTTGTCAATTTTTATGGTAACGTAATATAAATAAGTCATCATTACTATTTTACAATGTTTAAATAAATATTCTGATATATAATTTGAGTGTCAATTGCAAATGTGATAGGAAGTAAATGAATTTGTAATCATTACAATTTTATATTATAAAATTATTATTTTTACAGTTTTAACCTATATAAAACAAACAATTTAAGTAATACCATTATTGATGTCAAATTCAACTAATGTCATCAAAAACCTAATGTACTATCATTACCCATTTCTTTTACTGATTTAATTGGTGAAATGAATAGATGCTAAAGTATTGAAAAGTAGAAGAAAAATTAAGAAAAACCAAGGGGGTGTTTGGTTTTTTCAATTACAATAGTAAATGGAAGGAAATAAATAATGATTACTTACTTTTTTACTTATGTGATGACATCTCCTACATTTGATTATAATATATATTGCTACTATTGTTGGTTTCACCCGGCGTCACAGTGAAAATGATAATTTTATAATGTAAAATTATAATAATTACAATATTCTTTACCTGCCTCCAATTATAGGTGTATTTCACTCTTCATTTATGTATTATAATTCCTGTTTAAACAAATGCTATGAAATGATAATAATGACTCATTTATTTCGCATGACATAAGAACTTAGAAAAACAAACATGCCTTAAAAGGAACTAAGAAAAATTCTCTCTCCCGAGACTTACTCATGATGTAGATGAGGCTTGAAAAACCACATATATGCAAAATAGGGTATTTACATCTTGTGCAACTAATCTAGTGATTGATGTGCCAGTCACAGCTAGTTCCAACTAGTCCCTAGCCAAACATCACAACCTCAGAAAACAAACTCTGTGAAAGGACCAAAATAACCCATAGGGCTCAAGACTGGAATTCAAAAATCCCATCCTACGGGTGATGTTGCTAATTGGCGGGAAAACTATTTTTCCGAACTATTTCATGGGTTGCTGGCGGAAGGAGTTTTTCCACCAACCAGTCATGCTCTTGCATCAACACAATTAGGAAAAAAAAAAAATACTTTCTAATATTTAATGCTATGTTAAAACGCTAGAAAAAAAAAAAAAAATCATTAGTTAATAGATATTAAAGATTACTAGTTATCCACCAACTTATTTTATGTGGAGAGTCATTACCTTTAGAAATTAGTAAAAGAGAGTCCACTGTATATTGTTCACCTGTGAATTGATAGTGGGTAAAATAGACATAAACCAAATTTTGGCCAAGAGGGATTCTGTATTTTGTTGGTTTTTCTTCTCACGATGGTGATACTTTTTATGGTCTTATAGGCATGATTATGACCACATTACATCAAACATCACCATAATACCAGGGGCATAACACCATCAAATATAATAAAAATAATAATATTAAATAATAAAAGAAAAACAAAAAGCTTGCACACACACTCACAGAAAGTCAGCTAATACTCGAAACAATACGCATAAAGTCACAACACTTGAAATAAGTAAGCGCCTTTCAAACTCCGTACACCTATGACATCTTCATTTCTTCCACGGCTTAGCTGTAACCCAAATACCATAACTTTTATTTTCATTCAAATCATCCCATCTTTAAAAAAAAAAAAAAAAAACTACAGTTTTGTCTCCTGAACATTGTATGATGGTCCACTCAATGGATGCTCCTTAGCTAGCGTGCATTATCTAGATCCATTTTTCAGGTGGTCACACATATCGGAAGGGATGGACAGTTAAAAACATGATAACCAACAGTCTACATTTAATCATGCATTTGTGGCTGATTTCATGAGTAAGCTAAGACACGACAAATGAGCCAATAGTAACAAGCTTGCTGCATTTACTTTTGGCGCTTAAAGATGGGGACGAAACCTTCCTGGCAGTACAATTGCATATTAGGGTTTTGTTGACCTTCATTACCTCCTGTTGGAGGATGAAATCACTAATCTAGGCCGTCCATGGAGATGACCATTAGGGCTGGCGCGATCCATTCACAGGACAAACCACTGTCCAAAAAACTTGTGCTTGAAACATGCTAAAGAAAGTAGTCCATAGCTATACATGGTAGTTCAGAAAACAGGGTTTTAGGCGGTGGCTTAAACAGGAAATGATTGTTCTAAAAGGAAAAAAAGAGTTGGGTCGATAGGAAGATTAATATCCGAAATCAATGGGGTTGTCAAAACCTTACATATATAAGTATACATGATGTATAAAAGCACATGACTGTATAACACATGCAGGCATCCACATTGATAATGCATGTTGACAGTAAGCGCACAAGTAAAATATCCAACTGATAATGCTATATATCTCTACACATTAATCTCTTCATATTTATCTAATCCGAGTATGAATGACATTGGATCATACATGTACATGCACATACGTTGACACATGGATACAGCCACACTTGGATGTATACGCCCAACGGTAGAGAGAGGGGTTCTCTATCTCTCTCAAGAGAGAGACCCAACGCCCGCAAACAAAACACGAGAGAGAGAGAGAGAGAGAGAGAGAGAGAGAGAGAGAGAGAGAGAGAGAGAGCTGCAGCTGGATTTCACAGAGAGCTGCAGCTGGATTTCACAGATAGATGTATTTATCTTCTCTCTCACACACACACATACACACAAACAGTAACCTCCGGCCAACGAACAGGCATACATAACCAGATGGAGAGGGGGATGCAGCCAGTTTTCACAGATACATGCATGTATGCTCTCTCTCTCTCTCTTTCCGTGAATGTTTGCATTGAAGTAGCTGAGTTAGACTTAAATGAAATGACCCGAGGCTTGCAAGTATTTCGCAACCCTAGTCTTGAGTAGAAATTGACATGTGCAATCAAAACCAAAGATCCCAAAACTTTCAATTTTCTAAGCCATCAAGAAAGGATACATACGTCATAGTACCTTCCATCTCTCCTCACTAGTAGAATTGCATAAAACCCAAAACTCACGAACTACAATAAACCTAATTACGGATGTATTACGATGGGATGATTTGATTGTGTAGCCAAGAAGGATAGAATTCTTACCCTCCGATCTGAGACGCCTGGGGTCGGCAAAATGGGCAGCTGAAAACACAACCCTCTTCTTCTATGATTCAATTGCATGCTCTCAAGAAAATACATGTCATGATCTTCTTAGAGAAAGTGAAATAAAAATATCTATTAAATAAAAATTTTGATAAACTTGCACCAAGAAAACAATATAGCCCAACACCATCTTCCACATGACTATGCAAAGCAAGCCAATCAAAGCCGTACAAAACAATCTAAAATTACCACAAGTTCAAAAAGAAGCACATAACATAAAACATATCTCCAATCACCAAACCCAAAGGAAACCCAAAACACCAAAAATGTTAACTATTATCTTATCTAACAACATCACTGTAATAATGTTTTTATTATTGCTATTCATCGAATAAAAGCAAAAACAAAAAACATACTAGAATAAATCTCCTTGAGCTGGGCAAGGATCGGACCGATGCGCTTGATTCCCCGGGAAAAGAGAAAGACAAGTGAGGTTGAGAGAGAGAGAGAGAGAGAGAGAGAGAGAGAGGAAGGCCATCACAGCTATTGAAAACTATCTTCTTCATCGTCATCTTCTTCTTCTTCTTTGAGTGGTTGAGGAAGAATGAGAATGATAAAAGGGGATGAAGATGAAGGGTAATGATTGTGATGGTGATGGGTCAGGGGTAGGGATGTATGGTGGGCGTGATGACGACGACGATGACTGTAGGACAAGAAGAAAGGGCATGAATGATGATAGGTGGCAGTTGCGTTGAAAGGTGGGAGATAATCCAAGGTATTGCGTGCCATCATCATCATCATCACCATCACGGCAGCTTTCCAGAGTCTCACATGGAGAATGATCATGAAACCCATGAACCTATTTGCCTCTCTTTTTCGTGCTGCTGCAACCCGTGTAGAATATCATATTGATAAATGGAGAGAAGAAAAAGTTGAGAACAACTGTATCGTCCTTGGCCACCTGAGGACGTCTACATACTGTCCTCTTATTATATTTTACGCTCCTCATACACCCGAAGACATGCGGCAGCGGATTCGGTCAGGTCAGGGTATCACCGACTTGTCTGGCCGTGACCGTAGGATCCA
The DNA here is from genome assembly GCA_021015155.1 of Magnolia officinalis. Classification (NCBI taxonomy): domain Eukaryota; kingdom Viridiplantae; phylum Streptophyta; class Magnoliopsida; order Magnoliales; family Magnoliaceae; genus Magnolia; species Magnolia officinalis. Next base: position 28,091,518 of record JAJHSJ010000015.1, read on the forward strand.
CCTTGATACATATTTTCTATATCCACGCGGTTCATCCGTTTTTCTGGCTCATTTTAGGTCATGGTACAAAAAACGAACCATATTCGAATCTAAAGTGAACCACACCGCAGAAACAGTGGTGAATGAAATTTAGAAACTCAGTTTCGGCCACAAAAGATTTGGATCGAATTAATATATATATATATATATATATATATATATATATATATATTATCTATATATATATATATATATATATATATATATATATATATATATAATCCAATGCACACACACGTATATGTATATATATCCCAATGCTTAGCTACGCACCAATTCACAAGAAACTCGTGTGAACTTTTATAAGAACTGGTCATCATATATGATATATGTAATGCCCCGTGTTTTTAGGACCGGAGTATACGACTCGTTTTCCAAAAATCCTGAGTGTTAATTTATAGAGAGCCAAATTACATACATTTTTTTTTTTCTTTATCTTTCAGAGTTAGCAGTTTACCATAAAATGGACAAATCAACATAAAGGGAAATTTGCATTCAGAATGAACAAGAGGTTGCCCATAATGACTTATACAAACCAATGTCTTTGAAATTAACAAATACAATATTTACATGAGAAATAATAGAATGTATGTAAATTTGAGCTGTAAGACCCCACAACTTCTCTTGACAATGCAGTCATACACCCCTGGCACTTGTAACAGGCTCCTCATCAGTCTGAACCTGAAAATCACTTAAACCACCTGTGCTACCTGTACGGTTATATATTTGATGGATGAGTGACCAACTCAGTGTGAATTTCCCTCAAGATTACACATCGCCGCCTTGGTTAAGCATAGTTAAAAATAACGAAACATTCAGAATAATACATGATGTAGTCTTTTTAAATGCGTGGATGCGTGAATGCACATCGACCTGGGGATGCTCATCCAGTCGGACTTGGGCTCGTCACCCATGCAAAAGACTGGTCACCAGCGTAACATATCTCGTACAGCATGGTGTCAAGTCATCATACACATCTTGTATGTAAGTCACTAGCGTAGCATAACTCGTACAACATAGTGACCAAGGATCGATAGTTGGTGGTTTGGAAGCTAGTGAAACGATACTCCAATAAGAGGGCACGTGCTACAGCATCCAAAATTAGCCACCCGTCATCGACAATATGCTATGAATGCATGATTAGCCAAACCATTATTATTCAAGTTACAACTAACTAATTTAAGTAACTCAATGGTCACTACGGGGAACTCGTCACCCAGTAGCTCGGGCATAGTATCCCATGACCACCATCCCCGACTCATGAGATTTCTCCATCTTAGGATGTTTAATGGACGACTGTCAACCAGTGGCCAATCAAATTCAATAAGTAGGGATTACCATCGCATGATATAGGCCATCGAAGCCACGTCGGGCAAACCTCAAAACATGGGACATATGTCAAATCGTAGCGACAAAAACGGTACA